>CAKXYN010000092.1:4200000-4722500 GCA_935064755.1 Tragelaphus eurycerus | reverse complement strand
TGTTATGAATGAGACAGTGGAACACATATTGTCTCCTTTTGCAATTAAGAAAATATTTGCTGGCAGCTTCCAAACTGGCAACAAGAAGAAGATGCTATAAAATCATCACAGTGAAAAACTAAGGTTTAATTAGCCTATTATCACATATGTTAATCCCTTTATATTTTCATAGTCCTTAGTCACAGCTACTTTTTCTTTGATGAGTCTCTTCTAATTTCATAGCAATGATCTTATTATTTTTGATCCTCAGCACTTAAATTTTTATATTTAGCTGCTGCAGTCTTTTATGTTGACATTTCTGTGTCATTTGTTTTTCTACAGATAAAACCTGAAATAATCTGAAATTGGAAAATATTCAGAACACCAGGAAAATCAATGACTATTTGGCCAAAAAAATTCTACATTAACCAGAAAACTTCTACCCAGAAATAACACACACACACACACACAATTAATTTAAAAGCTATTTATCAAACCTTTTAAATTTTAATTACAGTTTGGTTTTCCTACACTGGATTTTTACACATTAAAGCCATTTATTTAAGAATGTGCCATTGTATATGTCTGTATTTCAATAAAAGTGCTCTTTCTGGAAAAGAATTAGAGCCCTTCACTCAAGCCTAAATTTTTTTTCCATCTATCACTTTTCTCAGACCTCATATAATTCATTTCTTTATTAGCTTCTATTTATGGCATTAAAATATTCCACAGGTACTGGCCTTATCAAAATTTACTTGTGGCAAAAATCTTTGACATATATATTATTACAAAACTTTGTTTTTGAAATAAGAAAACTAAATCCCCCAAATGTTAAGTTACACAGGACAATAAAAGTGACTGCTTCATAAAACTTTCGCAAGGGTTAATATTATCTACTGTACGTGAAGTGTCTGGCATATACTAGGGTTTTAATAAATGATTACATTTGTTTTTATGTATCACAAACAGTGCTCTCCTAAGACTTGGGATTAATTTACTGAAAATTTTACTTTAACATCACTGAACACTTGTACACAATTTTGACTATAATATTTGTTAAATGTTGGACTCTACCCCCATGTACTTAGAAAATATACTAGCTAAACACAAGCACAGCAGAATGAATATCAGGCTAATGCCTCTTCCTTCACATTTCCAAGGTTAAAAGTCCTGATCCTATCTAAATGACCAAAAAATGCAGTGGAATTGATACTGACAATCACCAATTATTAAACTCTGAATTATTGTCTTGTACTCACTTCCACGGAGCCACCTGAAAAAGAGGATGGCAGGCCTTACAGAGTATTGACTGTCTGAGCCCCCTGGGCCTTAGAATTACCTGAACTCTGTCACAAATGACGTGGCCCTACCAGAAGCCATTTCTTCTTCCAAGTTCCAAATCTGCATGGGAGAAGTTAAAGGGGAGATGATAAACAAGAGTCCACATGGATGCACCACCTGATTCCATCTTCTGGAACACCTTAAACAAGTCCTAGAATTGCAGTTCCCTGTATCAAGTTGCCCGTTTGAAATTCCCACTCACACATCTCAGTGTTTACTATCCCAAATGAGGCTCTTCATTGTCACCCTTCCCGAACTTGCTCCTCCTCCCACCATCCTTGCCTCAGTAAGTGGCACCGCGATCTACTCAGTCGCTCAGAGCGAAACATTGGTCATTCTTGAGTTTCTTCATTCTTTCACAACTCCTATCCAGTTTAACATGAAATCCTACCAGTTCTACCCCCATCTATATTCCAAATACAGATTTTCATTTTCTAGTCTAATCCAAACTATCACCATCTCTCACCTGTATTGTGACAAGAGCCTCGACTTCTATGTCTCCATCCTTTCTCCACATAGCTTTTTTAAAAAATGAAATAATTCATAAATATTAAAAAAGCCAGGGTTAATGAATACCAATGGATCAACCACCCACCTTTTAAAAATATTAACATTGAAATGGTATCTGATAGTGGTTTTGATTTGCATTTCTCTGATAATGAGTGATGTTGAGCATATTTTCATGTGTTTGTTAGCCATCTGTATGTCTTCTTTGGAGAAATGTCTATTTAGTTCTTTGGCCCATTTTTTGATTGGGTCATTTATTTTTCTGGAATTGAGCTGTAGAAGTTGCTTGTATATTTTTGAGATTAGTTGTTTGTCTGTTGCTTCATTTGCTATTATTTTCTCCCATTCTGAAGGCTGTCTTTTCACCTTGCTTATAGTTTCCTTTGTTGTGCAGAAGCTTTTAAGTTTGATTAGGTCCCATTTGTTCATTTTAGATTTTATTTCCAATATTCTGGTAGGTGGGTCATGGAGGATCCTGCTGTGATGTAAGTCAGAGAGTGTTTTGCCTATGTTTTCCTCTAGGAGTTCCTCTAGGAGTTACGAGACAGCAAAAGAGACACTGATGTATAGACCAGACTTTTGGACTCTGGGACCGGGAGAGGGTGGGATGATTGGGGAGAATAACATTGAAATATGTATAATATTATATCTGAAATGTATTAATTGTTCAAACTAAATACTGTCATGTTACAATTTGTTCATATTAGATGTTTGTAATGTTTCTGATAATCAATAAAAGAGATTCTTGATAAAAAAAAATATTAACATTGTGTCATATTTGCTTCGGCTCTTTTTCTTAAAAAAATAAAATACAACTGAAGGACTTGTGTACATATTCCATTCTCATTATTCCCACTCCAGAGGTAATAAATGTTCTGAATTTAGTCAATTTAGTGATTCTCATTTCTATGGAAGGGATTTTATTTTTATTAAATATTTAGATTCATGCATATCAATTAGGGTTAAGTTCAGCTGCATGTAAAAGAAAATCCAAATAACAATGGTATAAACAGAAATGGATCTTTGTTTGTTTGTTTTCTCTCATAAAACTGAAAAACCTGGGGTAGGCAGTTGAGACAGTGAAGTTGGTTTGGTGTCAAGGTCAAATTCTTTGGGATTCTCCTGATTTTTCCCATAATGGTGGCAATATGATTGCTCCAGCTCCAATCATTGTAAGCCATTTCCAATGCAAGACGATAAGGCCAGTGACAAAGGGGCACATGTCAGCTAACTCTTTCTTCCTTTTAAGGATCTTTCCCAAGAGCCCTATCCAACAATTTCCACTTTTATACTATTTTTCAGAATCATGTAACAACCTACATAGCTGCAAGAGAAGCTTAAAAATGTAGTTTTTTACTTGGACACATTCTCACCACAATAAAAGTAGGGTTATGCTACTATGAGGGAAGGAGAAACTAGATATTGGTTAGGCAACTATCAGTCCTTTCTACAGTTTGTTTCCTTAGTAATATGTTGATTTGAATGCTTTATCACTTTATATACATAAAATCATATGTAAAGGAAATTATACTGGTTACCATATATCATCTGCTTTTTTCTTTTGCTCAACATCATATTTTTGATTTTCACTAACACTGATACTCAGAGAAGGCAATGGCACCCCACTTCAGTACTCTTGCCTGGGAAATCCCATGGACGGAGGAGCCTGGAGGGCTGCAGTCCATGGGGTAGCTAGGAGTCGGACATGACCGAGCGACTTCACTTTCACTTTTCACTTTCCTGCATTGGAGAAGGAAATGGCAACCCACTCCAGTGTTCTTGCCTGGAGAATCCCAGGGATGGGGGAGCCTGGTGGGCTGCCGTCTATGGGGTCGCACAGTCGGACATGAGTAAAGCGACTTAGCAGCAGCAGCAACAATATTGATACAACTTATTTATTTTCATGACTCTAAAATATTCCCCTTATAAATATACCACAATTTGTTAATCCATTCTCTATTGATGTACATTAGGCTGTTATAAATTTTTCAGTGAACATTCTCTCATGTGTCTCCTTCAAGGTAAACATAAATCAAATTTCATTTCTCCTTTATTAAAATTCTGCAATGGTTTCCCATTAAAATAAAATCTAACATTCTTTCCATATAACATCCTATACGGACTGGTTCCCATTTACCTCCTCCATCTCATTTAGTTCTCTCTCTCTTTTTCTTACTCTGCTCCACACATACTCGTCTCTTTCAGTTCCTAATTTGCCAGTCACTTTCCTTGCTCAGGGAAAGAGGCTGATCAATGTTGTGTATGGCCTAAAGCTTATTTGATTTTGGTTTAATTATATAAAATTAAGTGCAGGACACTGGAAGGGACTGAGGCAAGTGGAGGGCCCTGATACTTGAGTATCATTTATCTTCATGGAAAATCTACCTCGTCTCAGAGTCTTTGAAATTCTATTCATTCTGTTCAGAATGTTATTGCCCTAGATGTTCCTCCCTAAGCTCCATTTAATTATTCAGGTCTGTGGCAGTTGTGGCTAGTCCTCCACTACCCATTCCCTCCTCTGCCATAGTAACAGGATGTCTAGCTAAGTACATGATTCCCTAAGTAAAAAACAACATTTCATAGTGGGCAACTAGCTGTGGCCCTGTGACTGTTCTGGCTAATGAAAGTGAAAGTGAAAGTCCTTCAGTCTTATCTGACTCTTTGCCACTATACAGTCCATGAGTTCTCCAGGGCAGAATGCTGGAATGGGTAGCCGTTCCCTTCTCCAGGGGATCTTCCCAACTTAGAGACTGAACTTAAGTCTCCCATATTGCACGTGGATTCTTTACCAGCTAAGCCACCAGGTAAGCCCAAGAATACTGGAGTAGGTAACATCCTATTCCTTCTCCAGTGGATCTTCCCAACCCAGGAGTCGAAGTGAGGTCTCTGAATTGCAGGCGGATTCTTTACCAGCTGAATGGGGTATATCAAAAGTGATGTATTCAATTTGGGGGTGATTTCCTTATAGGGGATACATTTTGATAAAGGGATGTCCTCTTTCTTTTCTCTTTTCCCTTCCCAATGGTAAGAGGATGGACCTCAGTTCAGTTCAGTCACTCCATCATGTCTGACTCTTTGTGACCCCATGAACCGCAGTATGCCAGGCCTCCCTGTACATCACCAACTACTGGAGTCTACCCAAACCCATGTTCATTGAGTTGATGATGCCATCTAACCATCTCATCCTCTGTTGTCCCCTTCTCCTCCTGCCATCAATCTTTCCCAGCATCAGAGTCTTTTCAAATGAGTCAGCTTTTTGCATCAGGTGGCCAAAGTATTGGGGTTTCAGCTTCAACACCAGTCCTTCCAATGAACACCCAGGACTGATCTCCTTTAGGATGAACTGGTTGGATCTTCTTGCAGTCCAAGGGACTCTCAAGACTCTTCTCCAACACCACAGTTCAAAAGCATCAATTCTTCAGCGCTCAGCTTTCTTTATAGTTCAACTCTCACATCCATACATGACTACTGGAAAAACCACAGCCTTGACTAGATGGACCTTTGTGGACAAAGTGATGTCTCTGCTTTTCAATACGCTGTCTAGGTTGGTCATAACTCTCCTTCCAAGGAGTAAGCGTGTTTTAATTTCATGGCTGCAGTCACCATCTGTAGTGATTTTGGAGCTGAGAAAAATAAACTTAGCCACTGTTTCCCCATCTATTTGCCATGAAGTGATGGGACCAGATACCATGATCTTAGTTTTCTGAATGTTGAGCTTTAAGCCAACTTTTTCACTCTCCTCTTTCATTTTCATCAAGAGGCTTTTTAGTTCCTCTTCACTTTCTGCCATAAGGGTGGTGTCATCTGCATATCTGAGGTGATTGATATTTCTCCCAGCAATCTTGATTCCAACTTGTGCTTCCTCCAGTCCAGCGTTTCTCATGATGTACTCTGCATAGAAGTTAAATAAGCAGGGTGACAGTATACAGTCTTGATGTACTCCTTTTCCTATTTGGAACCAGTCTGTTGTTCCATGTCCAGTTCTAACCGTTGCTTCCTGAACGGCATACAGGTTTCTCAAGAGGCAGGTCAAGTGCTCTGGTATTCCCATCTCCTTCAGAATTTTCCAGTTTATTGTAATCCACACAGTCAAAGGTTTTGGCATAGTCAATAAAGCAGAAATAGATGTTTTTCTGAAACTCTCTTGCTTTTTGATGATCCAGCAGATGTTGGCAATTTGATCTCTGGTTCCTCTGCCTTTTCTAAAACGACTTGAACATCTGGAAGTTCATGGATGAACCTCAGATCATATCAGATCAGTCACTCAGTCGTGTCTGACTCTTTGCGACCCCATGAATCGCAGCATGCCAGGCCTCCCTGTCCATCACCAACTCCCAGAGTTCACTCAGACTCACATCCATCGAGTCAGTGATGCCATCCAGCCATCTCATCCTCTGTCATCCCCTTCTCCTCTTGCCCTCAATCCCTCCCAGCATCAGAGTCTTCTCCAATGAGTCAACTGTTCACATGAAGTGGCCAAAGTACTGCAGTTTCAGCTTTAGCATCATTCCTTCCAAAGAAATCCCAGGGCTGATCTCCTTCAGAATGGACTGGTTGGATCTCCTTGCAGTCCAAGGGACTCTCAAGAGTCTTCTCCAAAACCACAGTTCAAAAGCATCAATTCTTCAGAGCTCAGCCTTCTTCACAGTCCAGCTCTCACATCCACACATGACCACAGGAAAAACCATAGCCTTGACTAGGCGAACCTTTGTTGGCAAAGTAATGTCTCTGCTTTTGACTATGTAATCTAGGTTGGTCATAACTTTCCTTCCAAGGAGTAAGCGTCTTTTAATTTCATGGCTGCAGTCACCATCTGTAGTGATTTTGGAGCCCAGAAAAACAAAGTCTGACACTGTTTCCACTGTTTCCCCATCTATTTCCCATGAAGTGATAGGACCAGATGCCATGATCTTCATTTTCTGAATGTTGAGCTTTAAGCCAACTTTTTCACTCTCCTTCTTCACTTTCATCAAGAGGCTCTTTAGTTCTTCTTCACTTTCTGCCATAAGGGTGGTGTCATCTGCATATCTGAGGTGATTGATATTTCTCCCAGCAATCTTGATTCCAACTTGTGTTTCTTCCAGTCCAGCGTTTCTCATGATGTACGCTGCATAGAAGTTAAATAAACAGGGTGACAATATACAGCCTTGACGTACTCCTTTTCCTATTTTGAACCAGTCTGTTGTTCCATGTCCAGATCTAACTGTTGCTTCCTGACCTGCATACAAATTTCTCAAGAGGCAGGTCAGGTGGTCTGGTATTCCCATCTCTTTCAGAATTTTCCACAATTTATTGTGATCCACATAGTCAAAGGCTTTGGCATAGTCAATAAAGCAGAAATAGATGTTTTTCTGAAACTCTCTTGCTTTATCCATAATCTAGCGGATGTTGGCAATTTGACCTCTGGTTCTTCTGCCTTATCTAAAACCAGCTTGAAAATCAAGAAGTTCACGGTTCACATATTGCTGAAGCCTGGCTTGGAGAATTTTGAGCATTACTTTACTAGCATGTGAGATGAGTGCAATTGTGCGGTAGTTTAAGCATTGTTTGGCATTGCCTTTCTTTGGGATTGGAATGAAAACTTACCTTTTCCAATCCTGTGACCACTGCTGAGTTTTCCAAATTTGCCAGCATATTGAGTGCAGCACTTTCACAGCATCATCTTTCAGGATTTGGAATAGCTCCACTGGAATTCCATCACCTCCACTAGCTTTGTTCCTAGTGATGCTTTCTAAGGCCCACTTGACTTTACATTCCAGGATTTCTGGCTCTAGGTGAGTGATCACACCATCGTGATTATCTGGGTCATGAAGATCTTTTTTGTACAGTTCTTCTCTGTATTCTTGCCACCTCTTCTTAATATCTTCTGCTTCTGTTAGGTCCATACCATTTCTGTCCTTTATAGAGCCCATCTTTGCATGAAATGTTCCTTTGGTATCTCTGATTTTCTTGAAGAGATCCCTAGTCTTTCCCATTCTGTTGTTTTCCTCTATTTCTTTGCATTGATCGCTAAAGAAGGCTTTCTTATCTCTTCTTGCTATTCTTTGGAACTCTGCATTCAGATGCTTATATCTTTCCTTTCCTCCTTTGCTTTTCACTTCTCTTCTTTTCACAGCTATTTGTAAGGCCTCCCCAGACAGCCATTTTGCTTTTTTGCATTTCTTTTCCATGGGGATGGTCTTGATCCCTGTCTCCTGTACAATGTCACGAACCTCAGTCCATAGTGGCTGGCAATTTTGGGACCATTTGTATGACACTCAAGGGATGGTAGAACAATAGGATAGAGGAAACAGAAGCCCAAGATAACTTTTGGTGAGGCAGAACTACCAAAAATTTGGTGAGAAAAAAATTAACCATCATGTTTTAAGCCTCCATTATTTCTGATAGTCGGTCAAATCTATATCTAATACATGGTATTGGTTCAAACATTTTCTCATCAAGCCTTCTCTGACTAACCCATCTAAAGTAGCTCCACCCTTAAATACACCAAGTCAGTCTCACATCAGTCTACCCTATTTCCGTCATTGAATTTATTATCATCTGAAAATATTGTGTTTATTTGTCTATTTGTTTACTAGGGCTTCCCAGGTATCTCAGTGGTAAAGAGTCTGCCAATGCAGGAGATGCAGGTTTGATCCCTGGGTCAGGAAGATCCCCTGGAGAAGGAAATGGCAACCTACTCCAGTATTCCTGCCTCGGAAATCCCATGAACAGTGGAGCCTGATGGGGTACAGTCTAAGGGGTCACAAAGAGGTGGACACGACTTAGCAACTAAACAACAACAATGTGTTTACTACATATCTCTCCCCAGTAAATCATAAGCTTTGTGGTGGCCGGGACCTTGTCTGCTTTGGTAAACTGCCTGTAGGCCTTGTGTCTGGAACACTGTCTGGTATAAAATAAGTACTCAGCAATTTATTGACCAGACAAAAGAGCAAATAACAAAAAATAACATTAATTAGCTTCCACTAGACTGTAAGCTGTAGGAACGTAGTGACAATGTCTATTTGTTTATTGTCCCATCACCAGGACCTAACAAACTGCCCAATACGCTTTTGTTGAGTGAGTCCACAGATGACTCACTGGCAAATCATTGGCAAATGATTAAGAATGAACACATTCACATTCCCAAGGAATCTTCTGAAATAAGGAGTCAATAATAAAAATTCAATCATGAATATAATTTCATTTTTAAAGATGTTTCAAAGTCTACCCTCCTGGGGAAATCATTTGTTCACTAGGCAGAAAGAAAAAGTAGACGTACTTCGATAGATAACAAACACAAAAGGGCAACAGAAAGAAACTTAATTTTCCCCAAATGTCTGGTGTGATTATAGTATAAAATGTAAATACCAATAACATTATCTGACATTTATTATTATTACTTTTATTAAGGGCTTATTGTATGCAAAACACTGTGCTAAATGGTTCCCATCTATTATATCATTTAATCCTCATCACAATCTTATGACTAAGTAATACAGGTCCACAACTCCTTATCTGGCCTGCTTGAAGGCTAAATACATTTCGGCATTCAGAACTTTTTGGAAAATTATAATAGAGAACATAAACTCTATGGAGCAGGATCTGGGGCAGTACCTCATAGCCAAAAACATTATTATTTTTGCAGAGAAATATGAATAAGTTCAGTTCAGTCGCTCGGTCATATCTGACTCTTTGCAACTCCATGGACTGAAGCATGCCAGGCTTTGCTGTCCTTCACCAACTCCTGCAGCTTGCTCAAACTCAAGTCCTTTGAGTCAGTGATGCCGTCCAAACATTTCATTTCCTGTCGTCCCCTTCTCCTCCTGCCTTCAATCTTTCCCAGCATCAGCGTCTATTCCAAAGAGTTAGTTCTTCACATCAGGTGGCCAAAGTATTGGAGCTTCAGCTTCAGCATCAGTCCTTCAGTGAATATTCAGGACTGATTATTCATGACTGAAACATGAATATTCACCAATTAACAAGCAGACAAAAACCTATATGTAACCTTATAGCCATTTAAGTCAGATTCTTCTCTAGTTTTGATCAGGGCAGATTTTCTGGAAATATCAATAACCTCAGATATGCAGATGATACCACCCTTATGGCAGAAAGTGAAGAGGAACTAAAAAGCCTCTTGATGAAAGTGAAAGTGGAGAGTGAAAAGGTTGGCTTAAAGCTCAACATTCAGAAAACGAAGATCATGGCATCTGGTCCCATCACTACATGGGAAATAGATGGAGAAACAGTGGAAACAGTGTCAGACTTTATTTTTCTGGGCTCCAAAATCACTGCAGATGGTGACTGCAGCCATGAAATTAAAAGACGCTTACTCCTTGGAAGGAAAGTTATGACCAACCTAGACAGCATATTCAAAAGCAGAGACATCACTTTGCCAACAAAGGTTCACCTAGTCAAGGCTATGGTCTTTCCTGTGGTCATGTATGGATGTGAGAGCTGGACTGTGAAGAAGGCTGAGCGCCGAAGAATTGATGCTTTTGAACTGTGGTGTTGGAGAAGACTCTTGAGAGTCCCTTGGACTGCAAGGAGATCCAACCGGTCCATTCTGAAGGAGATCAGCCCTGGGATTTCTTTGGAAGGAATGATGCTAAAGCTGAAACTGCAGTACTTTGGCCACCTCATGTGAAGAGTTGACTCATTGGAGAAGACTCTGATGCTGGGAGGGATTGGGGGCAGGAGGAGAAGGGGACGACAGGATGAGATGGCTGGATGGCATCACTGACTCGATGGATGTGAGTCTGAGTGACCTCCAAGAGCTGGTGATGGATAGGGAGGCCTGGCGTGCTGCAGTTCATGGGGTCGCAAAGAGTTGGACACGACTGAGCGACTGTTCTGATCTGATCTGATCTGATTTTCTGGGCAAATGAGTAGCAAAATCTTTTGGTTTTCAGAGATTATATGTTTTAGAATTACAAATAAAAGACTGAGTTTGTATGATCATCCCAGTTTTTTAGGTGAAGAAACTAAAACTAAAGAACGTGTCCAAAGCCACAGAGTTAATAAGGAGCAGTGGACTTGAACCCAGACAATTTGGCTGAAAATTTGCCATGTTTAACTAATTTACTATGGTACCTGAAAATTCCATGTTCCTTAAAGCATTCATTCTGAATCATGGGAGATGTTCCATCTGAAGGAGACAAATTCTGCCCTGAAGAAGAGATTTGCACATCAGGGTGTTGGATAAACTCGGGATAAAGTCTCTTGAAGTGTCTTCTCATCCTGAGCATCCATGATCCTCTGAAAATGTACCTTATGCTAATCTTAGTTCATAGGCCACTTTTGTACATGGTCCATCAGATCAGACCAGATCAGTCGCTCAGTCGTGTCCGACTGGGCGACCCCATGAATTGCAGCACACCAGGCCTCCCTGTCCATCACCAATTCCCGGAGCTCACTGAGACTCACATCCATTGAACCAGTGATGTCATCCAGCCATCTCATCCTCTGTCGTCCCCTTCTCCTCTTGCCCTCAATTCCTCCCAGCATCAGAGTTTTCTCCAATGAGTCAACTCTTCGCATGAGGTGGCCAAAGTATTGGAGTTTCAGCTTCTGCATCATTCCTTCCAAAGAAATCCCAGGGCTGATCTCCTTCAGAATGGACTGTTGGATCTCCTTGCAGTCCAAGGGACTCTCAAGAGTCTTCTCCAACACCACAGTTCAAAAGCATCAATTCTTTGGCGCTCAGCCTTCTTCACAGTCCAGCTCTCACATCCATACATGACCACAGGAAAAACCATAGCCTTGACTAAGCGAACCTTTGTTGGCAAAGTAATGTCTCTGCTTTTGAATATGCTATCTAGGTTGGTCGTAACTTTCCTTCCAAGGAGTAAGCGTCTTTTAATTTCATGGCTGCAGTCACCATCTGCAGTGATTTTGGAGCTCCCAAAAATAAAGTCTGACACTGTTTCCACTGTTTCCCCATCTATTTCCCATGAAATGATGGGACCAGATGCCATGATCTTCGTTTTCTGAATGTTGAGCTTTAAGCCAACTTTTTCACTCTCCACTTTCACATTTGTCAAGAGGCTTTTGAGTTCCTCTTCACTTTCTGCCATAAGGGTGGTGTCATCTGCATATCTGAGGTGATTAATATTTCTCCCAGCAATCTTGATTCCAACTTGTGTTTCTTCCAGTCCAGCGTTTCTCATGATGTACTCTGCATAGAAGTTAAATAAACAGGGTAACAATATGCAGCCTTGACGGACTCCCTTTCCTACTTGGAACCAGTCTATTGTTCCATGTCCAGTTCTAACTGTTGCTTCCTGACCTGCATACAAATTTCTCAAGAGGCAGATCAGGTGATCTGGTATTCCCACCTCTTTCGGAATTTTCCACAGTTTATTGTGATCCACACAGTCAAAGGCTTTGGCATAGTCAATAAAGCAGAAAGAGATGTTTTTCTGAAACTCTCTTGCTTTTTCCATGATCCAGCGGATGTTGGCAATTTGATCTCTTGTTCCTCTGCCTTTTCTAAAACCAGCTTGAACATCAGGAAGTTCACGGTTCACATACTGGTGCTCAAAACTGACATTTGCTCCATGTATTCTCTCAACAAATGTGGTTTGAGTATTTACCACGTGCTAAGCAGTATAAGAAGATGTGAATACTTATTGTACATGGTCTATGATCTCAAGGAGTCTGCAATCCAGTGGAAAAGATATGATATAAAAGCAGAAAGAGGTTTTTTTTTTTTTAAAAAAAAAAAAGCCATACAAACAGGACTAGTTACAAAGCCTAAATGAGAAAAACCAAAGAGGTGTGTCAGATAGAACACTCTTGGAGATCAAAGAAAGAGAAATCACTGAGGACTAACAGAATCAGGGAAGGCTTCATTGAGAAGATGAAGCTGTGCCTACAGGGATGGAAAGGATTTACATGGATACAGAAAAGAGAGGTGGTGTTTCAAGTGTAGGCTGCAACCCACAACTGTGTTTCCAGCAAAAAGTTGTATTTATAATCAGCACATGCAAACTATTTTTGGAGACATTCATCTTAAGCGCATACATATATAAGAACAAATAATAGACACTCTCAAATGTGTCTTTTGGTATACATACATTATAAAAGACCTTACATAAGCAGTTTTATACACCCTGAGAAAAGTTGCTTTGACCATTTTCAACCAGGTAGTATTACAAGTGCTTCTGCAGTAAAAGAAGCAACCCTAAAATCAATCAGGTACCTAAGAAACAAACGCTGCCTCTAGGACAGAACATTCAAGTGAACTCTCTATGAGAGACTACCTCCTCCACTATTCAGCAACATATCTTGAAGCACTGGACTGATTTATGCTCCCAGTGTCCTCCAAGATTCCATAACTTTAGGGCATCTACATAAATATGTCTTATGACAAATACATACTACCACATAAGTATAATATAACCAGTAACATCATATGCATGTATAAATATGCTGATAGAGCTAATATTTATGTATGAAGAGACATGATACCGAAATTTCACTCTAAATTTAAAAGTGAATTGTCACTTTTCAGTGCCCTCTCTAAAACAAGTTCCCAAATCACTGACATTATTCTTTTTTAATAAAATATCACTAAACTGACCTTAAACCCAGAATTTATTTCTTCTTGCCTGCAAAAAAATTATATAAATAGGATGGTCCATATTTTGAAATTAATATGACATTGAGTCACGTCACTTAGGTACATAATAAAAGGATTAACAGAATCAAATGGTGAGTTCGGTCATTTTCCTCAGAAAATCAGAAGAGTGTTATGACTTTGGCTTTCTCTGTTTTAGAAGGACCAGAATAAAATGTGGTCTCAAAAGAACTCTGTCCATTTATTGGTGAATTTATGACATTTCAAAACATTCCTTTCATATTTGCCACTCTACAGAAAAACAGTGATTAAAAATCAGTAAAGTATATATAAGCAGAGCATCTTCCTTTCCACCTTAAATCCCAATTTGAATTCTTTTCAGAGCTTAACTTCCTGTCACTCTGCAATGCTTCTTTAGGTCTTTTATTTATTTATTTATTTATTTTTAATTTTTTTTTTAATAGTTGACTTTTTTTTTTTTTTGATGTGGGCCATTCTTAAAGTCTTTATTTGTAACAATATTGCTTCTGTTTTATATTTTGGTTTTTTGGCTTCGATGCACGCGGGATCTTAGCTCCCCCGCCAGGGATTGAACCTGCATCCCCCGCATTGGAAGGTGAAGTCTTAGCCACTGGACCACCAGGGAAGTCCCTTCTTTAGGTCTTTTAAAGGTAAAGATTCAATATTCTGATTAATACACCACAACAGAGTATAACTGTGGGAAAATACATGTCTGAATAATGCATGTGTGGAATAACATTTTAAATATTACTCACTGATTTTTTTTGTTCTCAGGAATTCCTTTATTCTCTACCATTAAAACGAAACCTTGACACTAACACTTATATACTCAAGGGAAGGCAAAATCCAACAAACAGAGTCAAGTTCTCTTTGTTTGAAAAAAAAACTCTTAAACCTCTGACAGATATAGAAATCTTGAAAGTCTACAAATGTTTTGTTTTGTTGATATAGTTGTTTTTTGAGAGAAAAAAAAATTTTTCTTTTAAAAATTAGGATCATGAAGTTCTCAGAGCACGAAGTCCTAATCAAAACAACAGAACGGTAAAGAAGGCAAAATGAGAGAGGATCTATGTTTGAAAGTTAGGCTGAAGAAAGATGTATGCTTAAAAATAAGAGCAAAGAAGTTAGCACTGATGTGAGTCTTTGAGAAGGAAGTCTGCCCTGTGTGGAATGACAATAGACATGTCATACAAGCTTGGAAGATTCTAAGAACACAGATCTGTACTTTGCTTCCTGGGCAAAGTACAGAAAGACCATAAGGAAAGACCAAAGTTTTATAAGCAAAACCCCTGTACCAGAAATATGTGGCAACAGTTCAGCAGAAACGCAACTAAGTGTAGGAAGAAAGAATCTGTGATAGTTCCCACACCTTCCTTGACCTCATAAATGTCAGTTGGTCTGAAGGACAAGGAGGTACAATAGGCATGGACTGTATAAGCTGAGAATTATGATATGACCACAGATATTGAAGCAAATGACTAATGATGAAAGATTCTCCCTTTTCCTTAGACCATGGAAAATTTAGACCCTAAAGGACTTAGATGTCGCCCTAGGAAGACAGAAGGGCAAGGCTGGAACCCCAACGTTGATTGAGTTTACATCTGAAAAAATCCCTATATAATTAGTGATAAATACAATCAATTAGGAAAGAAATTCCAAAAGCTCCCACCATCATGCATACCGTCCTCCCTTCATCTGTATCCATATCATCTACTTCCCACCAAATACCTTGGAGAATGTTTATGCATCTCTCCAAAGTCTAGTTCTCCAGCTGTGCACTGCATCCTATTATCTCTCTCATGTATTTAAGAACAATACTCTAGTAATCATCTCTTCTTTCTCTTGTATCATCATTTTTTTTAATGTTCTATCATTTCCATCAGTGAATAAACATGCTATATTACTTTCATTTTTTAAAAGGTCTCCCTTGAGATATTTGTATAGTACTAGAATATTATCCGGAGCAGGCAATGGCACCCCACTCCAGTACTCTTGCCTGGAAAATCCCATGAATGGAGGAGCCTGGTGGGCTGCAGTCCGTGGGGTCGCTAGGAGTCAGACACGACTGAACAACTTCACTTTCACTTTTCACTTCCATGCATTGGAGAAGGAAATGGCAACCCACTCCAGTATTCTTGCCTGGAGAATCCCAGGGATGGGAAGCCTAATCTACGGGGTCGCACAAAGTCGGACACAACTGAAGCAACTTAGCAGTAGCAGCAGAACATTATCCATAAACTTTTTATACAAAGTACAAAATGAAAATGTTACTTTATAATCAAGAAATTTGGCAATCACCGTTTTAACTAAGGGATCAAATTTAGCATCATTACAATGGACAACCTAACATTATGTGCCCCCTGATGAAATATCATATGAAGCATGCAATATAACTTAAGGCATTTTTGCCAAAAACATTTAACCAAAATCTAACTAAGCCTTTAAACTTAATTTCCAGTTAATAGGATATATGCAAAAAAGAAACAAGCTACCAATAACAATTTTGTTGTTCAGTCATTAAGTGGTATCTGACTCTTTGGGACCCCATGAACTGCAGCACACCAAGCTACTCTATCCTCTACTATCTCCTGGAGTTTGCTCAAACTCATGTCCATTGAGTCAGTGGTGCTATCTAACCATCTCATCCTCTGCCACCCACTTTCCCTCCTGCCTGTCTTTCCGAACATCAGTGTCTATTTCAATGAGTCAGCTCTTCGCATCAGGTGGCCAAAGTATTGGAGCTTCAGCTTCAGCATCAGTCCTTTCAATGAATATTCAGGACTGATTTCCTTTAGGATTGACTGGTTTGATCTCCTTGCAGTCCAAGGGACTCTCAAGAGTCCTCTCCAGCACCACAATTTGAAAGCATCAGTTCTTCGGCACTCAGTCTTCTTTATGGTTCGACTCTCACATCCATACATGACTACTGGAAAAACCACAGTTTTGACTATATGACTTGTTGGCAAAGTGATGTCTCTGCTTTTTAATACACTGTCTGGGTTTGTGACAGGTTTCCTTCCAAGGAGCAAGTGTCTGTTAATTTCATGGCGGTATCACTATCCACAGTGATTTTGGAGCCCAAGAAAATAAAATTTGTCATTGAACAATTAGATGTAGGATATTCCAGGTGGCACAGTGGTAAAGTATTTGCCTGCCAATGCAGGAGATGCAGGAGATGTGGGTTTGATCCCTGGGTTGGGAAAATCTCCTGGAGGAGGAAATGGCAACCTACTCCGTATTTTTGCCTGAAAAATCTAATGGACAGAGGAACCTGGCAGGCTACACTCCATGGGGTTGCAAAGGGTTGGACATAAGTGAGCATGCACACAGTAGCAGCATTCCATAGGGCAACTGGCCCGGACTTTCAAAAAATAAAAATCATTTTTAGAAGAACAGGAGGACTTTTCTATAGATAGATACTAAAGAGACATAGCAATATGCAACATTTGAACCTTGATTGGCTTCTGGATTAAAAAAAAAATACATATATATAAATATAAAAGATCTTTTGAGATATTTAGGGGAATGTAAATATGACTGGATATCAGACAATGTGGACTTATTACTAATTTTCTTGGGACATGAAGCTGAAGTATTTATGGATAAAGTGTCATGATGTCTGCAAGTCACTTTCATATGGTTTAGCAAACCACTTGAAGAGAGAAAGCAAATGCAGAAAAATATTCAAAATTAGTGAATCTAGGTGAAGGATATATGGTTATTCATTGTTAAGATTCTTGAAACTTTTCTCTAGGTTTGAAATTTTTTAGAGTAGAAGTTCTTTTAAAATGCCTGGTTAATAGCATGTCCCTTTCAAGGTAACATGAAAGGGAAATTTCTCTACCCTCCTTGGAAATTTCCTTAAAGAGTTGTCTATATGCAGTTTCCATTTCCGCAATTTCCATTCTTTCTCAAGTTTACTACAAATGAGCTAAGTCCCCGTCTCTTCACCAAAACAGATATTGTCAAGGTCACCAATGACCTTCATATAGACAAATACAATGATTAAGGCTCATCTTATTCAACCTATCAGCAGCATTTGACACACTTGATCAGTCTGTCTTCTTGAAACACTTTTTAAAAACCTAACTCTTAAGATATCATGATCTCTTGATTTTTCTCCTACTTCATTGCTCCTTTTAGTCTCTTTTGGTGAATTCATCCCACCTCCCTAAGCCCTAACACTGGTGTCCCCAAGGTTCAGCCCTGAGATCTCTCCTCCATCTAGACACCTTCTCTAGATGATATCTTATATTCTGGACTTTAAACATCATCTGTATACAGTATTTGGACTTCTATCTTGAATTCCTATGTTTGCATACCAAATGCCAATTTGACATCTCAGCTTGAATGTTTAATAGGCATTTCATACTTAACATTCACATTTGATTGAACTCCTGATAGATCCCTGCCCCAATTACCATGAACATGTTCCTCTTACAGTCTTCCTTATCTTAGTGGAAACTCCATCCTTCCAGTTACTCAACCCAAAACTTTAAACACTTTTTGACATCTTTCTTCTTCTCCTATTTCCAATCCTTAAATAAATCCGGTCAGTTCTAGCCTTAAAATAGACACTAGAGCTTACACTCCTTACTATTTACGCTAGTCCAAGCCACCATTTTCCTAACAGCCTATTGTTGTAGCCTTCTAAATGGTCTCTGTCCTTTGTTTTCATCTCCTACAGTTTATTCTACAAAAGGCAGCCCAAGTAATTTCTTTTCTTTTTCAATTTATCTTTTAATTGGAGAAAAACTGCTTTACAATGCTGTGTTGGTTTCTGCTGTACAACACTGCAAATCAGTCATGCTAATGCTATGCTATGCTATGCGAAGTCACTTCAGTCGTGTCCGACTCTGTGTGACCCCATAGACGGCAGCCCACCAGGCTTCCCCGTCCCTGGGATTCTCCAGGCAAGAACACTGGAGTGGGTTGCCATTTCCTTCTCCAATGCATGAAAGTGAAAAGAGAAAGTGAAGTCGCTCAGTCATGTCCGACTCTTAGCGACCCCATGGACTGCAGCCCACCAGGCTCCTCCATCCATGGGATTCTCCAGGCAAAAGTACCGGAGTGGGGTGCCACTGCCTTCTCCCCTCTGTCTTGAGCCTCCCCTCTGCTCCTTCCATCCTACCCTTCTAGGTCATCACAGAGTGTCAGACTGGGCTCCCTGTGTTATATAGCATCTTCTCACCAGCTATCTATTTTATACACGGCAGTATGTATATGTCAATGCTTTCTCCATTCATCCCACTCAGTCTTTTAAAACATAAGTCAGATCATATCATTCCCCTGCTCAAAACCCTCTAATGACTTCCAATCTCATTCACAAATAATTTGCAGTTCTGGTTGAGAGAAACTAAAGAAGACTTAAATAAATTAGACATCCCATGTTCACGGATCAAAGGACTTAATTTCATCAGGATGTCAATAGTCTCCAAATTGATCTACAGATTCAACTCAACACTATCAAAATTCCAGATTGCCTTTTTATAGTAATTAACAAGCCAACCCTAAAATTCATAAGGAAATAAAGTTTCAAGGAACTCAGGATAGTTGAAACAATCTTGAGCAAAAAAGAACTAAGAGGAATCTACTTCCTGATTTCAAAATCTACTATAAATGCACTCTGCTCTACTTAAAAGAGGACCTACTGTACAGCACAGGAACACTGTTAAATAAACTAAACAGGAAAAGAATTTGAAAAGGAATGCATATATGTATATGTATAACTGAATCACTTTGCTGTACACCCAAAACTAATAAAACATTGCTAATCAACTATAATCCAATCTGAAATAAATTTTTTTTGAATAAGCAATAAATAAAAATTAAATTTAAAAAAATAAAGCTGTAATCAAGCCAGTGTGGTACTGGTATAAGGATAAACATTTAGGCCAGTGGAATAGAATTGAGAGTATCAAAATAAGTCCACATCTACTGATTACTGGTGAGGATGACAAGATAATTCAATGAAGAAAGAATAGTCTTTTCAAGAAATAGTGCTGAGACAAAAATATATGCACATGCATAAGTAATTTGAACTCTTACCTCACATCACATATAAAAATGAACTCAAAAAACCATAGACCTGATTTCAAGAACTAAAACTCATAGAAGAAAACATAAGTATTAAATTTCATCTCCCGGGATCAGGTGGTGGTTTCTTAGATACAATGTCAAAGTGCCACGTGACAAAAGAAAAGATGGATAATTTTAAACCTTATCAAAATAAAAAATATTTGTTCTTCAAAGGACACCCTCAAGAAAGTCAAAAGACATATATATTCCATATATATCCCAAAGAACAAACCATTCTGATACTCAATTAATGGCCTCCCAATTACTTGAGTTAAATCACCTCTTCTCATGCCAATTAATTCTTTGCTCTGCCCTCAGAATAGACTTTTAAAATATATGATAGTCCCATAACTCCACTTAAAAATAACCATTGCTCCCCACTGAACATAGTTCTTCAGGGCACTTTTCTTAATCTAATCTCAATCTGTCTTTAGATTCATCTCTTTCTGGTCCCCTTTGGATATTGCTATACCTGGTATAATACAGTTTTCATTTAGTCTTTGAATATTCAGTTTCTTCTGCCTGAAATGTTCTTATCCTCTATGACCTGTCTCAACCTCTCATTGTGGAGAATTCCTATTCAATTTGCAAGACTGGGTTCAAATGGTACATCCTGTGTGGAGCCTTTCCTATTTTCTCCGGATAGTTTGTCTCTCCTCATTCTCCTCAGAACGCTTTGCTTACTCTCTTTAATAGCTTTGTATTGTAAAGCTTATTGTTGTTTTTAATTTTTATTGAGATATAACTGACATATAACATTACATTAGTTTCAGATGTGTAACATGATATTTTGATATTTGTATATATTGTGAAATCGTGACCACAATGAGTCTAGTTAACATCTGTCACAATACAGCTTCAAAAATTTTTTCTTGTGATGAGAAATTCTAAGACCGACACTTAGCAACTCACAAATACACAATACAGTATTATTAACAATAGTCACTGTTTTTATATATGTCTTCCCCATCAAAGAGACATTGTCTCTTAGTTTTCCCAAAGCTTAGCACAGAACCTGACACAGAGTAGCAATTCAGTAAATGTTAGTTAAATAAATGAAAGTACATTCCATGGTGATTATTAATAACTTTAATATATTTTATAATGTTTTTATATTTAAAATAATAAAACAATTAGCTTTAATAAGGTATTTGGAGAATACCCTAAACTAAGCACAAAAAATATTTTATGCATATATTGAAAATCATTTTTATAAAACTGGTAAAATAGAATGATTTTGTGCTAGATTTAGGATTTATCCACAATCTATCAGATGGTCAAAAATTTCCCCTAAAATTCCAAAGATCACCTAGTAAGAAGAGCTGGAAAGAGACACGTAGTTAGTTCATCCTTGAGACTAAAGGATATATTTTCATGTTGATGCCCGTCCATTTATATATCCAACTCCCATTAATGTTAATGGGAATTGTGCACATAAATTCTTGGAAACTGAGATGAGAATACATCTCCAAACCTGCAAACCAGTGATACACGCAGATACTATAATTTCAAAGCTTAGGAAACTAAGCTCATAATTAAAATGTGTGGATCTCTCGGTGGTAGCAAATTGAGTTGCTAACACACTTACCAGCACAGTTCATCACAATATGTCTAGGTCCTTCCAACTTCCATGAGTCCTGGAAGGCAGCAGAAGCTGGTGAAGAGCAGCCTGCCTTGTCCAGGGGAAAGGTCAGTCTGCAACAGAAACCTCATTGGGAGAAAGGAGAAAGGGAATGGAAAGGCAAAGCATTGTCTGTGGAAACTGAAAACTTGCCAAAGAGCCCTTTGTTTCCTGTTGCTGTCACCTTGGTCCTTTCTAACAGTTATACCTGCATAAAAGAGGATTTCTGAATCTAAAACCTTTGCGTGAGAGCCAAATAATCTATTATGCACAAAAAAGGCTATTTGAAAACCTGGTTTACTCACAACATACCATACAATTGCTCTGCTTGGGAGAATTAACTGATATTTCTGAAAATCCAAATCAACTTTAAGGCAAATATGAATATAGCACATGATTTCACATTTCTCTACAGACTCATTAGAATTTCAACAAGTTATCTTCAAAACTTCTGCAATAAATTTACTTCCAAGTTTAACAGCATCAAAAACATTAAGTCTATACCGGGTATAGTCCAGTGAAAAGTATGTTGAACTTATAATTCAAAGGTATAGATTCAAGTTCCACTCACTAGTTCTGGCACATGAAATCTCTCTGAAACACAGTTTCTTCTATTGGAAAATGAGGGCGATAATTATTGTCTTATTCATCTCTTAGGGTTACTATGAAGCTCAAATTAGAAATTCAAATGAAAGCACTTGAAAATATAGACACCCGGTTCTGTGCTCAATAATATATATATACATATACATAATATATATACATTTTAGAATTATATATTTAGAATATATATATTTTAGAATTAACTATATGTTATCCCCTGGATATTAATTATTATATGTTTAATATTATATTATATGTTATCCCCTGGAAATTACAGAAATGGCCTCTTTTCCTAAAAAACAACAATACCCAAGATAAAGTATCTTTCATAAATTCATTTCTTCTCTCCTTCCCCTGCCATTCCCAACTTTGACCTTACCTCTTGCCATTTACCAACCCCAGTGATGAGTACCTTGCTCCACTCAAGTGTACTAAAACCACAAAAGTGTGAAACTCCAACAGGATGGGAAGAGCAATAAATCACATTGGGAGTCATGTGAGTTTATTCTAGTTCCAGTTCTGCTAGCAGACAGAATACTATTTGCCAAATATTGTGCTAGGAACCAGAGATACTTCACTGAACAAGATTCAGCTTCAGCTTCATGGAAGTCATCTTGAACACACCCTCTCCATCACTGGCAACCCACTCCAGTACTCTTGCCTGGAAAATCCCATGGATGGAGAAGCCTGGTGGGCTGCAGTCCATTGGGTCGCGACTGAGTGACTTCCCTTTCACTTTTCACTTTCACACATTGGAGAAGGAAATGGCAACCCACTCCAGTGTTCTTGCCTGGAGAATCCCAGGGGCGGTGGAGCCTAGTGGGCTGCCGTCTATGGGGTCACACAGAGTCGGACACGACTGAAGCGACTTAGCAGCAGTAGCAGCTCCATCACTATCCACATTCGAACCAATACTTCAGTTCAGTTCAGTCGCTCAGTCATGTCCGACTCTTTGCGATCCCATGAACCACAGCACGCCAGGCCTCCCTGTCCATCACCAACTCCCGGAGTCCACCCAAACCCATGTCCATCGAATCGGTGATGCCATAGAACCATCTCATCCCCTGTCATCCCCTTCTCCTCCTGCTCTCAATCTTTCCCAGCATCAGGATCTTTTCAAATGAGTCAGCTTTTTGCATCAGGTAGCCAAAATATTGGAGTTAAGTCTTCAACATCAGTCCTTCCAATGAACACCCAGGACTGATCTCCTTCAGGATGAACTGGTTGGATCTTCTTACAGTCCAAGCGACTCTTAAGAGTCTTCTCCAATTCCACAGTTCAAAAGCATCAATTCTTCAGTGCTCAGCTTTCTTTATAGTCCAACTTTCACATCCATACATGACCACTAGAAAAACCATAGCCTTGACTAGATGGACCTTTGTGGACAAAGTGATGTCTCTGCTTTTTGATATGCTGTCTAGGTTGATCATAACTTTCCTTCCAAGGAGTAAGCATCTTTTAATGTCATGGCTGCAATCAAAATCTGCAGTGATTTTGGAGCCCAGAAAAATAAAGTCAGCCACTGTTTCCATTGTTTACCCATCAATTTGCCATGAAGTGATGGGACTGGATGCCATGATCTTAGTTTTCTGAATGTTGAGCTTTAAGCCAACTTTTTCACTCTCCACTTTCACTTTCATCAAGAGGCTCTTTAGTTCTTCTTCACTTTCTGCCATAAGGGTGGTGTCATCTGCGTATCTGAGGTTGATATTTCTCCCAGCAATCTTATTTCCAGTCTGTGCTTCTTCCAGCCCAGCGTTAATCATGATGTCCTCTGCATAGAAGTTAAATAAGCAGGGTGACAATATACAGCCTTGATGTACTCCTTTTCCTATTTGGAACCAGTCTGTTGTTTCATGTCCAGTTCTAACTGTTGCTTCCTGACCTGCAAAGAGATTTCTTGGGAGGCAGGTCAGGTGGTCTGGTATTCCCATCTCTTTCAGAATTTTCCACAGTTTCTTGTGATCCACACAGTCAAAGGCTTTGGCATAGTCAATAAAGCAGAAGTAGATGTTTTCCTGGAATTCTTGTGCTTTTTCTATGATCCAACAGATGCTGGTAATTTGATCTCTGGTTCCTCTGCCTTTTCTAAATCCAGCTTGAACATCTGGAAATTCATGGTTCAGGTACTGTTGAAGCCTGGCTTGGAGAATTTTAAGCATTACTTTGCTAGCATGTGAGATGAGTACAATTGTGCAGTAGTTTGAGCATTCTTTGGATTGCTTTTCTTTGGGATTGGAATGAAAACTGATTTTTTTTCAGTCCTGTGGCCACTGCTGAGTTTTCCACATTTGCTGACATGCTGAGTGCAGCACTTTCACAGCATCATCTTTCAGGATTTGAAATAGTTCAACTGGAATTTCATCACCTCCACTAGCTTTGTTCATAGTGATGCTTCCTAAGGCCCACTTGACTTCACATTCCAGGATGTCTGGCTCTAGGTCAGTGATCACACCATCTTTTTTTTTTTTTTTTTTCTTTTTCTGCCTCCCCTTTCTTTTATATTTTTTTTTTTTTTTATTCAGATCAGCCCCGCCCCCCGCGCCCCCCCCCCCCCCCCCCCCACCACCCCAGGCCCCCCTCCATCACCAGCTCCCGGGTCACCCTCCCCCATCCTCTGGGTCCCCCCCATATGACAGGGGGAAGATCTTTTTGTGTATAGTTCTTTTTTGTATGTTCTTCTGTGCTATTTTCGTCTCCCTTTCCCCCTCCTCTTCTTAATATCTTATCGCTTCTGTTAGGTCCATACCATTTCTGTACTTTATTGAAGCCCATCTTTTCTGCATCAAATATTCCCTTGGTATCTCTAATTTTCTTGAAGAGCATAGAAGCTCTAGTCTTTCCCATTTTACTGTTTTCCTCTATTTCTTTGCATTGATCGCTGAGGAAGGTTTCTTATCTCTCCTTGCTATTCTTTGGAACTCTTCACTCAAATGGGTATAGCTTCCTTTTCCCCTTTCATTTTTGCTTCCCTTCTTTTCACAGCTATTTGTAAGGCCTCCTTAGAGAGCGATTTTGCCTTTTTGCATTTCTTTTTCTTGGGGATAGTCTTGATTTCTGTCTCCTGTACAATGTCACGAACCTCCGTCCACAGTTCATCAGGCACTCTGTCTATCAGATCTAGTCCCTTGAATCTATTTCTCACTTCCACCGTAAAATCATAAGGGATTTGATTTAGGTCATACCTGAATGGTCTAGTGGTTTTCTCTACTTTCTTCAATTTAAGTCTGAATTTGGCAATAAGGAGTTTAGATTTGAGCCGGTCTTGTTTTTGCTGACTGTATAGAGCTTCTCCATCTTTGACTGTAAACCAATACTAGAGCCTGTCATTTTACTTTGAATAATCCACTTGTCTCTATCTTCACTGCCACCACCCTTGTCCAAGAAGCTATCTATTCATCATATCTGCATAGACTACTATCATAACCTGCTAACTAGACCACCCATGTTCCACTCTTGGCCTGTATAGTAACTGTGATTTTTTTCAAAACCCAAACCTTTTCCTGTCATTCCTTATGCTTAAAATAAATCAATTACTTCTAGCTGTTCAATAGATAAATACAAAACTCTTTAATATGACCTATAAGAGCTTACTAAGCACAGTGGCGGCTGCGACCGGAGCACTAAGCGTGGCCGAGAGGAGCTACCCCACATCCGAGGTCAGGGGCAGAAGCCGGGAGGACCCCATGCCCGAAGGGCTGCGGCGAAGAGGAGTTACCCCACAACTGAGGTCAGGGGCAGCAGCCGAGAGTGCGAGGCTGCGACAGCGCAGGAACGGCGGAGAGGAGCTACCCAAGTCCGAGGTCAGGGGCGGTGGCTGAGAGGAGCTACCCCATGCCTGAGGCCAGGGGCGGCGGCCGGGAGAACCTACCCCACGTTCAAGGAGCAGTGGCTGGGCCGGCGCAGGAGGGCCTAGAGGAGCTATCCACTGTTGAAAGTCAGGAAGGGTGGCGGTGAGGAGATACCCCTCGTCCAAGGTAAGGAGCAGCGGCTGAGCTTTCCTGGAGCAGATGTGAAGAGATACCCCACGCCCAAAGTAAGAGAAACCCAAGTAAGACGGTAGGTGTTGCAAGAGGGCATCAGAGGGCAGACACACTGAAACCATACTCACAGAAAACTAGTCAATCTATTCACACTAGGACCACAGCCTTATCTAACTCAATGAAACTAAGACATGCCCGTGGGGCAAACCAAGACGGGCGGGTCATGGTGGAGAAATCTGACAGAATGTGGTCCACTGGAGAAGGGAATGGCAAACCACTTCGGTATTCTTGCCTTGAGAACCCCATGAACAGTATGAAAAGGCAAAATGATACGATACTGAAAGAGGAACTCCCCAGGTCAGTAGGGGCCCAATATGCTACTGGAAATCAGTGGAGAAATACCTCCAGAAAGAATGAAGGGATGGAGCCAAAGCAAAAAGAATACGCAGCTGTGGATGTGACTGGTGATAGAAGCAAGGTCAGATGCTGTAAAGAGCAATTGCCTAGGAATCTGGAATGTCAGGTCCATGAATCAAGGCAAATTGGAAGTGGTCAAACAAGAGATGGCAAGAGTGAATGTAGACATTCTAGGAATCAGTGAACTGAAATGGACTGGAATGGGTGAATTTAACTCAGATGACAATTATATCTACTACTGCGGGCAGGAATCCCTCAGAAGAAATGGAGTAGCCATCATGGTCAACAAGAGTCCAAAATGCGGTACTTGGATGCAGTCTCAAAAACGAGAGAATGATCTCTGTTCATTTCCAAGGCAAACCATTCAATATCACAGTAATCCAAGTCTATGCCCCAACCAGTAACGCTGAAGAAGCTGAAGTTGAACAGTTCTATGAAGACCTACAAGACCTTTTAGAACTAACATCCAAAAAAGATGTCCCTTTCATTATAGGGGACTGGAATGCAAAAGTAGGAAGTCAAGAAACACCTGGAGAAACAGGCAAATTTGGCCTTGGAATATGGAATGAAGTAGGGTAAAGACTAAGAGAGTTTTGCCAAGAGAACCCACTGGTCATAGCAAACACCCTCTTCCAACAACACAAGAGAAGACTCTACAGAGGGACATCACCAGATGGTCAACACCAAAATCAGACTGATTATATTCTTTGCGGCCAAAGATGGAGAAGCTCTATACAGTCAACAAAAACAAGACAGGAGCTGACTGTGGCTCAGACCATGAACTCCTTATTGCCAACTTCAGACTTAAATTGAAGAAAGTAGGGAAAACCAATAGACCATTCAGGTATGACCTAAATCAAATCCCTTATGATTATACAGTGGAAGTGAGAAATAGATTCTAAGGGACTAGATCTGATAGACAGAGTGCCTGATGAACTGTGGACGGAGGTTCGTGACATTGTACAGGAGACAGGGATCAAGACCATCCCCCTGGAAAAGAAATGCAGAAAAGCAAAATGGCTGTCTGCGGAGGCCTTACAAATAGCTGTGAAAAGAAGAGAAGCAAAAAGCAAAGGAGAAAAGGAAAGATATAAGCATCTGAATGCAGAGTTGCAAAGAATAGCAAGGAGACATAAAAAAGCCTTCTTCAGCGATCAATGCAAAGAAATAGAGGAAAACAACAAAACGGGAAAGCCTAGAGATCAAATGGCAACCCACTCCAGTGTTCTTGCCTGGAGAATCCCAGGGACGGAGGAGCCTGGTGGGCTGCTGTCTGTGAGGTCGCACAGAGTCGGACACGACTGAAGTGACTTAGCAGTAGCAGCAGAGATCTCTTCAAGAAAATTAGAGATATCAAGGGGACATTTCATGCAAAGATGGGCTCCATAAAGGACAGAAATGGTATGGACCTAACAGAAGCAGAAGATATTAAGAAGAGGTGGCAAGAATACACAGAAGAACTATTTAAAAAAGATCTTCACAACCCAGATAATCACAATGGTGTGATCACTGACCTAGAGCCAGACATCCTGGAATGTGAAGTCAAGTGGGCCTTAAGAAGTCTCACTATGAACAAAGCTATTGGAGGTGATGGAATTCCAGTTGAGCTATTTCAAATCCTGAAAGATGATGCTGTGAAAGTGCTGCACTCGATATGCCAGCAAATGTGGAAAACTCAGCGTGGCCACAGGACTGGAAAAGGTCAGTTTTCATTCCAATCCCAAAGAAAGGCAATGCCAAAGAATGCTCAGACTACCGCACAATTGCACTCATCTCACATGCTAGTAAAGTAATGCTCAAAATTCTCCAAGCCAGGCTTCAGCAATATGTGAACCGTGACCTTCCAGTTGTTCAAGCTGGTTTTAGAAAAGGCAGAGGAATCAGAGATCAAATTGCCAACATCTGCTGGATCATCGAAAAAGCAAGAGAGTTCCAGAAAAACATCTATTTCTGCTTTATTGACTATGCCAAAGCCTTTGACTGTGTGGATCACAATAAGCTGTGGAAAATTCTGAAAGAGATTGGCATACCAGACCACCTGACTTGCCTCTTGAGAAACCTGTATGCAGGTCAGGAAGCAACAGTTAGAACTGGGCATGGAACAACAGACTGGTTCCAAATAGGAAAAGAGGTACGTAAAGGCTATATATTATCACCCTGCTTATTTAACTTATATGCAGAGTACATCATGAGAAAGGCTGGACTTAAAGAAACACAAGCTGGAATCAAGATTGCTGGGAGAAATATTAATAACCTCAGATATGCAGATGACACCACCCTTATGGCAGAAAGTGAAGAGGAACTAAAAAGCCTTTTGATGAAAGTGAAAGTGGAGAGTGAAAAGGTTGGCTTAAAGCTCAACATTCAGAAAACAAAGATCATGGCATCTGGTCCCATCACTACATGGCAAATAGATGGGCAAATGGGAAACAGTGTCAGACTTTATTCTTCTGGGCTCCAAAATCACTGCAGATGGTGACTGCAGCCATGAAATTAAAAGACGCTTACTCCTTGGAAGGAAAGTTATGACCAACCTAGATCAGATCAGATCAGATCAGATCAGTCGCTCAGTCGTGTCCGACTCTTTGCGACCCCATGAACCGCAGCACGCCAGGCCTCCCTGTCCATCACCAGCTCCCGGAGGTCACTCAGACTCGCATCCATCGAGTCAGTGATGCCATCCAGCCATCTCATCCTCTGTCGTCCCCTTCTCCTCCTGCCCTCAATCCCTCCCAGCATCAGAGTCTTCTCCAATGAGTCAACTCTTCGCATGAGGTGGCCAAAATACTGGAGTTTCAGCTTTAGCATCATTCCTTCCAAAGAAATTCCAGGATTGATCTCCTTCAGAATGGACTGGTTGGATCTTCTTGCAGTCCAAGGGACTCTCAAGAGTCTTCTCCAACACCACAGTTCAAAAGCATCTATTCTTCGGCGTTCAGCCTTCCTCACAGTCCAGCTCTCACATCCATACATGACCACAGGAAAGACCATAGCCTTGACTAGGCGAACCTTTGTTGGTAAAGTAATGTCTCTGCTTTTGAATATGCTATCTAGGTTGCTCATAACTTTCCTTCCAAGGAGTAAGCGTCTTTTAATTTCATGGCTGCAATCACCATCTGCAGTGATTTTGGAGCCCAGAAAAACAAAGTCTGACACTGTTTCCACTGTTTCCCCATCTATTCCCCATGTAGTGATGGGACCAGATGCCATGATCTTCGTTTTCTGAATGTTGAGCTTTAAGCCAACCCTTTCACTCTCCACTTTCACTTTCATCAAGAGGCTTTTTAGCCCCTCTTCACTTTCTGCCATAAGAGTGGTGTCATCTGCATATCTGAGGTTATTGATATTTCTCCTGGCAATCTTGATTCCAACTTGTGTTTCTTCAAGTCCAGCATTTCTCATGATGTACTCTGCATATAAGTTAAATAAACATGGTGACAATATGCAGCCTTGACGTACTCCTTTTCCTATTTGGAACCAGTCTGTTGTTCCATGACCAGTTCTAACTGTTGCTTCCTGACCTGCATACAGATTTCTTAAGAGGCAGATCAGGTGGTCCAACCTAGATAGCATATTCAAAAGCAGAGACATTACTTTGCCAACAAAGGTTCGCCTAGTCAAGGCTATGGTCTTTCCTGTTGTCATGTATGGATGTGAGAGCTGGACTGTGAAGAAGGCTGAGTGCCAAAGAATTGATGCTTTTGAACTGTGGTGTTGAAGAAGACTCTTGAGAGTCCCTTGGACTGCAAGGAGATCCAACCAGACCATTTTAAAGGAGATCAGTCCTGGGATTTCTTTGGAGGGAATGATGCTGAGACTGAAACTCCAGTACTTTGGCTACCTCATGTGAAGAGTTACTCATTGGAGAAGACTCTGATGCTGGGAGGGATTGGGGGTAGGGGGAGAAGGGGACGACAGAGGATGAGATGGCTGGATGGCATCACTGATTCGATGGACGAGAGTCTGAGTGAACTCCGGGAGTTGGTGATGGACAGGGAGGCCTGGCGTGCTGCGATTCATGGGGTCACAAAGAGTCAGACGCGACTGAACTGAACTGAACTGAACTGATAAGAGCTTACATGGCCTGCTCCTACCTACTTCTCAAGCGTCATCAATTCTTTTCCTCCTTTGTGCTTCAGGCATATAAAGTCCTATGGCGTCTTTCTACATGCATTACCACAATTCATTTCAGTTCAGTCCAGTCACACAGTCGTGACCAACTCTTTGTGATCCCAGGGACTGTAGCACACCAGGCTTCCCTGTCCATCACCAACTCCCAGAGCTTGCTCAGACTCATGTCCTTAGAGTCAGTGATGCCATCCAACCATTTCATCCTATGTCATCCCCTTCTCCTGCCTTTAATCTTTCCCAGCATCAGGTCTTTTCCAAGGACTCAGTTCTGCGTATCAGGTGGCTAAAGGATTGGAGTTTCAGCTTCAGCATCAGTCCTTCCAAAGAATATTTAGGATCGATCTCCTTTAGGATTCACTGGTTGGATCTCCTTGCAGTCCAAGGAACTCTCAAGAGTCTCCTCCATAACCACAGTTCAAAAGCATCAATTCTTTTGGTGCTCAGCTTTTTTATAGTCCAACTCTCACATCTGTTCATGCCTACTGGAAAAACCATAGCTTGAACTAGATGGAATTTTGTTGACAAACTAATGTATCTGCTTTTTAATATGCTGTCTAGATTGGTCATGGCTTTTTTTCCAAGGAGCAAGCATCTTTTAATTTCATGGATGCAGTCACCATCTGCAGTGATTTTGGAGCCCCAAAAGATAAACTCCCTTTGTTTTCATTATTTCCCCATCTTTTTGCCATGAAATGATGGGATTGGATGCCATGTTCTTAGTTTTCTTAATGGTGAGTTTTAAGCCAACTTTTTCACTCTCCTCTCTCACTTTCATTAAGAGGCTCTTTAGTTCTTCTTCACTTTCTGTCTTAAAGGTGGTATCATCTGCATATCTGAGATTATTGATATTTCTCCTGGCAATCTTGATTTCAGCAGGAGCTTCATCCAGTCCAGCATTTCACATGATGAGCTCTGCATATAAGTTAAATAAGCTGGGTGACAATATACAGGTTGCCATATTCCTTTCCCAATTTGGAACCGGTCTGCTCTTCCATGTTCGGTTCTAACTGTTGCTTCTTGACCTGCATACTGATTTCTCAGGAGGCAGGTACAGTTGTCTGGTATTCCCATCTCTTTCAGAATTTTTCCATAGTTTGTGTGATCCACACAGTCAAAGGCTTTAGCTAAGTCAATAAAGCAGAAGTAGATGTTTTTCTGGAATTCTTGTGCTTTTTCTATGATCCAACGGATGCTGGCAATTTTATCTCTGGTTCCTCTGCCTTTTCTAAATCCGCTTGAACATCTGGAAATTCACAGTTCAGGTACCGTTGAAGCATGGCTTGGAGAATTTTAAGTATTATTTTGCTAGCCCACCCCAGTACTCTTGCCTGGAAAATCCCATGGACAGAGGACCCTGGTGGGCCGTAGTCCATGGGGTCGCTAAGAGTCGGACACGACTGAGCGACTTCACTTTCACTTTTCACTTTTATGCATTGGAGAAGGAAATGGCAACCCACTCCAGTGTTCTTGCCTGGAGAATCCCGGGGACGGTGGAGCCTGGTGGGCTGCCATCTATGGGGTCGCACAGAGTCGGACACGACTGAAGCGACTTAGCAGCAGCAGCAGCAGTGTGTGAGATGAGTACAATTGTGCAGTAGTTTGAGCATTCTTTGGATTGCTTTTCTTTGGGATTGGAATGAAAACTTATCTTTTTTTTCAGTCCTGTGGCCACTGCTGCTACTGCTGCTAAGTCACTTCAGTCATGTCTGACTCTGTGCGACCCCAGAGACGGAAGCCCACCAAGCTCCTCCGTCCCTGGGATTCTCCAGGCAAGAACACTGCAGTGGGTTGCCATTTCCTTGTCCAATGCGTGAAAGTGAAGTCACTCAGTCGTGTCTGACATTTAGCGACCCCATGGACTACAACCCACCAGGCTCCTCCGTCCATGGGATTTTCCAGGCAAGAATGCTGGAGTGGGGTGCCATTGCCTTCTCCTGAGTTTTCCACATTTGCTGACATGCTGAGTGCAGCACTTTCACAGCATCATCTTTCAGGGTTTGAAATAGCTCAACTGGAATTCCATCACCTCCACTAGCTTTGTTCATAGTGATGCTTCCTAAAGCCGACTTGACTTCACATTCCAGGATGTCTGGCTCTAGGTGGGTGATCAATCATCGTGATTATCTGGGTTATGAAAATATTTTTTGTATAGTTCTTCTATGTATTCTTGCCACCTCTTCTTAATATCTTCTGCTTCTGTTAGGTCCATAGCATTTCTGTCCTTAATTCTGCCCATCTTTGCAGATGGGCAGAAATATTCCTTTGGTATCTCTCATTTTTTTGAAGAGACCTCTAGTCTTTCCCATTCTATTGTTTTCCTCTATTTCTTTACATTGATCACTGAGGAAGGCTTTCTTATCTCTCCTTGCTATTCTTTGGAGCTCTGCATTCAAATGGGTATATCTTTCCTTTTCTCCTTTGACTTTCTTGACATGCTGAGTGCAGCACTTTCACAGCATCATCTTTCAGGATGTGAAATAGCTCAACTGGAATTCTATCACCTCCACTAGCTTTGTTCATAGTGATGCTACAGGTTCCTGTCTTTTCTTTTCTTAGCTATTTGTAAGACCTCCTCAGATAGCTATTTTGCCTTTTTTCATTTCTTTTTCTTGGGGATGGTCTTGATCACTGCCTCCTGTACAATGTCACAAATCTCCATACATAGTTTTTTAGGCACTCTATCAGATCTAATCCCTTGAATCTATTTGTCACTTCCACTATATAATTGTAAGGGATTTGATTTAGGTCATACCTGACTGTGGTCTAGTGTTTTTCCCTACTTCAATTTCAGTCTGAATTTGGCAATAAGGAGTTCATGATCTGAGCCACAGTTAGCTCCCAGTCTTGTTTTTACTGACTGTATAGAGCTTCTCTATCTTTGGCTGCAAAGAATATAATTAATCTGATTTCAGTATTGACCATCTGGTGATGTCCATGTGTAGAGTCTTTTCTTGTGTTTTTAGAAGAGGGTGTTTGCTATGACCAGTGCATTCTCTTGGCAAAACTCTTATTAGCCTTTCACCTGCTTCGTTTTGTACTCCAAGGCCAAATTTGCCTGTTACTCCAAGTATCTCTTGACTTCCTACTTTTGTATTCCACTCCCCTTTAATGAAAAGGATATCTTTTTTGGATGTTAGTTCTAGAAGGTCTTGTTGGTCTTCACAGAATCATTCAACTTCAGCTTCTTCAGCATTACTGGTCAGGGCATAGACTTGGATTACTGTAATATTCAATGGTTTGCCTTGGAAACGAACAGAGATCATTCTGTCATTTTTGAGATTGCATCCAATACTGCTTTTCAGGCTCTTTGTTGACTATGATGGCTACTCCATTTCTTCTAAGAGATTTTGCCCACAGTAGTATATAAAATGGTCATCTGAGTTAAATTCACCCATTCTAGTCCATTTTAGTTCACTGATTCCTAAAATGTCAATGTTCACTTTTGTCATCTCCTGTTTGACCACTTCCAATTTACCTTGATTCATGGACCTAACATTCCAGGTTCCTATGCAATATTGTTCTTTATAACATTGTACTTTACTTCCATCACCAGTCACATCCACAACTGGGCATTGTTTTTGCTTTGGCTCTGTCTCTTCATTCTTTCTGGAATTGTTTCTCCACTGATATCCAGTAGCATATTGGGCACCTACCGGCCTGGGGAGATCATCTTTCAGCATCGTATCATTCTGCCTTTTCATACTTTCATACAGTATGAAAGAATACAGAAGTGGTTTGCCATTCCCTTCTCCAGCGGACTACATTTTTTCAGAACTCTCCACCATGATCTGTCCATCGTGGGTGGCCTTACATAGCATGGCTCATAGTTTCATTGATGAACTGTGGAATGAGGTTCCACATTGATGAACTGATGAACTGTGGAATGAGGTTCATGACATTGTACAGGAGACAGGGATCAAGACCATCCCCAAGGAAAAGAAATGCAAAAAAGCAAAATGGCTGTCTGGGGAGGCCTTGCAAATAGCTGCAAAAAGAAGAGAAGCGAAAAGCAAAGGAGAAAAGGAAAGATATAAATATCTGAATGCAGAGTTCCAAAGAATAGCAAGAAGAGATAAGAAAGCCTTCTTCAGCGATCAATGCAAAGAAATAGAGGAAAACAACAGAATGGGAAAGACTAAGGATCTATTCAAGAAAATCAGAGATACCAAAGGAACATTTCATGCAAAGATGGGCTCGATAAAGGACAGAAATGGTGTGGACCTAACGGAAGCAGAAGATATTAAGAAGAGGTGGCAAGAATACACAGAAGAACTGTACAAAAAAGAGCTTCACGACCCAGATAATCATGATGGTATGATCACTGACCTAGAGCCAGACATCCTGGAATGTGAAGTCAAGTGGGCCTTAGAAAGCATCACTAGGAACAAAGCTAGTGGAGGTGATGGAATTCCAGTGGAGCTATTCCAAATCCTGAAAGATGATGCTGTGAAAGTGCTTCACTCAATATGCCAGCAAATTTGGAAAACTCAGCAGTGGCCACAAGATTGGAAAAGGTCAGTTTTCATCCTGATCCCAAAGAAAGGCAATGCCAAAGAGTGCTCAAACTACTGCACAATTGCACTCATCTCACACGCTAGTAAAGTAATGCTCAAAATTCTCCAAGCCAGGCTTCAGCAATATGTGAACCGTGAACTTCCTGATGTTCAAGCTGGATTTAGAAAAGGCAGAGGAACCAGAGATCAAATTGCCAACATCCGCTGGATTATCGAAAAAGCAAGAGAGTTCCAGAAAAACATCTATTTCTGCTTTATTGACTATGCCAAAGCCTTTGACTGCGTAGATCACAATAAACTGTGGAAAATTCTGAGAGAGATGGGAATACCAGACCACCTGATCTGCCTCTTGAGAAATCTGTATGCAGGTCAGGAAGCAACAGTTAGAACTGGTCATGGAACAACAGACTGGTTCCAAATAGGAAAAGGAGTACGTCAAGGCTGTATATTGTCACCATGTTTATTTAACTTATATGCAGAGTACATCATGAGAAATGCTGGACTGGAGGAAACACAAGCTGGAATCAAGATTGCCGGGAGAAATATCAATAACCTCAGATATGCAGATGATACCACCTTTATGGCAGAGAGTGAAGAGGAACTCAAAAGCCTCTTGATGAAAGTGAAAGTGGAGAGTGAAAAGGTTGGCTTAAAGCTCAACATTCAGAAAACGAAGATCATGGCATCTGGTCCCATCACTACATGGGAAATAGATGGAGAAACAGTGGAAACAGTGTCAGACTTTATTTTTCTGGGCTCCAAAATCACTGCAGATGGTGACTGCAGCCATGAAATTAAAAGACGCTTACTCCTTGGAAGGAAGGTTATGACCAACCTAGGTAGCATATTCAAAAGCAGAGACATCACTTTGCCAACAAAGGTTCGCCTAGTCAAGGCTATGGTCTTTCCTGTGGTCATGTATGGATGTGAGAGCTGGACTGTGAAGAAGGCTGAGCGCCGAAGAATAGATGCTTTTGAACTGTGGTGTTGGAGAAGACTCTTGAGAGTCCCTTGGACTGCAAGGAGATCCAGCCAGTCCATTCTGAAGGAGATCAGACCTGGGATTTCTTTGGAGGGAATGATGCTCAAGCTGAAACTCCAGTATTTTGGCCACCTCATGCGAAGAGTTGACTCATTGGAGAAGACTCTGATGCTGGGAGGGATTGAGGGCAGGAGGAGAAGGGGACGACAGAGGATGAGATGGCTGGATGGCATCACTGACTCGATGAATGTGAGTCTGAGTGACCTCCGAGAGCTGGTGATGGATAGGGAGGCCTGGCGTGCTGCGGTTCATGGGGTCGCAAAGAGTCAGCCACGACTGAGCGACTGATCTGATCTGATCTGATAGTTTCATTGAGTTAGACAAGTCTGTGGTCCATAGGATCAGTTTGATTAGTTTTCTGTGATTGTGGTTTTCATTCTGTTGGCCCTCTGATGGATAAGGATAAGAAGCTTAGGGAAGTTTCCTGATGGGAGACTGACTGAGGGGGAAATTGGGTCTTTTTCTGATGGGTGGGGCCATGCTCAGTAAATCTTTAATCCAATTTTCTGGGTGCAGTTGTGTTCCCTCCCTGTTGTTTGACCTGAGGCCAACTATGGTGGAGGTAATGAAGATAATGGCGACCTCTTTCAAAAGGTCCCATGTATGCACTGCTTCACTGAGATCCCCCAACCCTGCAGCAGGCCACTGCCAACCCATGGCTCTGCCGCAGACTCCTGGACAATCACAGGCAAGTCTGGGTCAGTCTCTTGTGGGATCACTGCTCCTCTCTCCTGGGTCCTGGTGCGCACAAGGCTTTGTTTGTTCCCTCTGAAAGTCTGTTTCCCTAGTCCTTGTAAGTTCTGGCGGCTCTATGGTGGGGTTAATGGCGACCTCCTCCAAGAGGGCTTATGCCATACCCAGGCCTGCTGCACCCAGAGCCCCTGCCCCTCAGCAGGCCACTGCTGACATGTACCTCCACAGGAGAGACTCAGACACAGTTCTGGCTCAATCTCATGGGTTCTCTGGGTCCTGGTGTGCACAGGGTTTGTTTGAGCTTTCCGAGTGTCTCTGGCAGGAACAGGGTTTGATTCTAAATGTGATTTCACCCCTCTTACCATCTTGCTGGGGCTTCTCCTTTGCCCTTGGACATGGGGTATCTTTTTTGGTTGGGATCTAACATTCTCCTGTTAATGGTTGTTCAGCAGCGAGTTGTAATTTTGGAGTTCTCGCAGGAGAAGAGGAGCGCATGTCCTTTTACTCCGCCATCTTCCTCTGAATTCTTTACCAGCTGAGCCATAGGAGAAGCACTTCACCACAGCTCCCTCAGGTTAGTTTTACCACAGGTCCCTCTAGTCACCACAGAGCTTTTAACATGCTATTTTCTCACTGTTTCCCCTAGTTAAACTACTATTAATCTTAGCACAATCATCACTTCCTAGGAAAACTTTCCCTGCCCTCCCTTACTCTGTCAAATCCCCCCTTTATGTGTTCTTAAACCACCATGAACATCTCCTTAGCACTTAGCACTCATGATTTGATTATTGGCTATCTCCTCCAATGAATCATAGTACTATAAGAGCCTTTTGCTCTCCACTATTTTTTCTCTAGCACCTATCACAGTATCTGGCACACTGTAGCTGTTCAGTTAATAAATATTGACTAAATCAGTATGTTCATTAATCAACTTATTTTAGTAATGATAAGTAAGTCACCAGGCATTTATATCTCAATAAACAAAGACATAAACTCTAAGAGGGGGGGAATTTTTGCCTCTTTTATTCACTGATGTATTCTCGGCACCCAGAGTAGAGCTTGGAATACAATAGGCACTCCATCAATACTTCTTTTTCTTTTTTATTCAAGAATTTTTATGATATAACTTTTAAATATTAGGTACAACTAGAATTCATCTAGTCAAAGGTATGGTTTTTCCAGTAGTCATGTATGGATGTAAGAGTTGAACTATAAAGAAAGCTTTTGGACTGTGGTGTTGAATAAGGCTCTTGAGAGTCCCTTGGACTGCAAGGATATCCAACTAGTCAATCCTAAAGGAAATCAGTCCTGAATATTAATTGGTAGGACTGATGCTGAAGCTAAAACTCCAACACTTTGGCCACCTTATGCAAAGAACTGATTCTTTGGAAAAGACTCTGATGCTGGGAAAGAGTGGAGAAGAAGTGCAGGAGGAGAAGCGGATGACAGAGGATAAGATAGTTGGATGGCATCACTGACTCAATGGACAGGAGTTCGAGCAAACTCCAGGAGTTGGTGATGCATGGGGAAGCCTGGTGGGCTGCAGTCCATGGGACTGCAGAGTCAGACATGACTGTGCAACTAAACTGACTGAACTGATTGAGAATTTATTGTTAGTAGTGATGTAGGGATTTAGTTAGGTATTTCATGAAATGCCTGTATAAGACTTGTTGTTTAGTCACTAAGTCACATCTGACTCTTTTGCCACCCCATGGACTGTAGCCCAACAGGCTCTTCTGTCCAAAGAATTCCCCAGGCAAGAATACTAGAGTGGGTTCACATTTCTTTCTCCACATCAATACTTCTTAAACGAATTAATTAAGAGATAAAACACAGATAAGCACAAGGAATGATGACAACCTATAGCAAAAGTTTACTGGCTTACTACACTTTCTTATTTCATATATTCAACGTCTACTTTATTAGGGGCTTCCCAGGTGGCACTAACGGTAAAGAACCCGCCTGTCAATGCAGGAGACATAAGAGGTGCAGGTTCAATCCCTACATTAGGTAGATCCCCTGTAGGAAGACATGGCAACACACTCCAGTATTCTTGCCTAGAGAGTACCATGTACAGAGGAGCCTGGAGGGCTACAGTCCATAAGGTTGTGAACAGTTGGACATGACTGAAGCGACTTAGCACGGACTTTATAGGAGAATTCACTAAAGTCCTAAACCCAAACACTTCCTTGCTGAATGACCTTGGGAAGTCATATAATATCTTTGAGATTCTGTTTCCTCATCCTTAAAATACAGATAATGCCATCTGTTCTGGCTTCCTCACAGGGTTAGTGTATTAATCAAAAGAGATCATGTAAAGTATAAAGGGCCATTGGATGAAAAGACTCAAGCTAGTATTTTTTGAATACCTACTATCTTGCTTTTTTCTCTTCATTCCTTTCCTATATCTATTTATGATTATCAGTTATGGCCATTCACACACTTTCTAGCACTTTGAAATACAAGAATGCTGGGAACTATGAGGTGTGGAAAGAAGTGCTGAAGGCTGGATAAAATGAACTTGAAACCTGAACAAGAGATTCAGCAAAATGTCTAACTGTAGAGGAGGGACATGCAGTGAGGCATTTGAAATTACTCTCAGGTTACAGGATCAGGGCAAAACTGGTTGGGTAGGGATGTCACTGAATGTTTGGCATCAAAAATAAGTACTGCAAATTTGATGGACATTCTTTCCTGAATAAAATTACCTAGGAGACATTCATCAATGAACAGAAGAGAGCATAGGGAAGGGTGATGTCTATAGTTGCTTTTTCTTTATTCTACAAAATGCTTCCAGTTGTGATAGTAGTGTGCCAGCATGTTGAGAGCAGTCATTCCATTTCACATTTGCCTACCCTAGAAAAACAGAGGTCCTCTTCTTGCCCTTCCCATCACAATCCACGGGCAATTATCCACCATCCCTTCCCCTTCTCTATTCATAATTACACTCTTCACTGAAGGCCAAAGCAAAGTCCTTCCGATAGTCTTGTTGATACTAGGCACTGTACTCAATGTTTTCCATGTGGAAGTAGGTCTGTTTGCTGGGATACACTTGTGTGAAATAAGACAAGCCAAGGGGACTGGGCATGACTACAAGTGTCCTCATTTTTATAATTCTGGCTTTCACAGTTTTATTCACTGCTTGAAGAGAAGTATACACAATTAATTACACATTCAAATTGAGAGGTTCTCACTCAGCTAGGATCATTGATTAACTTCTTAGAAGGAAAGCACAAAAATTCCCCTTTTTATAATGTTTTAGCTGGCATATTTCCTTGACTCTGATAAGAAGACCTCAAGATTTAACTCTTTGAGGAGACTCCAAAGCCATGGTAAACTTTCTTTTCCTAGCAAACAAGAACTAGAATAAGGTTTTCACCAGATCTCTGAACCTAGTGACTTTCAGAAAGATTTCTGAAAAGAACCTTCCATGGTCTTTGCAAAAACAAGGTCTTTCTCCTTCTGTGTCTGATATGTATTTTTGGAAGTACAGCTTCTTTTCTGTGATTGGACAATATATGCATTCATATGAATGTTATTAATATTTAAGAATTGATTATAAAAACAACAATTTCAATGGGTAAAAAGGAAGGGGGTTTGCAGAGTTTCAGGTTCCTAGCAACAAGGGGGAATAAAGGAATTTATAGTGCATACATATATTTTGGTTTTGAAAGGAAAGATTATATTAGTTGATCAAATCATCACTAGGCAAATCCTAAACAGCATATAAGATTAGATCAAAATAAATGAGATGTTAGATCCATTATTATAAAATGAGAAGTAAGGTGGAAAATTTTAATCAGACGGTATTTTCAAAAACACAGATTCAAAATAAACAGCACGGTTCATAGCTGCCAGAAAAGAACCACAAGAATAAGCAAAAATAAGCTGCCAAATGAACAGCCAGCCACTAAAAACAAACATGCATGTGTTCCCAAAGCTACATGAATAACAACCTTTCTCCTGCAACTGATGTATAGCCAACAGCTGCATGTAATACAAATCATGTCTCTAATTACTCTACCTCAATATATCCTACTTGTATTGTGAAAACACTCACTGTAAGAGATAATGCCTATTCATTATACCTGCCAGACTCTGTACAAAATTCAACCAGGAAACTTCATTACACCAAAACTATAGTATGTGTTTGCCCTTGAAGAAACCTTAAATATAAGGAATAGGTGCATGGTGCATTCAAATTCTGGCTCTATCACTTACTAGCTATGTGACCTTAAGAAATGTATGGCGTCCCCCTGAGTCTTGGTTTCCTTATTTATTCTGTAAGAATAGTGATAACCCCTCCTAGGTGCTTGTGAGAATTAACTGAGATGTTATTAATTTCTAAGCATAAATGCTAATAATTCAATGAATGGTAACTATTAGACAAGTGATTTCCTGCATTAATAGCAGGATCATCTAGGAAAACAATATGAATTTTCCTTCAAGAAATTAAAAATAAAAATAATTATATGATTCACCAATTCCATTTCTGGGTATAAGGAAACAAAATCATTATATTGAAAGATATTTATATCATTGCAGCATTATTTAAAATTATATATATGGGTGGATGAGATGGTTGGATGGCATCACCAACTCAATGGACATGGGTTTGGGTGGACTCCGTGAGTTGGTGATGGACAGGGAGCCCTGGCATGCTACAGTTCATGGAGTCGCAAAGAGTCGGACACGACTGAGAGACTGAACTGAACTGATATATACAATGAAATACTATTCAGCCTTAAAAAAGAGGAAATCCTGTTGTTTAATACAAAATAGATGAAACTGGAGTATATTATGCTAAGTGAAATGGGCTGAAGAGAGAAAGACAAATAGTGCATGGTACCATTTATAAGTGAAATTTTAAAAAGTTGAACTCATAATATCAAAGTAGTTTGGTGGTTTTGAAAAGAGGATCAGGTTGGGAAATGGAGAGAAGTTGATAAAAGAATACAAACTTTCAGTTGTATGACAAAGTCTCATGATCTAATGTATGATGGTTATAATTAATAATACCATATTGTATAATTTAAATTTGCTAAGAGAGTATTGACTATTATATCTACTACTGTGGGCAGGAATCCCTTAGAAGAAATGGAGTAGCCATCATGGTCAACAAAAGAGTCCGAAATGCAGTACTTGGATGCAATCTCAAAAAGGACAGAATGATCTTCAAAAAGGACAGAATGATCTCTGTTCGTTTCCAAGGCAAACCATTCAATATCACGGGAATCCAAGTCTATGCCCCAACCAGAAACTTTGAAGAAGCTGAAGTTGAATGGTTCTAAGAAGACCTACAAGACCTTGTAGAACTAACACCCAAAAAAGATGTCCTTTTCATTATAGGGGACTGGAATGCAAAAGTAGGAAGTCAAGAAACACCTGGGGTAACAGGCAAATTTGGCCTTGGAGTAGGGAATGAAGCAGGGCAAAGGCTAACAGAGTTTTGCCAAGAGAATGCACTGGTCATAGCAAACACCCTCTTCCAACAACACAAGAGAAGACTCTACACATGGACATTACCAGATGGTCAACACCGAAATCAGATTGATTATATTCTTTGTGGCCAAAGATGGAGAAGCTCTATACAGTCAGCAAAAACAAGACCCATATCTGACTGTTGCTCAGATCATGAACTCCTTATTACCAAATTCATAGTTAAATTGAAGAAAGTAGGAAAAACCACTAAACCACTCAGATCAGATCAGATCATGAGCTAAATTAAATCCCTTATGATTATACAGTGGAAGTGAGAAATAGATTTAAGGGACTAGATCTGATAGACAGAGTGCCTGATGACCTATGGATGGAGGTTTGTGACATTGTACAGGAGACAGGGATCAAGACCATCCCCATGGAAAAGAAATGCAAAAAAGCAAAATGGCTGTCTGAGGAGGCCTTACAAATACCTCTGAAAGTAGAGGAGAAAAGGAAAGATATGAGCATCTGAATGCCGAGTTCCAAAGAATAGCAAGGAGAGATAAGAAAGCCTTCATCGGCAATCAGTGCAAAAAAATAGAGGAAAAACAACAGAATGGGAAAGGCGAGAGATCTCTTCAAGAAAATTAGAGATACCAAGGGAACATTTCATGCAAAGATGGGCTCGATAAAGGACAGAAATGGTATGGACCTAACAGAAGCAGAAGATATTAAAGAGGTGGCAAGAATACACAGGAGAACTATAAAAAAAAGAGCTTCACTACCCAGATAATCACGATGGTGTGATCACTCTCCTAGAGCCAGACATCCTGGAATGTGAAGTCAAGTGGGCCTTAGAAAGCGTCACTACGAACAAAGCTCGTGGAGGTGATGGAATTCCAGTGGAGCTATTCCAAATCCTGGAAGATGATGCTGTGAAAGTGCTGCATTCAATATGCCAGCAAATTTGGAAAACTCAGCAAGGACCACAGGACTGGAAAAGGTCAGTTTTCACTCCAATCCCAAAGAAAGGCAATGCCAAAGAATGCTCAAACTACCACACCAATTGCACTCATCTCACACACTAGTCAAGTAATGCTCAAAATTCTCCAAGCCAGGCTTCAGCAATATGTGAACCATGAACTTCCAGATGTTCAAGCTGGTTTTAGAAAAGGCAGAGGAACCAGAGATCAAATTGCCAACATCTTCTGGATCATGGAAAAAGCAAGAGAGTTCCAGAAAAACATCTACTTCTGCTTTATTGACTATGCCAAAGCCTGTGACTGTGTGGATCACAAGAAACTGTGGAAAATTCTGAAAGAGATGGGAATACCAGACCACCTGACCTGCCTCTTGAGAAATCTATATGCAGGTCAGGAAGCAACAGTTAGAACTGGACATGGAACAACAGACTGGTTCCAAATAGGAAAAGGAGTATGTCAAGGCTGTATATGGTTACCCTGCTTATTTAACTTATATGCAGAGTACATCATGAGAAACACTGGGCTGGAAGAAGCACAAGCTGAAATCAAGACTGCTGGGAGAAATATCAATAACCTCAGATATGCAGATGACACCACCCTTATGGCAGAAAGTGAAGAGGAACTAAAGAGCTTCTTGATGAAAGTGAAAGAGGAGGGTGAAAAAGTTGGCTTAAAGCTCAACATTCAGAAAACAAAGATCATGGCATCTAGTCCCATCACTTCACAGCAAATAGATGGGGAAGCAATGGAAACAGTGTCAGACTTTATTTGGGGGGCTCCAAAATCACTGCAGATGGTGACTGCAGCCATGAAATTAAAAGACGCTTACTCCTTGGAAGGAAAGTTATGACCAACCTAGATAGCATATTCAAAAGCAGAGACATTATTTTGCAACAAACGTCTGTCTAGTCAAGGCTATGGTTTTTCCAGTGGTCATGTATGGATGTGAGAGTTGGACTGTGAAGAAAGCTGAGTGCCGAAGAATTGATGCTTTTGAACTTTGGTGTTGGAGAAGACTCTTGAGAGTCCCTTGGACTGCAAGGAGATCCAACCAGTCCATTCTGAAGGAGATCAGCCCTGGGATTTCTTTGGAAGGAATGATGCTAAAGCTGAAACTCCATTATTTTGGTCACCTCATGCGAAGAGTTACTCATTGGAAAAGACTCTGATGTTGGGAGGGGTTGGGTTCAGGAGGAGAATGGGACGACAGAGGATAAGATGGCTGGATGGCAGCACCGACTCAATGGACATGAATTTGAGTGCCTTCCAGGAGTTGGTGATGGACAGGGAAGCCTGGTGTGCTGCAATTCATGGGGTCGCAAAGAGTCAGACATGACTGAGCAACTAAACCGAAAGGCTATCAGCTAATGCTGGCTATTGGCTAGGGGTCCACCAGAGGCTGTCAGCCAGAAAACTCATACATGGAGTCTCTTTCTGGCCTGGGCTTCCTGACAACATGGTTGCAAAACTCCAAGAGCAAGCATCTCAAGAGAAAGAGCTCAGTGAAAACTGTCTTTTATGACTAGTATCAAAAGTAAATCACTTGTCTTGCATTTTATTGGTCAAGGCAGTTATACAAATTTTTCTGCAGTTTCAATATACAGATCCCACCTCTAAATGGAAAAAAATGTCATCATCTCATTGTAAGAAGAACATGTGGAATGAAGGATGTATATGTGAGCATCTTTGCAAAACATAATATGCTACTGTAAGGAAATTCAAAGTGTTTCCTACTGCTGAAACCTTTAGCTTACTCTGTCCCCCTCTTCTAAGCTTGCTGTTAATTGGGGCTGACATTTACTTTGTCTTCCATAAAGTCCTTTGTCAAAAAAATTTTATCCAACTCTTTTTAAACAAAAAAGGAAAGACTGATTTAGTAAGAATGTAACCAAGCAGGACTTTCCCAGGAGCCTTCCCAGGACAGACTCCCTCCCATATTCTCCACCTACCTCTTGTTTGTAAAAACAAAACACAAAAACAAAAACTTTAGTCTCCTAGACTTTTGCCAAGTTCAAAAGAGTAACTTTATTCAGAAAAGCAAGAAAATGCAAAAACAAAAGAAGAGAGTCAAGCAAGGCAAAATAATGGTAGTTTAGTCATGAAACAAAGTTAAGGACCTTTAGTTCCTCCTCAAGGGTCATAGATAAGATTCTGAGCCTCATTCCTTTGAACTGTTTTGCAGGTACTATAATTCCAACCAGATAGAAGAGGTTAACTATATGCTGACCACAAGCACATAGAACTGAAACCAGTTGGAACAAGCAGATCAATGATGCTGACCCCTGATCACCTCACCACCAACCAATCAGAAGAATGTTCATGACTTGATCATACACCATGCAACCACCTTCCTCATCCTGTCTTCAAAAACCTTTTCCTGAAAGCCATCAGGGATTCAGAGTTTGAGCCTTTTGAGCGTTAGTTATGCATCCTTCTTGCTTTGCATTGCAATAAATGCTGCACTTCACTACATCACAAACTGGTACCAGCAGATTGACTTTACTGCACATGGGCAAGTAGACCCAATTTGGTTCAGTAACAAGAAGGTAGATGGCATAGCAAGATTTAGCCAGAACTATCCTGCTGAAAGTTACACTGAGAATGATTGATAGGTGGATTGGTTAGTTGCTTAGTAAATTCATAACTCACTCTCCTTCTGCCATGAACTTGTGGTGGCTTACTCCTACTACTTGTAACTTTCTTTGCCCTTAGATACTACTCCCATTATGGTTTTCTACTTGGTTCAACTGGATTTTAATTCCTGCCCCTTTATGGCTTTATTCATGCTATTCCTACCACCTAAGATAACACAACCATATTTATCAAGCTGCTTTGTTGCAGGTATAGATTGTTACTAAATCTAGTTCAATTAATGAATGCTTTATTATAGGGTTTAAAAGGGGCAAAATTTCTGATCCAGATATTCATAGAGTCAGACTTCACTGAAACAAGAGCTAGAAAGAAAGCTTGAAAAAAATAAATCAAAACTTCTCTTACAGCTCATATAATCTTTCTCTTCTCTGCTTATTTCTATCTTCCCCCATCCCTCCTCTTGTCTTCTCCTCTCTTCTCTTGCCTCCACCTCCACACCCCCACCCCATCTTCTCCCAACAAGCTTCCTCTGGGTGTACCAACCCCTGCATGCTGCCAACCGTAAATCTACGTCTTAAAGGTCTACCCTTACCACCTATAGGCTATAGGTGGTAATCTCTGTAGGCTATAACCTCTGTAGGCTATCATCTCTTTAGACTATCATCTCTGTCTCTTGGGATGAACTCTATAGAGAAAGGGAGTATCAGTGATCACCCCACCCCGGCTAATCAACTGTGTCCAGAAAAGGAAGAGTTATATTTTAAAAATACAGCTGCCAAATCTTGCACCTAAGCAGGGAATATGAGCAGAGCAGGCACACCCAAACACTATTCTACACTAATTCCTTCTTTCACAAAGGTTGCTGAACACAACTGGGGGGAAATCTCTCAATGAATGAGTGACTAGAGTTCTTTCCCCTTCAAGCTAGTATTTTTTCATACTTGTTCTCTCTCATAGTCTCCTTTCCTTCACAATCAAGTTGCAAAGGAATAATCTGTGTTCAATGTTCATAATTCTTCCCAATTTACTCGTTTCAAAAACTAGTGAATGAAGCTTCCGACTTTACTGTACTACTGAGACTGCCCTTGTCATTCTATGCTTGTTGCTCATTCAAGGGGACATCTGACAGTCCTGTTTACTAGACATCCCTGAAGTGATTAATGCAATGAGCCATTCTCTTCATCATTCCTGTTATCTTTTTTCTTTTAATAAATCTTTCGTTGGCCCTTTCTGAGAACTGTCTTCTAGTTTGTGGATTTACTTCAATTTTTATTATTTAAATTCTTTTCTTATCATTTTTCCTTCTGCTCTTATGGGGTTTATTCTGATTCCAGTTTCTTGAACTCACTCTTTAGTTTATTAATCTTTTAAGAAAATGTTTTATTGTGGTAAAATATACCTAACACAAAATCTACCATTTTAATCACTTTTAGGTGTACTGTTCAGTGGCATTCAGCACATTTACATCGTTGTGTCACCATCACCAACCACCAACTACCTCCAGAACTTTTTGCACCTTCCCAGACAAAAACTCTGTACCTATTAAACAGGAGAGCTCTTCATTTTCCCCTGCCCTTGGCCCCAGCAAGCACTATTTTACTATTTCAGTACATTAATTTTTAATATCTCTTATTTGCTAATATATGCATTTAAGCTACACATATCTTCTAAGTATATTTCTGCTGCTATATGTTTTGATATGGTGCTATTCTTTTACTGTAACTTAAACATTTCATAGTTTCTATCATAATTTCTTCTTAGATCTATGAATTTACAGGTATGTTTTTAAGACTCCACAATGTAAGAATTTTTTAAACTTTTGATGTTCATTTTTATTATATATTAAATTGATGTTATTTTATAATATTACACTATAACTAGAAAGTCTGTTCTGTATGGTTTTGGTCCTTTAGAATACATTGAACTTCCTTTGGCCTAATGTGGGTCAATATTTAGAATTATTATATGTCAGCTTGAAAACAATGCAAAATGTATCAGAATAGCCCATTAATAGTGACTTGAGCAAAAAGACCTTTAATTATTACACAACTAGAAATTTAGATGCTCTAAGGTTGAAAGAGCAGTAACTCAATGGTGATACCAAGGACACATCTTCTATATTTCTGCTCCTTACTCTCCTTGGTCCTCATGCTTGGTCACAAGATAGAAATGTTCCCATCCCAAACACGACATCATCACATCACTGTTCTGAGCAGATAAGAAGAGGATAAAAGGCTTTCTCCTCATCAGTTCCTTCACCCAAGAAGAAAAACTTTCCCCAGTCTTTGGACTGCAAGGAGATCAAATCACTCAAGTCTAAAGGAAATCAGTCCTGAATATTCATTGGAACGACTGATGCTGAAGCTGAAGCTCCAATACTTTGGCCACCTGATGCGAAGAACTGACTCATTTGAAAAGACCCTGATGCTGGGAAAAGATTGAAGGCAGGAGGAGAAGGGGACAACAGAGGATGAAATGGTTGGAAGGCATCACTGACTCAATGGACATGGGTTTGAGCGAGCTCTGGGAGATGGTGATGGATAGGGAGGCCTGGCATGCTGCAGTCCATGGGGTTGCAAAGAATTAGACACAACTGAGCAACTGAACTGAACTGACTGAAAGCCTCTCATCAGGCATTCCCCTATGTCTCATTGGTTAAATGAGTCAATCCCATAGCCATCCCAAGCTACAGGACAACTAAAAGACAAGAATATGGGAAGGGGAAACAAGACAGGCAGGATGCAACCCCTCAGATGGTGGAAGCCTCACCACCGCAAATAAATGACTTCTTTGGTTAATAAGAAAGAAACGAGCACTGACATTTCTTATATCTGCAAATAGATGCTTCGAACCTAGAAGTGAACTCCTCTCAGAGCCAACTAGCCAGAACTAGTTATATGACACTGCCCATTTAAAAGGGGTCTAAGAAATACAGCTTTCCCTATGCCCAGAAAACAATGTTGGTGAATATGGTTGTAATTACTATACTTACATGCAGTTCTTTATTTCTGAAAGTTCTGTAATATTCTTTCTTGGAATACCTTTGCTACAATCAATGAAACTACACTGACACATCATTATCATCCAGAGCCCTAAGCTTACACTAGGGTTCAATATTTTGTGTTGTACATTTTATGGGTTTTTACTATTGTATAATAGTAAAACAGCTGTGAAGAGATACCCCACGTTCAAAGTAAGAGAAACCCAAGATGGTAGGTGTTGGGAGAGGCATCAGAGGACAGACACACAAACCACAATCACAGAAAATTAGTCAATCTAATCACACAGACCACAGCCTTGTCTAACTCACTGAAACTAAGCCAAGCCATGTGGGCCACCTGAGATAGGCGGGTCACGGTGGAGAGGTCTGACAGAATGTGGTCCACTGGAGAAGGGCATGGCAAATCACCTCAGTATTCTTGCCTTGAGAACCCCATGAACAGTTTGAAAAGACAAAATGATAGGACACTGAAAGAGGAAGTCCAGAGGTTGGTAAGTGCCCAATATGCTACTGGTGATCAGTGGAGAAATACCTCCAGAAAGAATGAAGGGATGGTGCCAAAGCAAAAATAATACCCAGTTGTGGATGTGACTGGTGATAGAAGTAACGTCCGATGCTGTAAAGAGCAATATTGCATAGGAACCTGGAATGTTAGGTCCATGAATCAAGGTAAATTGGACGTAGTCAAACAAGAGATGGCAAGAGTGAACGTTGACATTCTAGGAATCAGTGAACTAAAATGGACTGGAATGGGTGACTTTAACTCAGATGACCATTATATCTACTACTATGGGCAGGAATCCCTTGGAAGAAATGGAATAGTAGCCTTCATACTCAACAAAAGAATCTGAAATACAGTACTTGAGTGCAGTCTCAAAAACAACAGAATGATCTCTGTTCGTTTCCAAGGCAAACCATTCAACATTACAGTAATACAAGTCTATGCCCCAGCCAGTAACGCTGAATAAGCTGAAGTTGAATGGTTCTATGAAGACCTACAAGACCTTTTAGAACTAACACCCAAAAAAGATGTCCTTTTCATTATAGGGGACTGGAATGCAAAAGTAGGAAGTCAAGAAACACCTGGAGTAACAGGCAAATCTGGCCTTGGAGTACGGAATGAAGCAGAGCAAAGGCTAATAGTGTTTTGCCAAGAAAATGCACTGGTCATAGCAAACACCCTCTTCCAACAACACAAAAGACTCTACACAGGGACATCACCAGATGGTCAACACCAGAATCAGATTGATTATATTCTTTGCAACCAAAGATGGAGAAGCTCTATACAGTCAGCAAAAACAAGACCACTGACTGTGGCTCAGATCATGAACTCCTTATTGCCAAATTCAGACTGAAATTGAGGAAAGTAGGGAAAACCACTAGACCATTCAGGTATGACCTAACTCAAATTCCTTATGATTATACAGTGGAAGTGAGAAATAGATTTAAGGGACTAGATCTGATAGACAGAGTGCCTGATGAACTATGGACAGAGGTTCGTGACCTTGTACAGGAGACAGGGATCAAGACCACCCTCATGGAAAAAGAAATGCAAAAAAGCAAAATGGCTGTGTGAGGAGGCCTTACACATAGCTCTGAAAAGAATAGAAACAAAAAGTAGAGGAGTAAAGGAAAGATATAAGCATCTGTGGTCCCATCACTACATGGGAAATAGATGGAGAAACAGTGGAAACAGTGTCAGACTTTATTTTTCTGGGCTCCAAAATCATTGCAGATGGTGACTGCAGCCATGAAATTAAAAGACGCTTACTCCTTGGAAGGCAAGTTATGACCAATCTAGATAGCATATTCAAAAGCAGAGACATCACTTTGCCAACAAAGGTTCGCCTAGTCAAGGCTATGGTCTTTCCTGTGGTCATGTATGGATGTGAGAGCTGGACTGTGAAGAAGGCTGAGCGCCGAAGAATTGATGTTTTTGAACTTTGGTGTTGGAGAAGACTCTTGAGAGTCCCTTGGAGTGCAAGGGGATACAACCAGTCCATTCTGAAGGAGATCAATCCTGGGATTTCTTTGGAAGGAATGATGCTAAAGCTGAAACTCCAGTATTTTGGCCACTTTATGCGAAGAGTTGACTCACTGGAGAAGACTCTGATGCTGGGAGGGATTGGGGGCAAGAGGAGAAGGGGACGACAGAGGATGAGATGGCTGGATGGCATCACTGACTCGATGAATGTGAGTCTGAGTGACCTCCGGGAGTTGGTGATGGACAGGGAGGCCTGGCGTGCTGCGGTTCATGGGGTCGCAAAGAGTCAGACACGACTGAGCGACTGATCTGATCTGATCTGATCTGATCTGATAAGCATCTGAATGCAGAGTTGCAAAGAATAGCAAGGAGAGATAAGAAAGCCTTCCTCAACTATCAATGCAAATAAATAGAGTAAAACAACAGAATGGGAAAGATGAGAGATCTCTTCAAGAAAATTAGAGATACCAAAGGAACATTTCATGCAAAGATGGGCTTGATAAAGAACAGAAATGGTATGGACCTAACAGAAGCACAAGATATTAAAGAGGTGGCAAGAATACACAGAACTGTACAAAAAAGATCTTCACAACCCAGATAATCACGATGGTGTGATCACTCTCCTAGAGTCAGACATCCTGGAATGTGAAGTCAAGTGGGCCTTAGGAAGCATCACTACAAACAAAGCTAGTGGAGGTGATGGAATTCCAGTTGAGCTGTTTCAAATCCTGAAAGATGATGCTGTGAAAGTGCTGCATTCAATATGCCAGCAAATTTGGAAAACTCAGCAGTGGCCACAGGACTGGAAAAGGCCAGTTTTCATTCCAATCCCAAAGAAAGGCAATGCCAAAGAATGCTCAAACTACCACACAATTGCACTCATCTCACATGCTAGTCAAGTAATGCTCAAAATTCTCCAAGCCAGGCTTCAGCAATAAGTGAACTGTGAACTTCCAGTTGTTCAAGCTGGTTTTAGAAAAGGCAGAGGAATCAGAGATCAAATTGCCAACATCTGCTGGATCATGGAAAAAGCAAGAGAGTTCCAGAAAAACATCTACTTCTGCTTTATTGACTATGCCAAAGCCTTTGACTGTGTGGATCACAATAAACTGTGGAAAATTCTTAAAGAGAAGGGAATACCAGACCACCTGACCTGCCCCTTGAGAAACCTGTATGCAGGTCAGGAAGCAACAGTTAGAACTGGACATGGAACAACAGACTGGTTCCAAATAGGAAAAGGAGTCTGTCAGGCTGTATATTGTCACCCTGCTTATTTAACTTCTATGCAGAGTACATCATGAGAAACGTTGGGCTGGAAGAAGCACAAGCTGGAATCAAGATTGCCAGGAGAAATATCAATAACCTCAGATATGCAGATGACACCACCCTTATGGCAGAAAATGAAGAAGAACTAAAGAGCCTCTTGATGAAGGTGAAAGAGGAAGCTGAAAAAGTTGACTTAAAGCTCAACATTCAGAAAACGAAGATCATGGCATCTGGTCCCATCACTTCATGGGAAATAGATGGGGAAACAGTGGAAATGGTGTCAGACTTTATTTTTCTGGGCTCCAAAATCACTGCAGATGGTGACTACAGCCATGAAATTAAAAGAAGCTTACTCCTTGGAAGGAAAGTTATGACCAACCTAGATAGCATATTCAAAAGCAGAGACATTACTTTGCCAACAAAGGTCCGTTTAGTCAAGGCTATGGTTTTTCCATTGGTCATGTATGGATGTGAGAGTTGGACTGTGAAGAAAGCTGAGCGCTGAAGAACTGATGCTTTTGAACTTTGGTGTTGGAGAAGACTCTTGAGAGTCCCTTGGACTGCAAGGAGATCCAACCAGTCCATTCTGAAGGAGATCAGTCCTGGATGTTCTTTGGAAAGAATGATGCTAAAGCTGAAACTCCAGTACTTTGGCCACCTCCAGCGAACAGTTGACTCATTGGAGAAGACTCTGATGCTGGGAGGTATTGGGGGCAGGAGGAGAAGGGGACGACAGAGGATGAGATGGATGGATGGCATCACTGACTCGATGGACGTGAGTCTGAGTAAACTCCGGGAGCTGGTGATGGACAGGGAGGCCTGGCGTGCTGCGATTCATGGGGTTGCAAAGAGTTGGACACGACTGAGCGACTGAACTGACTGACTATTGTATAATAACATATATCCATTCTCATAGTATTATACAGAAGAGTTTCACTATTATTAAAATCTTCTTTGCTCTGCCCATTCATACCTCCCTAATCCCTAACCTCTGACAACTTTCTTTTACTGTCTTCATAGTTTTCCTTAATCAGAATGTCATATAGTTGGAATCATACAGTAAATATGATTATCAGACTGTTTTCTTTCACTTGATAAGAAACCTTGGCATTTAATTTTCTTTCATGTTTGTATAAATGAAATTGTCTTCTTAATTCCCCCCTTTTTTTTCTTTTTCTTAATTCCCCCCCTTTTTTGTTTCTTTTTCTTAATTCCCCTTTAATCATTCATTATCAGTGTATAGAAAGGCAACTGATTTTAGTCTTCTGATTTTGTATCCTACAACTTTCTTGAGTTCACTTATTACTAACAGTTTTACTTTCATCAAAGTTTTATAGTTTTATACATATCATGATAATTTTGATATGATAGATACTATAATATCTTATAATTTTACTCTAGTCTTATATATATTTTACCTGCTCATTTTTAATACAACACTCTTACTTCAGAGTGACTTCTCCTTTTTTAAAATCAATATATAAGCATTTATTTAATAATCTCTTTCAAATCCATTATTCCTGGATCTCTGGGTGCTATTTCTGTTGGTTGTACCTGCTAACTCTCCATTTGGAAGCTTTTTCCTTTATATGGTTTGTAATTTTTTTCTATTCCATTTCAGAGGAATTTTTTTATTCTATAGCCACCATAGGTACCCTTGTTGTAAAAGTAAAAAAGGTACACAGTATTCTTAGGCTCCTTTCTGCAAACGTGTTTCTCTCAATGGTATCAATGACCCTGGACTACTTCTTGGGTAATGTATCCTACATTGCACAAGTAGAATAAATTTTGGCATCACACACACTTATAGCACAAGTTTTGGATTTTAATTTCCCAGACAGATGTCAATATTCTCTCCACATATCTGGGACAGTGAGTTTTTCTAGCATTTGAGTGTAAAAACTAAGTTCTACGCTCTATCCAGGAGCATCAGTTCTAGGTTCACTACCTTTGCTAGACTTCTTAGCCTAATTTCTTATCTCTGTGTGGACATTAGAAACCCAGTCCCTTACTCATAAATCCCACTAGTCTCCCTAAGTCAACTTCCTCCATACAAGCAACGTGGTCCATCCGTGCAGCCAATTCAGACACTGAAACCTCTGCTACTGCCCTTTCATCAGCACGGTCACCTGTGTGGTCTGATTTGAAGGTTTCAAAGCAGCAACTCAACACAAAGCATCTTCTCCAATCAGGGGCCTAAAATTCTACCACTAAAAATTCATTTTTATGGGATAAGCATTGCCCTTACATTATTCTCTTCCCATAGACAAAATCCTAAAGACACTTGTCTTTGTGACAGTACTTCTGGGAACATTTTTCAGAATGACATTGGCATACATCTACTCAAATATATTGTCCCCATCTGTACTCATTTGTTTGGTGAGATAAATAAATTCAAATATCAGTGCAAATGACAAGGAGGGAAATGAGCAAGAAGAAGAAAGAGGAGGCAGTTTACAGTTTACAGACTGTCAAGACATGAGCACTGAAGAAATACTTTACCAAAGTGGAAATGAGCATTGTTCCTAAGTGGGAGGTAGTGCACACACCTCGGCTCCTCCCCGTGCTGCAGTCCTTCCTCTAATTCTTCAGTTTGCAGAACCCCTCTTGTCTGGGGTAACCCATTCATGCAGCTTGGGTAGAGATGATGCTGAAGAAGGCCTAGCCAACTAGTGTGATCCATTCCACTAGCCTCACTCAATCCACAGATGGGGCTTTTCTGCTGGAGCTGATTGGGAAGATAGGTTCTTCCACGGAGGTTGATAAGTTAGAAGGATTTGAGCCTGTGGTTGCCTGCAGCCATGTTTGCTCCTACATGGGCAGAACTAAGATCCCACAAGCCACGCAGTTCAGCCAAAAAGTTAAAAAAAAAAAAAAAAAAAGATGTCAGTTTTTTAAAAAGAATCATTTTACTTTCTAAGAAAAATAACTAGAACAATATTAAAGTGTGAGTACCTCAGAGTTATTGTCAATTCAAATGTTTCTTATAGTCTATAGGCCAGGAAATTTTCCCCCTAACTCAGACAATGATTTTAAATACTAGTTACATTGTTAATTGTTGAAATAATATGCCACAGCCTTTTTCTCCTCAATCATGAATACATAGTATTCCAGTTATAATTTATCACCAAGTCAGGTAGGTCAATATGTTAGAATATAAGAATAAACCCCAGCCATGTAAATCTATACCTTCAGATCAGAAGGTTAGCAACAAATAGGAGTTCAGAGATCATTTATTCCTTACTCTTTCTTTCTACAGATGAGAAAATTATGGCCTAGAGAGGTGAAAGTACTTCCCAAGTTCACACAGTAAACAGGAGGCAAAACCAAAGTTAGAACTCAGATATTCTAAGACAGGAAGAGAAACAAGGTACAGGAGAGAGGGGCTATCAGTAATAAAGTGAAGAACCTAAGCCTGGAGAAGGATATGAGATCCAGAGCACAAACAGAGAAATTTGCCTTAGATTTAAGGATGGGCATCTCTTACATTTAAACTGGAAGAAAAGGGTGGGTAAGAACACAGATTAATTTGTTAATGTTCAAAAGAAGCAGCATTCACCAGAAATATTATAGTTTGCTATTTTCTTACACTGTCTCTCTGATATCCCTTAAGGCAGGAACTATATAAATACCATCTCTTGAAAGGGAGAAGACCTCAGGAGCCAGGGAGAATAATGGGCACAGAAAAAAATCGTAGCGATGTAGACAATGAACTTTGCCAACATCACAGCTTAGATAGGGCTCACTCTCAATAACAAAAAGTTCAGGAATTAAAATCAAGCCAAGGAAACTTTAGAACTACTCTAGTGGACAGACTGATCAAGCACATCAGAATGAGGTTTACAGAGTAAATGTATCCCTTGGGACGAAAGGGGGAGGGTACAGTGAACAGAGACAAGTCCCACCAACCGCCAGACAGCTGGTAACAAAGGCCAGGCTATACAAAGGTCTTTCTGGCTGTCCTTTTACATACAAGTTAGAAAACCATACATCTCTGTTGAGTGTGAGAGTGATCTGGTTGCAACATCTGTCATGCCATTGATTGCCAGGCTAGCTTTATTAGTTCTGGCTGGCTAGGCAAGTGTCTCCTTTCTTCCTTACCTTTCCACATACATCTCTTCCTTGACATGCATCTGTCAAGGAAGGCATGATTCTCTAATAAGGTAGACCATTCTTCAAAGAAGGCTTTCCAGGTGGCTCAGCAGTAAAGAATCTACCTCCCAACGTAGGAAACCTTGGAGATGCAGGTTTGATCCCTGGGTCAGGAAGATCTCCTGGAAGAGGAAATGGCAAACCACTCCAGTATTCTTGCCTGGAAGATCCCATGGACAGTGGAGCCTGGAGGACTGGGTTATAGTCCATGGAGTCACAAAAAATGGGATACAACTAAGCAACTGAGCTCACACATACACATTCTTCAGACAATATATTTATTATTAGGAAATAACCCAACATGACTCTAAGGTCCCTAATCTCTTAGTCTGACATACTTTTCCCCCTAAAGGATTATCTCTAGTGCCAACAGCACCCAGTGTAGCTAAGGTCTCACAGAAAAGAGGTTCCAGCTCTGGAATTAAAGATTCAACAGGCAAAGTCCAAAGACTTTCACACTTTCATCTAGGAGGGAAAGTCTACAAAATAAAGAAAGACATGGAAAAAAAACAACTGCTATGAGAACACTGTAAGATGTCCTAACTGTCGTATTTCCTTTGCATATATGTTGGAGAGGCTTTAAAATCATTACAGTATGTCCCTACTATAGTATGTCCCCGCACATCTACTATGTGCCAAGAAATGTCCCAATCTGAGCTTACTATCTTTACTATCCTCAAAGAAAAACTGGATACAATCAAGGGCCTCACATCAGAGTTTCAGACTGAACTAAAATCAGAAGCATCCATAGAGCATTAAGTGCTACCCCAAGCACTTCCACCTATGCATCCCATTTGGTCTTCACACTAATCCAATAAAACAAGAATCATTACTCCCATTTAACAGGCAAGAAACCAAGTATATAAAAGAGATATTTCAAAGATTTTCAGATTCCAAGGACATTTTAAAAAATATTTAGGAGAGTCACATAGGAAGTCTTACTGGTTTGTTTTGTTTTGTTTTTTTGGAAATAGGAACACTGAACAAATCATTTACTATAATTTCATAGAAGCCAGGCTATATTACATGGAGGAAATGGAAATGCATATTATCAAGTAAGGAAGCCAATCTGAAAAAACTACCTACCATATGATTTCATCTATATGCAAATTATGGAAAAGGCAAAACTATGGGTACAGTAAAAAGATTAGTGGTTGCAAGGTAGGCAGAGAGAGGATGAATAGGCAAAGCAAAGGATTTTTAGGACAGTTGAAACTACTATGCATGATACTATAATGGTAGATCCGTCAGTATATTTGTCCAAACCCATAGAATGTACACCAAGAGTGACCCTAATGTAAACTATGGACTTTGGCTGATGATGATGGGTCAGTGTAGGAATGAGATGGTTGGATGGCATCACCAACTCTATGGACATGAGTTTGAGCAAGCTGCAGGAGTTGGTGATGGACAGGGAAGCCTGACATGCTGCAGTCCAAGAGGTCACAGAGTCAGACACCACTGAACGACTGAACTGACTGAATGTTTTTTCAATTCAATAAACTTAGTTTCATGAAAAATATATGTTGTCCCCTTTTTTTTACTGCCAACCACTGGAAACCTTGTCACAGCCCTTGAATTTTAGGACTGCTCATTTCACTTTTCCCTTTCATGCAATGGAGAAGGAAATGGCAACCCACTCCAGTGTTCTTGCCTGGAGAATCCCAGGGGCAGGGAAGTCTGGTGGGCTGCCGTCTATGGGGTCGCACAGAGTCAGACACGACTGAAGCGATTTAGCAGCAGCAGCAGCATTTGAGTTACTTGCTCAGGGTTCCTGGATTAAGTAGCTATAAGGGCTCCCTGGTATTTGCATTAAGAGCCAGGTTACATCTCTCTACTCCAGCTCTTTCCAGATGCCTTGTGTTGAACAAATTAAATTATATTACCTTTCCTTAAAAGATATGAAACATAGCAATGCAGACTTTACCTTAGAAGAGCTTTAGCTCTGTATGAGTAACCTCTTATACAGTGGGGTTGCTTTCTATTTAAAAAGAAAAGAAGGATCATCTGTGGCTTTTCCAAAAAAAGATACCTTAGGAATAGTCCAGTTTCTTCAGATAGAATAATAATTTCCGGAGAATATAATTTTACTGAAACTATATTTTGTGAAAATTATGTCTATTCACAGTTTTATTAGAATATATCAGAAATCAATGGACCAGGGCTTAAAATTTTAGTTTTCAGAGTAAACAGAGTCTATAATTTTCAAATCATAGACTAATAAAATTTTCCAATTTGTTAGAAACAATAAAAATTAGTTTATATGTACTTTCTAAAATTGAAAAAAACTGATATTTTTTAAAACTATAGCAAAATTTAGAAATCAAACACTACCCCCATCCCTTACCTAAAAGTCCTTAAAGAAGTCAAATAATACTGCTTTCTAGGCTTAGCCTATTGGATTCTAGGCATAGTAACATTAAAAAATATTTAATTTATTATTTGGAGTGACAGGTATATTATGCAATTAATTTTTTGGTAATAAAATACCATTCAGTGAAAAAAGCAAGGCCAAAATCAGCAATCAAGGTGAAATAGAAAGGTACAAAGAAAACTGAAAGCAGTGATATGACTAACGTATTTGTAGTTGTGATTATTTTGCTAATTACATCTTTGGTCAAGTTAAAACAGCTTAGGGAAAAAAATCATTTTTGTATGTCAATAAAATGATCAAATATCAAGATGTCACACAGCTTAAACTAATATCTCACAACCTTCAGTGTATTTTAATCAGGTTTTTAGAAAACACCAGCTTTCATTTTTATTTAGGAGAATTAAGGCAGTCCTGTGACTTGGCTTTATGCCAGATTGTCACAAGGAAATCAACCACAGAATTAGAAATATAATCTAATCTAATGGAATAAAAGAATTGTTGATTATATAATTCAATTCAATAGCACTTACTGTATGCTACCACGTGCCAGGCAAAGCTGTGGAAGTTTGTGTGTCTGTGGGGGAGTGGACAGGGTAGAGATGGGGGTAGGAAGAGCAATGTCACACACTTTACAGAGATTTTGACATTTGAAGTTTTCCAAACAGAGTTTAACTTTGGAAAAACCAAAATATGTAAGACTACCTCTTTGTTACTTTTACTTCTATTTGTCAAAACGAAGTATTTGTTTCTGTTATCCATAAAAACTGGTTAATGAAAATGTGCTAACTTTAATCAAATCATGCATACAAATTTCCCAGCAAAGCCAGGCTTAGCAGGTAGCTTCATATGCTAAAATCAATAACCAAAGCACTTTCTGTCAGGGGCTTTAGCCGAGTGAACAGTTTCATGAACTGACATTGTGGCAAAATATTAGCTTTAATAATGAGTCTGCTAATTCTTCTTTCCTGCTTGTCTTGTTCAACATTATATTCCCATTATGGTAAATAATAAGCCCTCAACAAATATTTGTTAAATGAACAAATTAGCTGGTGTTTGGTCTTTGATTATAGCATAATAATCCCTGCCATATAAAATAAGTTCAATATGCTTTATTTATTATATTTAAGCTTTTTAACAGTGTGTTACCATACATTCATTCTAACTTCTCCCACCAAATAACACCATTCATTACCTCTCAATCAGATCTTGTCAAGAAGATCAAATCTATGTAAAGTATTAAATTAACAAAATGCTAGCAAATTATTTTAAATATTATTTTATTGAAGCATTCTAATTTGTATGATATATTATACTTTGAAGTACATTTTCTAAGCTAGAAATATAATCAAAGCTACGTGTATACAACAATTCTGTTTCCTCTTATTGCTTACAATACAGTACTGTAAGGCTGCTTCATAAAACTCCTATAATGGGGGCTCCCCTGGTGGTCCAGTGGCTAAGACTCCATGCTCCCAGTGCAGGGGCCTGGGTTTGATCCCTGGTCAGGGAACTAGATCCCATATGACACAAGTAAGAGTTCACAGGCTGCAACTGAAGATTGTACACGCCACAACTAAGACTCAGCACAGCCAAATCAATCAATCAATATATTTTTTTAACTGCTGTAAGAATTAACAAATTACATAAGAAAGGAATTTTAAGTACAAAAGCACATTCTAAGTGAAAACATTATTATAATTCTATATCCTTGTCCAGTTGTAATACACAATAATCATTTTATAAGGCTATTTGTATATCAACTTCTAAATAGTTTGATTAAAAAACGTTTTAATCCATGTTTTAGGCAAAAGAGAAAATCTAATTTTAACTTGTTATCAAATGATTGAAAGTAAAAGCACTGTCAATTTAAGTATTTTAACTGCCAGAATTCTATAGGCCAGATAATAATTTTAAATAATAGTTACACTGTTAATTGTTGAAATAATATGTAATAGTCTTTTTTTCTCCTCAATCATTAAAATCATATAATATTCCAATAATAATTTATCACTAAGACAGGTATTTTTCTAAGTAATGTATCATCAAACCACATTTTGTTTCTGGTGTCATCTGCTGAAATCAATCCACGTTATAAAATGACACATTGGCTAAAAACTTGATAAACTTTGGAATGAAGTTCACCGACATGCTCCTAAAAATAGATCCTTTTTAATTTTTTCAACAAATTTAATATGAACATGGTGATAGAAATACATTAGGATAATAGAAATTCACCCTACATTAGTTTTTAATGAATCTTAGATATCACAATTCTTTCATATACCAAATTTTAATTAGTCTTCAAAAATAATAACTACCATCTCTTGAGCAGTTACAACATGACTGATAGCCATGCTAAGCACTTTACATGCTTTCCTTCACAAAATCTTCACAACTTTAACATTTTAATTAGTGTCCCCACTGTATAGAAATGAAGTAGACTGAGAAGGTTAAGAAATTCATTCTCAATAGAAGAATTAGGATTTGAATACCTCAGGTCTATCTGACTCTAAAGACCAAGTCTTAACTAATCATCCAATTTTAAGAAAAAAAGTTCTAAATATAGGTAAGTGGAAAGTGAAATACAAAGTTAAGTTGGCTGTGGAAAAAAGATATTGCTAATTATTAAAGAGAGAAACAAATATAAACTAAACTAAGTCTTAAAGATACCCTGACAAAATAATGAGACAAATAAATTTTCAATTTTAGTAAGTCAACTTCTTTTGGCAATATTTTAAAGATGACTGCGAAGAATAAATCTTTTCAAAGTTTCCTGATGAACATGTTTTTCATTCTAGATTAAAAATTCAAGTTCTTCTAAAAAACAAAATTTTTACACCTGTATAATAGTTTCATTAATTTAAATGTACATTTTAAAGCATTGATAACAAGTTATCAAATATTCGTGAAGACATACAGTATGCCTATTTAAGCTCTAAACTGTCATTTGTTCTCCACAGGAAATTAAGCTATTTTCACATGATCAAAAAAATTCATGACACACAATTAAAAAACAACAAACAAGAGTCACATTTTATAAGGTAGCAATTATGTTCATATGGTACCAATATAATTGAAAGACAGAAGACATTTCATTCGTTAGTAACAGAATTTCTTCTAGTGGGTTTCCTTGAGCTCATTAGATATTCCCTGGCTGATTCTCCTAAGTAATTAGATTTTAACAGGATTTTCAACAGATCAGAGCAATCTCTGTGGGTGCCAATAGAAGAGTCCCCCTCTGGCCTTACTAGCAGGGCAGAGCAGATAGCATCCAGGCTGGGAGTTAATAGGACAATTACTGGCCTCTTTTAAATGAGTTACATTAATGCACTTAAGCTAAATGGCTCTGCATATGATTAAATATTAACATCTGCAAAATATGAAATCATGATATGCAATCAAGTTTTGTTGTTTTAATTTCCCCAAAGAAAGATTTCAATTGTCCATATAAATGCCTTTGAATACTGTGCATCGGACGTTTTTAGGGTATATAAATAAAAAGTTGGAAAACATTCTTCTCACTTAAGAGTCCTAAAATATACTGGCTTTCTGGATGTCATTTCTGGCTATGATGGAGTAACTAAAACCACAGAGAAATACATGAAATTCTAGTTTCGAGACATGGGAAAACAAGCAGTGCAGACAATGAGCTCTGAGAGAAGGCAACAATAAATGAGGTAGTCTTCCTGAGTTGAAATGTGGGCAAGCCAGGTGGCTACATTTGCAGGACAGAGCACCATGGAGGAGACAGCACCAGAGCACCGGAGAAGAGAGCTCTGAAGATCTGCTGTGTCATGCTGAGTGTTGATTGGCATACACATATGAGGAAACTGCCCAAGGTGGAAAATGAACCACTGGAAAGAAGCAGGTGGAACAATTTTCAGAGTTCACACAGGGCTGGGAATAGTTCACATTCCCACAGCCAGGGTTTTTTTTTTTTTTTTTTAAAAAAAAAAACCTTATATAAAGCAACAGGTAAAAACTCAGAAGGATCATGTTTCAGCAGCAGGTAGATTAGCGCTAACTAAAAGTTGCCCTCGTCCTCCCTAACAAAACTCTAAGCAAATCTCAAAAGGATCAACCTATTTCCAAGTTATTTGAGTGTCCTGAAACATAGCTAGAAAGTATTTATAGAAATTCAAAAGAATCCAGCTCTAAACAATATAAAATTCACGATGTCTAGTACCAAAATTCATGAAGTCCTGCCAAAAGCAGGAAAACATGACCCCATAATGAAGAGAAAATCAATCAGTAGAAACAGACCCAGAAATTAAAGATTAAAAATCAGGGGGAAAGAACATTAAAACAGCTATTATAAATATACTCCATATGGTCTAGAAGATAGAGAAAAGCATAAGTACAGTAAGGAGAGACATCAAAGATATAAAAATGACTTAAATCAAACTTCTAAAAGTGAAAAGTACAATGTCGAAGATGAAAAATATGCTGGATAGAATTAACAGTAGTTTGACATTATAGTCTGGAAAAGGAAAATGAACAGAACATCAGTGAACTATGGGACACCTTCAATCATCTTAATATATGAGTAATAGAGTAATAGGAGTCCCAAAAGAAGAAAAGAGAAACAAAAAGAAAAGAAAAACTATCTGAAAAAAAAAATTGAATAATGGCCAAACAATGTCCAACGTTGATGAAAATTATATACTCAAGAAACATGAAGCTATACCAAGGCATATCATAGATCAAGTAGCCTAAAGCAAACTGACTTTAAAATGCATTTTAGATACCTTTTACTGTCTTTAGCAAAAAAAAAAATTTATTGGTCCAAACCTGATCTATAGTTAGTCTTGTACTTGGTTCCTAAGACACTGGCACACAACATTTTCTAATAATTTTTAACCTAATATAAACTGTCAATTTTGCCACTAAGTATGAGAGATATTTCAGAAGGTTTATGTTGAATTCTATTCTTTGCTTTTTGAATCTGTAAAGAGATGTTTCCTATTCTTATTATCATTATAAGTTTACCTACTCTTATAACTCCCAAAACAATACATAAAATATCAAATTGAGCCTCAGCAAGTGAAGAGGCAAGAATCTGAATCAAACAAGTCCTAGAAAGCATTACTTTTATCCCTCAATTGGCTTATACTCACTTCAATAAAAGAGGGAATAAGATCAGTAAGGAATGATGCTAAAGCTGAAACTCCAGTACTTTGGCCACCTCATGAGAACAGTTAACTCATTAGAAAAGACCCTGATGCTGAGAGGGATTGGGGGCAGGAGGAAAAGGGGACAACAGAGGATGAGATGGCTGGATGGCATCACTGACTCGATGGACGTGAGTCTGAGTGAACTCCGGGAGTTGGTGATGGACAGGGAGGCCTGGTGTGTTGCGATCCATGGGGTCGCAAAGAGTCGGACACGACTGAGCGACTGAACTGAACTGAAGATCAGTAAAAGAATCTTCCCACTCATCAGGGGAGAGACACAAAATTACAAAATTAGTGGTGAGTTCAGGACATCATAATCCAGAGAGTATTATAATCCATAATTCATGGAGCCTACCTAAATGGTGGGTCCTTAGAAAGAAGTGATAATAACCAGTTGTAACTTTTTCTTCCATGAGAATCAAACTAGAGGCTTAGGGAAAAAAATTCCTAACACTGGAAAAGATTAAAAACAAAAATAGAATTTTCTTAAAGTTTTTAACTCAGGTTCTGTTCTGGATCAGATCAGATCAGATCAGTCGCTCAGTCGTGTCCAACTCTGTGACCCCATGAATTGCAGCACACCAGGCCTCCCTGTCCATCACCAACTCCTGAAGGTCACTGAGACTCACATCCATCGAGTCAGTGATGCCATCCAGCCATCTCATCCTCTGTCGTCCCCTTCTCCTCCTGCCCCCAATACCTCCCAGCATCAGAGTCTTCTCCAATGAGTCAACTCTTCACATGAGGTGGCCAAAGTACTGGAGTTTCAGCTTTAGCATCATTCCTTCCAAAGAAATCCCAGGGCTGATCTCCTTCAGAATGGACCGGTTTGATCTCCTTGCAGTCCAAGGGACTCTCAAGAGTCTTCTCCAACACCACAGTTCAAAAGCATCAATTCTTTGGCGCTCAGCCTTCTTCACAGTCCAGTTCTCACATCCATACATGACCACAGAAAAAACCATAGCCTTGACTAGATGGACCTTTGTTGGCAAAATAATGTCTCTGCTTTTGAATATGCTATCTAGGTTGGTCATAACTTTCCTTCCAAGGAGCAAGTGTCTTTTAATTTCATGGCTGCAGTCACCATCTGCAGTGACTGACTCATTGGAGAAGACTCTGATGCTGGGAAAGATTGAGGGCAGGAGGAGAACAGGACGAAGGAGGATGAGATGGTTGGATGGCATCACCAACTCAATGGACATGGGTTTGGGTGGATTCCAGGAGTTGGTGATAGACAGGGAGGCCTGGCGTGCTGCAGTTCATGGGGTCGCAAAGAGTCGGACATGACTGAGCGACTGAACTGAGGTCATAATGAGGGCTTCCACAGTGGCTCATTGGGAAAGAATCTGCCTACAATGCAGGTGATGCAGGAGATCCAGGTTCAATACCTGGGTTGGGAAGATCCCATAGAGAAGGGATAGGCCACCCACTCCAGTATTCATGGGCTTCCCTGGTGGCTCAGACAGTAAAGAATCCACCCACAATGCAGGAAAACTGGGTTTGATCCCTGGGTTGCCCTCCCTGGAGGAGGGCATGGCAACCCAGTCCAGTATTCTTGCCTGGAGAATCCCCATGGACAGAGGAGCCTGGAGGGCTACAGTCCATGGGGTCACAAAGAGTCAGACAGGACTAAGTGACTAAGCACAGAGATCATAAGGGTGGGTTTCAGATATGATAGGATTAGTTCCTTGTAAGAAGAGACACTGGAGAGCTTGTTCACTCTGAGTGCACACAAAGGGGAGGTCATGTAAGCACATGGCAAGAAGGGCACTACACTCAAGCCAGGAGGACATCCTCTCCAGAAACCAAACTTGCTGAAACTCTGGTCTTGAACTTCTAGCCTTTCAAACTGTGAGAAAATAAATGTCTGCTGTTTAAGCCACCCAGTCTATGGCATTTTGTTATTGCAGCTTGAGCTAAGACAGAGCTAATGATCATGCAACTTCTCTGAAAGCCAAAGTCTCTTTACTTTTAGTCTTATGCTATGTCAACAGTGTATAATGGCCAGCATTTAAATACTGAAAATGACCACTTGAATTTTTTAAACAAGTTTTCCTGGCCCCAAGCTGTTGTCTCTTCATCTAGAAAATGATAGAAGTGTTGCTATCATGAAGATATCCTTCGGTGGGGGAAAAAAATGGAGTTATCATCATAAAAGTCAAATCATTTGTGCAACAGATCCTATGGATTTCTCCCTAGCAATAAACTTTCGAACTAATTCCTTTATTTGAAAAGTCTACTTATTATTGGGGAATGATTTTTTTTTCTTTTGCCTAATGTTTCCTTCCTGTGAAGATAACTAAGGCCTCTCTCTTTCCCTTTACCCATTTGAACCAAACTGATAAACTTTGTAAAGAGTGTTTACGTTACCTCAACTCCTCTTTCTCTTGACATGAGCCTATCTGCAGAAAGCACAAATTCTTTGTTTTCAGTTCAGTTCAGTTCAGTTGCTCAGTCGTGTCTGACTCTCTGTGACCCCACGAACCACAGCACACCAGGCCTCCCTGTCCATCACCAACTCCCGGAGTCCACCCAAACTCATGTTCATTGAGTCGGTGATTCCATCCATCCATCTCATCCTCTGTCATCCCCTTCTTTTCCTGCCCTCAATCTTCTCCAGCATTAAGGTCTTTTCAAATGAGTCAGCCCTTCGCAGCAGGTGGCCAAAGTATTGGAGTTGCGGCTTCAAAATCAGTCCTTCCAATGAACACTAGGACTGATCTCCTTTAGGATGGACTGGTTGGATCTCCTTGCAGTCCAAGGGACCCTCAAGAGTCTTCTCCAACACCAGAGTTCAAAAGCATCAATTCTTCGGTGCTCAGCTTTCTTTATAGTCCAACTCTCACATCCATACATGACCACTGGAAAAACCATAACCTTGACTAGATGGACCTTTGTTGACAAAGTGATGTCTCTGCTTTTTAATATGCTGTCTAGGTTGGTCATAACTTTCCTTCCAAGGAGTAAGCATCTTTTAATTTCATGGCTGCAGTCATCATCTGTAGTGATTTTGGAGCCCAGAAAAAGAAAGTCTGACACTGTTTCTACTGTTTCCCCATCTATTTGCCATGAAGTGATGGGACCAGATGCCATGATCTTTGTTTTCTGAATGTTGAGCTTTAAGTCAACTTTTTCACTCTCCACTTTCACTTTCATCAAGAGGCTCTTTAGTTCTTCTTCACTTTCTGCCATAAGGGTGGTGTCATCTGCATATGTGAAGTTATTGATATTTCTCCCGACAATCTTGATTGCAGCTTGTGTTTCTTCCAGTCTAGCATTTCTCATGATGTACTCTGCATGTAAGTTAAATAAGCAGGGTGACAATATACAGCCTTGACATACTCGTTTCCCTATTTGGAACCAGTCTGTTGTTCCATGTCCAGTTCTAATTGTTGCTTCCTGACCTGCATACAGGTTTCTCAAGAGGCAGGTCAGGTGGTCTGGTATTCCCATCTCTTTCAAAATTTTCCACAGTTTCTTGTGATCCACACAGTCAAAGGCTTTGGCATAGTCAATAAAGCAGAGATTGATGTTTTTCTGGAACTCTCTTACTTTTCCCATGATCCAGTGGATGTTGGCAGTTTAATTCTGGTTCCTCTGCCTTTTCTAAAACCAGCTTGAACATCTGGAAGTTCACAGTTCACGTATTGCTGAAGCCTGGCTTGAAGAATTTTGAGCCTTACTTTACTAGCGTGTGAGATGAGTGCAATTGTGTGGTAGTTTGAGCATTCTTTGGCATTGCCTTTCTTTGGGATTGGAATGCTGACCTTTTCAGCATTGAAAAACTGACCTTTTCCAGTCCTGTGGCCACTGCTGAGTTCCACATATGCTGGCATATTGAGTGCAGCACTTTCACAGTATCATGTTTTAGGATTTGAAATAGCTCAACTGGAATTCCATCACTTCCACTAGCTTTGTTCGTAGTGATGCTTCCTAAGGCCCACTTGACTTCACATTCCAGGATGTCTGGCTCTAGGTGAGTGATCACACCATCATGATTATCTGGGTCATGAAGGTCTTTTTTGTACAGTTCTTCTGTGTTACCATGTTAAAAATCTTACCTAAGCTGTCTTTCCATGTAAAAAATCCCAGGACCAACTGGGTAGGTATATCTAATGTCAGGATTTTGTTTAAGTCCATTCAGCCCCCACACTAAGCCAACATAGCCTGTATCAGTAATAAAGATGCTATTTGGGCCTCAGCATTTACTCTTATAAAAAAGAAAACCTTTCAAATTACTCTGAAAGAAGAAGAGCAGGGTATTAACTAATGCCAACTCCTTTCAGAGAACATGTCCAGCATAACTGCAGGACAAACCTTTGATTTCTATTATCTCTACCATTTGAGAGGCCAGGAGAAAACATGAACCTTAATGGAGGTGGAATTATCCTTGCTATGACTGCAGTAAATATTTGTTGAAGGGGAAAAAAATGGATAGAGAAGATACACCATATATACCTAGTTTTAATGGAAAGCCTATTTCTGCCATATACATTAGAGAAATTGTTCAAGAACAGTTCATCCATGTGAAAATATTAGCACTGTAATTCTGCCAAGGTCAGTAAGACCTAGTGATTTGCTGAGATATCACCTTCATTTCACCAGGTAAATAAAGGCTCCTTTTTCAGTATGTCCTATCCAAGAAGGCACTCCATAGCAACAGTTAAATTATGAATACAGCACATATGTTCCATACCATATCATTTACAGCACAATTTAGCATAGACATAATGCTTTGTAACAAACTACAATACCATTCACAAAATGCATTTAAATAGCATAATTTAGTTCATTAAATTCAGTCATTTACAGTAAATCAAAATCATCCTAGGAATTGAAGAGAGTACACAGTTGTTTGTTTGAATAGTTAAGCTAGGTAAGTCAATTTCTTTTTGAAGGTCAAGGACACAGTTGTTTCCATTTTCTTTTATAAAAAAGATACAGCTGGTGTCAAAAGATAATTTAATGTCACTTTGAAATGATCAACCCTCTTTTTTTTGCCCCCCACCTCCGGTTGCATATCATATCCCTGCCACTCCTAAAATATAAAATTCTCCAAAAACATTTTACATACTAGTAACTAGAAGGTGTCTACAGATTTTACAATATCTCAAATGGACAGTTTCTTTAAATTTTTAACCAAAATATGTACCTTTGGCCCTGAGAAAAGTTCAAACACTAAATCATAGTACATGTAGTCATGTTTATCTGCCTGCTTTTCATACCATATTGTAAGCCCCTTGTGGGGCTTAGTCAACCATATTTAGATTCCTACAACCTAGCAGTGTTTGTTGATTTTAAATTTTTTGAAAGCGAGGACTGGTTCTTTTATTTATCTATTTCTAGTCCTTATGGCCCCTACCATAGTGCTTCACAGTAAATATTCATTGATTTAAAAATCCCATTGGAGTGGCTTACCTAAGGATATATCTTATAAGCACACAAATTCAGTATACTTTTTATTGTCTTAGTAAGGCCTGGCATGCTGCAGTCCATGGGGTCGCAAAGAGTTGGACACAACTGAGCGACTGAACTGTTGGTAAACCAGTGCCTAAAATGACAAAGGCAAAGTAAGAAAAGAAGGACTTCCTTCAGGGTTTAATACAAACTACTTGGCCTATCTGACTGTTACACTGTCTGATGTTCTCTGAAAAGAATCACATTCCAGGAGGACACAATTGTCTTTACCTTACCCGAATCTTTCTCTTAGCCTTTTCCTGAAATGCTTTCACTAGGAACTCAACAATAATCAATTGTATGAGGATTTCAGCTAAAGTACAACTACTTTAAGGCTAATGCAATCTAGACAGCATTCATGGGCTCAGCATTTATCCAGACATTCCATAACCTTATATATGCCTTGCTCTAGGTACTGTGTTAATTGCAGAGGATATGGACTCAGGTGAGACCTGAATGCTGTCCTCAAGCTGCTTAGAATGCAGCAAGGCACACCATCAATAGTGCAGTGTCCGAGGCAAACACAAGTGCTCAGAGAGCACATACACTGTCTTGATAACAAAAAGACACCACCTCGCTCTATTCAGTACTCCCCACCCTCTAGGAAGAAGAACTAGTTTCCACTCTCAACCTTTTTTTGTTGCTGTTATTTATTGATTTATTTTTGGCTGCCCTGGGTCTTCCTTGCTTTGCAAGAGCTTTCATTGTGGTTCTCAGCCCTTTTTGAGAGGGCCTGGAGGAAGTGATAACCTGGAGGAAGTCTAAAGGAGACTACGGGGTGGAAGGGTTGTATGCTCACATTTCCTCACTTCAGGCTACCTTTCCCCTTACTTAAAAAGGAAGCAAAGTAGGAAAGAATGTTGGAAGATAAAGAGGGAAATTTTTTAATTGAAAGTAACTGTTCTTGAAAGTTTCTGAATATTGCTGGGGAGAATATTGCTGGTATGAGGAGCCACATCAGAGTCCATTACCATGAACAGCCTCTAATCCTACTGACCCCCTACACTGAGAATATCAACAGCTTCACAGAGCCCAAGCAGTAAAGCACAAACTCCTTAGACTGCATTAAACACTTCTGTACTCTGGCTTCAGTCTAGAGACTAGAAACTGCTAGTTTCTTCTGATATCCGTTTTCCCCTTCCTCTTTCAGCAATAAAAATTTTAGCTGGAAACACAGTTGCCCAGATAAAAAAATTATTTCCCAGTTTCCTTTACAGCTAGATGTGGCCAGATGACTAAATTCGGGCCAATAAAACACAAGTGAAAATGTCAGGAGGAAGCTTCTGGAAACCTGAACAGACAGCAGATGCACACCTCATCCTGCCCCTTGGAACACGCCATACCGATCCCAGATTGTCTACCTCCAGATTTTTAACTAAAAGGGAAATTATTTTCTATCCTATTTCAGCCACTAGATTCAGCTACTATTTGAACATCGTGTATTCTGCAACCTCCCTTTCCCCTAGGTCTGCCCATAGAGGCCTTCTATCAGCCAGGCAATGTGCTAAGTCTCTAAATACCTCGTCTTATTTCAAGCCTCACAAATACCCTGTTAGGTAGCTGCTATTATTAGTTCCATTTTACAGATGAAGAAACTGAGAATTATAAAGATGAATCTACTCCAGAGGCTATGCTTGTAATCTTTGTAACAGCACTGTCCAGTAGAACTTTCCACAGGGATGGAAATGCTTTATATCTGAGTTGTCTAATACAGTAGCCACTACCCGTATATGGCTGTGGAGCACTTGAAATATGGCTAGTTCAATTTCAATTTCATTAAATTTTAATTAATTAAATTTCGATAGCCACGTGTGGGTAATGGCTACAGTGTTGAATGCTACAGCTCTCAAGACTCCATGTTGAAGCTTTAGAAAACAGCACCACCATGCCTGTATGGATCAGGTGCTCGATAGATGTTTGCTTTAGTACATTAAGTTGGATGGAGGTGAACATCAACCACACTAGACATAATCTATGTAGATGGAAAAAAAATGGAGAAAGGGAGAAAATTCAACAAATTCAGGGACAATATGAAAAATGAGGAAGTTGAAGCAACAACAACAAAACATTCAAGCTCAGCATCAGCAGCAGGAGAACTCTCAACTCATTTTGTCCTTGCTCAAGCGGAGTCTGGAAGAGGTATGTCAAGATGGGGAAGGATAGCGTATATAAACCCAGTTTAATAACAGCTGGGTTGGTATCCATTTATAAAAACCTCCAGAGGACACTGAGGTTTCTCATACTGTCTATTAAGAAACTGTCTGTAAAAGGTTGGGATGGGTCTCACTAGGCTGGAAAGAATAAGTCCAGATCACTCTATTTAACAACCATTCATCATAAATTCCATTTTTCATTTGGTGGGGAAATGACAGAAACTTATTCACTCCTGGTTACAGCAATTTAGAGCCAAAAAAAAAAAAAAACTTCTAGTTATACTATTAGACCAAACCCTAAATTTTAGGCCCCTTTGGAATTTTTCACTCTTGTTTTTACCCCACTGAGGTGGAGCAGCAAAGAATGCAGTCAGGGACCCACACTGTTCAGTGAGCTCCTCTCAGCCTGGCCATTCTGGGTGTGACCTTTCACTAGGTCCCTGGCATAAGGCAGCGTGTCGTCTCCTGGAGCAAAGCCAGAATGTAAGATGAAAAGCCACATGCGGAGGATGACGCAAGGGAAATAATCATGACTTTCATACTGAGAGCCAGAAAGAAATTTGAGGTCTTAGGCACACTGGTACCTAAGCCTGGGGGTTTTACTCAGCATAAAATTCCCTTAACATTTTATTTTGTAGGGCTTCCAGCCACAGAACAGTAGGTATATTAGCAGTGGAACTTTGGGTGTGCCACTCTGCACTACCCAGAAAGGGGTCCAGATGGTGCTGTCCTGGGTTTCCATAATAACTTAAAGGGAAACATTCACAATGTCCAGAGCCCTTGATGTCCTATAGATGAAGTGGGAGGATGTCTTCAAATTCCAAGCAGCAGGAACCCACTTAGGTGGCACCAACCGTGACTTCCAAATGGAACAATGCATCTACTAAAGGAAAAGGGATGATGGCTACATTCTAGATCTGCAGGGGGCCTGGGAGAAGCTTCTGCAGATGGCTTGTGCCATCTTGTTTAAAAAAAGGCTGACCAGTGTCACATCCTTCAGGAACACAGGCCAGAGGGCTGTGGTGAAGTTTGCTGCTGCCACTGAAGCCACCCGCTTCACTCCCAGAACCTTCACTAACCCAACCCTGGCAGCTTCAAGGGGCTGCTTCTTCTGGTGGTCACTGATCCCAGGGCTGACAACCAGCCTCTCATGGAGGTGTTGTGTGTTAACCCACCAGCCACTGTGCCTTGTACACAGATTGTTCTCTGTGCCTTGTGGACACTGACATCCTTGCAGCAAGAAGGAAGCTCACTCTGCGGGTCTGAGGAGATGGATGCTGTCTGGTGAGTTCTGCATGCACGTGGTACCATCCTGGGTACACACCTGTTGAAGGTCACGCCTCACCTCTGCTTCTACAGAGGGGCTGGAGAGATGGAAAAGAATAAGCAGGATATGCTGAGAAGGCCACAAGGAGGAATGTCAGGGTGAATGGACCACTCCAGCTTCCAAGTTCATGGCTACTTCACCTGAGGTTGCAGGCGGTTCTGAAGGTGCAGGCACCAGTGTGCCTGCCCAGCGGGTCCTGCAGAAGATGGGAGACCTCAGCCACCACTGTGGACTGGTCTGCAGTTCCCACTGCTCAGTTGACTGAACAAGTAGGAACAACCACTGAGTGGTCCTAAGCTGCCCTTCTCCAGGCTCTTACGCAGAAAAGAAATAAGGTGGATAGAAAATAAACAGCAGTTTCTTTCAAAACAAGACAGAACAATGTTGGTTGTAATGTGTTTGTATTAGGCAACTAAATGGCCCTTTCAGTCCAGCAAACACTGTTTTAGTTCCTACTATGTGAAGGTAATGCTAAATGCCAACAGCACAAATACAAATACAGTGACACATATCATAAGCTTTGGGACATTCTGTAGCAATGTTTTATGAAGAACAAATATTTTTAAAATAGCTGCCATGCCTTACATATACTACTTCAGGTAAGTCTCAAAAGCCTCTATAAGATTGATATGGTTACTCGTTTTTTCAAGTGAAGAGGTTGAAGTTCAAAGTGATTAAACAACCTGCTTGTTTGTACAACTGGTAATTACCATAACCCAGATCCAAATCCAGGCCTACGTAAATCCAAAATGTGTGTCCTTCTCACCAGGCTTCTCGCTTCCCCCATCTCTTCCAAATACAACAGCAGAACAATATATTCAAAGATTAGCCCCCTGAATAATATCAGATATCTTCAGGGCCTGTAACAGCATGGCCTTTCACAGGCTGAAGTAACACAAACAATACCCAATCACATATCATATTTGATCTCCAGCATCACAATTATCCTGTAAGACAAGTCCCGTTAATATTATCATGCCCATTTGACAAATACAGAAACTAAGTCTCAGGGAAATTAATTGAGTTGGTCAAAACCATACAACTACTAAAGGAAAGAATCAGCGTTGGAACCCAATGCTGACTTTAACTTCTAAGTCAATACTTTTTCAACTAACCACTCTGCCTTGAAAAACAAAGATTCTGAAATCAGAGTAAACTTTGGATTTAATATTAGACCCAATCCTCTTTGGGGAGGGTGGGAGGACTTTCTTACTTGATTACTTAGCAGAAAGCAATGGGTTTGGAAACAGAAAATCATTAAGACATGCCTAAGAAATAATGAACAAACCAGATTCCAAGATAAAAGGAAAGCTCCACACGTATCAGGAGAGTACCAAAGACCGCCTGTAAATCAGATATGGACTAACACTGCTGAGAGTAGGGAGAAGCACAGACAATTGGAGCTGAAAAAAAAATCTGATTTTGAATCCTAACTTTGTTGCTTACTATTTATGTAATTTTAAGCGGTTATTTCAACCTCTTTGGACTTCATTACTGTTTTTATATCTGCCAAAGTGGATTATTGAATTTGCAAATGGGAAGTGCTTTGCAAAAAGAATCAACAGTTTTAAGAAACTACAAGTGCTAGGACCTGAACTAGAGCTGGAATTTGTGAGAAGATTGGGAAAAGATTACATGCAAAACCCCCTTAACACTAACAAGAACCATGAGATCATTTTCAATAGTATCTCTTTTTACAGAGAAGGAAAATGAGGTCTGGAAAAGTGAAGTACTTTGGCCAAGGTCACACAGCCAGTAAGTGCTGGCTGCTGCTGCTGCTAAGTCACTTCAGTTGTGTCTGACTCTGTGCGACCCCATAGATGGCAGCCCACCAGGCTCCTCCATCCCTGGGATTCTCCAGGCAAGAACACTGGAGTGGGTTGCCATTTCCTTCTCCAATGCATGAAAGGGAAAAGTGAAAGTGAAGGCGCTCAGTCGTGTCCAACTCTTGGCGACCCCATGGACTGGAGCGTACCAGGCTCCTCCGTCCATGGGATTTTCCAGGCAAGGGTACTGGGGTGGGGTGCCATAAGTGCTGGAGCTATAACTTGAAACCAGGAGCCTGACTCTAGAGACCACACTTTTGCTCTCTGCACTGGGGTGCTCTGAAAAGCCAGGGAATAGCAGCAGGAGCAGGACAAGAACACTTATGGAAGCTGGCACTCAAATTAAAGCTAAGAAACCTGGAGAAAAATGACTAGCCTGGAGCTGCTGCTGCTGCTGCTAAGCTGGAGCAATGAGGGTCAAATAAAGCACTGGGCTACAAACAAATAAAGAGGCAGCAACTTGAGGTTACAAATATCACTGAATAAGGCAAAACAAGTGGTCAGAGGACTCAATTGATAAGAAACAGAAGAATCCAAGGGAAAAACAGAAAAGACAGAAAAAGAAAAATACTAATAGACAAATATGGAGATCTCATTGCTGCTGCTGCTAAGTCGCTTCAGTCGTGTCCGCTGTGCGACCCCACAGACGGCAGCCCACCAGGCTCCCCCGTCCCTGGGATTCTCCAGGCAAGAACACTGGAGTGGGTTGCCATTTCCTTCTCAAATGCATGAAAGTGAAAAGTGAAAGTGAAGTCGCTCAGTCTTGTCCGACTCTTAGCGACCCCATGGACTAGAGCCTACCAGGATCCTCTGTCCATGGGATTTTCCAGGCAAAAGTACTGGGGTGGGGTGCCATTGCCTTCCCCGGGAGATCTCATTACCCAGTTGTTAATAGAAAAGGAATTATAATTGGGAACAGGGATGTGCTACATACTTCTTCTTTTATTACCAAGGAGCAGTGCTGCTTCTGCAGCTTTAAAACTAATAAAAGTAAAAGCACTAACATTACGACAAAACAAAAAAATATCAATGGATCTAGATAGAAGAACAGGGTAGAGAGGTCAAAAAGCAAACAATCAGCTTGGCACAGCAGAGAATGCAAACAAAGTGCACCTAACTGGATCAGAATCCAAGGAGACACAGACTAGAATGGCAGAGCTGGAAGGGAGGGCTCTGAGACTACAGCTAGCTTCCACCCCTCCTTCATTTTTTAAGTGCGGGAAACTGAGGCCCAGAGTGGGACATGTAATGAGTCCAGGGTCACATCACTCATTGCAGCACAGCACAGACACAAACTTGGCCCCAGGCTATAGGCAGTTCAGCTTCTATAGATTCATACAAAAGACAGGCTGAGATGGAGGAACAGGTGCCAAAGAGAACACATTTCCTGACAACAGTCACTAAAAAAACAAGTCTAGATATAAGGCAAACAATCATATGTCTTTGTGGGTGTGCAGAATCCCTGTGGTCTTCTTTGTAGAACAAGGGAATTTTGGGGGGAAAGTGGAAGGATGCCTGTGCAGAGAAATCAAGATTTTGTGAACAAGCAATCGGAGCCAATGATGCAAAGGGACTATCTTTTCTGTAATAAACATCCATGAGATTTCAGGTGAGTCATTTAATCTCCCTCAACCTCAGTTTCTCCATCATTTGGATTATCTCGCCAAACAAGGCTATTGTTACAGAATCAGGATTTCTCAATGTATTTGGCAAAATTCTCGAGGACAGGGTTTGGGAAGTTACATTAATACCTGTGTTTTGGAAACACTGCATTCTCTGTCTGCCACCTTGGAGACTCAAGGTGCACATTAAATAAGCATTTCCTCCTTGGTAAAGTAAAAGGATAATAATGTTTTTCTAGAATAGCTGAAAGCATTGAGATAATGCATGTTGGGCATCTAGTTCCATATTCCCGAGCATGCGTGCTCAGTTGCCTCAGTCACGTCTGACTCTTTGCAACCCTATGGACTGTAGCCCGCCATGCTCCTCTGTCCATGGGATGCTCCAGGCAAGAATATTGGAGTGGGTTGCCATGCCCTCCTCCAGGGAATCTTCCCAACCCAGGGAACGAACCCACATCTCTTATGTCTTCTGCATTGGCAGGAGGAATCTTTGCCACTAGCGGCCCTGGGAAGCCCTATCATCCCTGACATATCACTCAATAAAAAAGAATTATTAATATTACTTAAATTTTTTACTGTATTACGGCTATCAAAAACAGGTATAAACATCCAATAGGACTCTTTTATGTTGTCAGCAACCAAAAACTCAACTCAAACCAGATTGAGCAAAAAGTAAAATTAGCTCACACAACTGAAAAAACTTTTCCAGCTTTCACCTAAATTTGATCCAGAGGCACCCATCATTTGCCTCCCACTCTCAGCCTTACTCTCCTCCACATTATGTGCCACAAGGAAGCAATGTGCCATTCAGCAACACCATGCCTACAATTCTCCCAGGTTTTGATCCAGCGAAAAAAAAATCAGCTCTTTCTGGTGACTCCCATTTGAGTTTGGGACTTTGGAACAATGTAAAAGCATCTTAGGAGTAATGAGTAACTGAAATATATCATATTGTACATATTATATATACTGGAAAAACAATGCTATTAGGAATGGCAACTATGTGAGGTGATGAATGTGTTGTTTAACTGGATTGTGGGAAGAATTTCAGAATTCTATGTATATCAAATCATTTTATGTTGTACAGTTTAAATATATACAATTTCTCATAAAACTGAGAGAAAATAAAAGCACTATGCTATGCTATGCTAAGTCACTTCAGTCGTGTGCGACTCTGTGTGACCCCATAGACGGTAGCCCACCAGGCTCCCAAGTCCCTGGGACTCTCCAGGCAAGAATACTGGAGTGGGTTGCCATTTCCCTCTCCAATGCAGGAAAGTGAAAAGTGAAAGTGAAGTCACTCAGTCGTGTCCGACTCTTAGTGACCCCATGGACTGCAGCCTACCAGGCTCCTCCGTCCATGGGACTTTCCAGGCAACAGTACTGGAGTGGGGTGCCATTGCCTTCTCCGAAAAGCACTAAAATAAACAATGTTATTAGAAGGATTTAATACTCTGGCCAGGACTGAGTCACAGGATCTATTCCAGGTGAAGCCTTACCAACTACATTGGAAAGAGATGGTTCTCTAAAGGACATTTGGGTAGAGCTCAGAAAAAGGAACAGTAGAAAAAACAAATATCTATTAGAAGATAAAATCTTTGTAATAAACTAATAGCAAACAGCAAATAAAAAAGCAGACATTTTCATATATTATTGAGAGGGCAGTTTGGCAAATGCATGTTCTTTTTGCCCAACTCCACTCCTAGAAGTTTATCCTGTACATAAATCACATCAGTGTGCAAGGATTTAATTTAAAGGGTAATCATTGAAGCAACAGTTGTAACACAGCAAAACACTGTCCATTAATATGAAAGTTGTTAGATTATTATATTCATAGGGAAATATTGCAGTTATGTTTTAATAAGGTAGATATATATGTTTTGATATGGAAATAAGTCTATGATATGCTGTAAAGGGAACAAATTACAAAAAAATAGATAAATTTGGTCCTGCTTATATAGATACATGGGGCTTCCCAGGTGACTCAGTGGTGAAGAATCTGCCTGTCAAGTAGAAGATGCAGGTTTGATCCTTGGTTGGAAAGATCCCCTGGAGAAGGAGATGGCAACCCACTCCAATATTCTTGCCTGGAGAATCCCATGAACAGAGGACCCTGACAGGCTCCAATCCATGGGGTCACAAAGAGAGTCGGACACGTCTGAGCAAGTAAACAACACAGGTAGATATGTAAAAAATATATGGAAGAATATACAAAAAATGAGTAATACTATTTATTGCTGGGGAAGAAGTACTAGGGAGTTAGAAAGAAGAAGGAAGAAGACATTTACTTTTCACTTTGTATCCTGTGGGATTTTAATTTGTTTAGCTAAATACACATGATTTTATTGCTTTAAAAAGCCTAAAAAACACCTGTTCATGTGACTATGAGCATGACTCATAGTTTGCACCACTGACTCTACAGGAACAAAAATGTTTGCTTTATATGTGCTGAAGAAATGTACTAAATTACTAAAAAGATTTGTAAATGGAATTTTACCATGAGATTCTACGTACTTCTAAAAAATTTACAAGTCTTCTTGTTAAGAAGCAGTATAATATTGTCATGCTATTCTAGCAAATTATCTGGGCTACTGAATCAACTTGGTTCATTTATTTACTTTGTTTATCGGTCAGACCAGCCCATTACAGGATTTTGCCACTATAAATTGGCCCCTGGACTGACTCGTTCAGGCAGGAAGAAACTCCATCAAACCCAATAATTAATCGGGCAGTCCTCCTCCATATGTCATGATGACTATTCATTAAAGCAACGCATATGGCTCTTACCTACATGTGCTAGCTTTTTGCTTTTATTCATGGTTCAACGAATTTATGAACCTTAGATCCAATGGAACAAAGTAAAATTAGTACAGAAAATATTATAATTAGGTTGACAGTTTAAAATCAGAAAAGAAAAACTGAAATTGAGAAGAGATGTTGCCATTAAAAGTAGAACTCATGACACAGGAAACACCTTTTGATGGCCTTCTATGTGCAAGATAAAAGGCTAAACTCTAGAAACACAAAGAGATATATATGACATTGTGTATGCCCACAGTCTTCCTATTTGTTTAAAGAGATAGCACATGTATTGACAGAAAACTAAGTAACTATATAAGGTTATCACTGGCCAATGCCTATATTTCTATTCATCAAGATTCCCATTTAAGAGGCATAAAGCATCTTAGAAGTAATGAGTAAGTGAAATATATCATACTGTATATATGATATATACTATAAGAACTATTGCTAAATTTACAGTGTTGTTATGGACTGAATATTTGTGTTCCCCCCAAATTTGTATGTTCAAATCCTAACACCTAGTGCAATGGTGTTGGGAGATGGGGCCTTTGGGAGGTAACAGGTCTTGAGGGTGGAGCACTCATGAATAGGACTAGTGCCCTCATAAGGAAACACATGAGAATTTATTCCTACTCTCTGCTCTTCCCTCCACGTGAGGATACAGTGAAAGCACCAGTCTGCAACCCAGAAGAGGGCCCTTACCAGATTCTAACCATGTTGGCATCCTGATCTCAGACGTCCAGCCTCCAAAACTGAGAAATTTCTGTTGCTTATAAACCACTCAATCTATATACCTTGTTATTGCATCCCAAACTTACGTAAGTGTATAGCAGTTAGCCATATCACTTTATAGAATAAGAAATGAATATTACCAAATTGAATTGATAATGCTTTGGTAACTTAAGTATTAATAATATAATTTCTATATGATTAGTTTTAAAATATACAAAAGAAGTACAACCAAAATAATGATTTTGAATTGTCATTGTGAGTGACATAAGATATGACAATAATCATAATTACAATCATAGCTAACACTTGCCTTATATTTATTATGTGCAAGGTACTAGTCTAAGTTATATATAAATATATATTTCATCCTCACAACAATTTTATGATGTAAGTAATTTCTTATCCCTATTTTATAGATGGGCTTTATATACTTTACACCTGGGCTTTCCAGTTGGCTCAGTGATGAAGAATCCACCTACTAATGCAGGAAATGTGAATTCAATCCCTGGGTCTGAAAGATCCCCTGGAGAAGGAAATGGCAACCTACTCCAGTATTCTTACCTGCATAATCCCATGGACAGAGGAACCTGGTGGGCTATAGTCCATAGGGTTGCAAAGAGTTGTACATGACTGAGCACACACGCACACACACACACACACACACACACACTTTACAGAAAAATTGAGTCACTGAGAAATTAAATAATTTGCTCAAGGTAAGCATCAGGGCCAGACTTCAAAACTAGGCAGGCTGACTCCAGAGTCCATACCCAAAAACACTATGATGAATGGACAATATGCATTCTCTGAATAATCATTTTGTTCACATTTTTAAAGAGAAAATAGAAGGCGAATAATAGTAAAGATATGACTTCTTTATTCTGGAATTCTGCACTTCCTTTGAAGCCTCAAGCCATGTCTTGCACATAATAGACAATTGATAAATACCTGTCTTACGAATGGTTGAGCTCTTGGGATCCGTAATCCCACCCGCCTTCAAAAGCCCTGACCGTGTGACTTTTCCCTAGTGGTCTAGTAGAGCAGGTGGCTCTCGTCCCAGGGTTCCACACAAGAAGCAGAAAGTGTGTCTCAAAGAAAGTGTGTAACAGAACAGAACACAGTCTGAGAACCAGCCCTGACCCCTTTTAGTTATATAACCTTGGGTAAGTCGGTCCACATCTCTTGGAAATGAATGTTCACATTTTTCAAATGAAAGAGTTGGATCAGATGATTTTCAAACCGTGCTTAGAAGGAAGGAAGAAGGGGAAGCGTGTGAACAGGTGCGACCTCTTTGGCTTCAAGGAGAGTAGCTCCCCTTAAATTTGTTTTACATATTAAGTATATGAGATTTTGTTGGAATAAAGGAACTCTAGGCTTTACAACGTTTGAAGATTACTGGATTTGATCAAATTCTTAAGTACCGTCTCATTTCAAATACTCTGTCCCTCTTGACTGCACAGGCACGCTCCAATATGTCAGACTATTTGTTCTGACCTGTTCAAAAGACATTTTAACTGAATCTTAGAATTCTTTCCATCATTACAATTCTGGATCTATTCTTTCAGAAGAGAAATTGATTTTTTTCCCTCCACCCACATTTATCAGTCCATTTTGGGGAGCTCTTCTTGCCACATCTTAAATAAGTAAATAGGATAACTGTGGTAATTGCCTGACCTGCAAAAAGTATAGAACTTCAAGGTTAATGTTCTTGGCACAAGATTTTCGCTACAAACAGCAGAATTCCTCTAACCCTTTGCTGAGGCATCGGTTCAATAATAAGAGAAAATCATGCTATGTACTGAATTACTCAAAAGAGAATTATCAGAGAGTTGATGGTCTAACCATGGCCAAACTATACTCCAAAAAGAACTAGTCTTCAAGAATTTCAGGAAAGACCTTCACTAGAGACATAGCACAAGATACAAATATTTAACAACAATAACTATAAATCAAACTATATATCCAAGAATTGGTACAATCCTACCCCAAATGTTGTGCTAATTGCTTACGTTTAATTTTATAATTTAGCACTTCCTTCCATATGAATGAAAATAATTGTTACCATTAAGCCTATTCATTCTCTGAAATTCCTTTAGTCAGTTTTCATTAACGACTGTCAAACACATACATCATTTAGGGACTTTTAAATCTAAATTTTATTGAAGATATATTACATATGGTTTAATATTTCAGTTCAGTGATGGCCATCAGCAATAAGCATTACTCCAAGAGTGGGATTAATCAAATATTCTAGCAAACACAGTGATCCAAATAGCAAAGAAAAATTCTGGGCACTGAGCCCAGATTCCCCACCCTCTCTTATGGTGTATCTCATGTCTCTCTCAGATAAACAAGACAATCAACAAATCTTTCATCATTATTATTGAATTTGTAGATGTGCAATAAATGATCAAATTCCTCTTCCAGGTTGCCTATTAATTTTTTTAAGCAGAAAAAGTTGCACACAAACTGCTCTATAAAAAGGTATTTTCAAAACTGAGGAGAAATATAGTTGTCAGAAATAAAATATAACTCTCCATGATAACCAGCAGTTTTCTTCTAACCTGAGCTTACCACTCCTCCAATGACTGGTGGGAAATGCTGCTATTCTATAGTTATGAATCTGTCTTTGTTATGCTAAAGATATTTCAACTTTGTATATTATAGAGACTATGAATCACAGCTCCATAGAAACCAAGAGATTCAGAGCAAATTCATGGTCTAGTCCCTTAGAGATTACTGGTTTTTTATTCATCAGTTAAGGCTGATAAGAGTCCAATTTTGAATCCTAACTTTACATCTGAACTACTTGGTGTTCCTATGTTAATCTATTTTAACACTGACGTAGTGGGAGGAGCTTCAGGAAGAATATTTATAAAGAGGCTTCTTATTCATCAAACTTTCCTGGTTCCTCTTCTTCATTTCCTCTCAGCTCCCAGCAGCAGCTACTTAGTAACAAAATGGGAGCATCTAGCTCAGTCAAACATGACCTAGCAACAACATTTCCTGTCATCACCAAATCTGCATTTTGGGAGTGCCATGTACCTTAACGGAGAAGGCAATGGCACCCCACTTCAGTACTCTTGCCTGGAAAATCCCATGGACGGAGGAACCTGGTAGGCTGCAGTCCGTGGGGTCGCTGAGGGTCAGACACGACTGAGCGACTTCCCTTTCACTTTTCACTTTCATGCACTGGAGAAGGAAATGGCAACCCACTCCAGTGTTCTTGCCTGGAGAATCCCAGGGACGGGGGAGCCTGGTGGGCTGCCGTCTATGGGGTCACACAGAGTTGGACACGACTGAAGTGACTTAGCAGCATGTACCTTAAATCTTCTATCAAAGCACTCTCTTCAGTTCAATGAGGAAGCTGTTAAGAAGGCAAAATCTTTGAATCTAGAGCAGCTAATGAAACAAAAATATCTTTCCAATAAATTTGTCAGGTGGTTATGGTCTTAAGTAAGTCACTTCTGTGGACTTCAGAATCTTCACCTTTAAAATGAGGATAATATTTCTCTGGGTTGTTGTGAGGCTAGAACAATAACATGTACTGTACTTTGTACAGAGTACTCCATAAATGGTAGGTAGCTTTATTATTATTATTATCATTGTTAGAAATATAATAGAGGAAACAATCACTTAGAGAAAGGAACCAGCCCAAGAATATTCAGTGAATAGACTTCATTGAGTACCTGAATAGAGTTGTGAATATAAAAATGTGAAAGATCCCATCTCTGCCTTCTGTCTAGGAACTCACATTCAGTAGAAAGCAAGCAAATTGTATTACAAAATGCTCTCTTCACTCCATTTTGATGCAAATCTAGAAAGGAAGAGGTAAACTGAGACCCACATCAACTATTTCTTAGGTGAAAAACCTTCCTTAGTGGTCAGTTTTTTTCACTATGGCTAAGGATACTCCAACTCAGTGTGCCCTCTCCAACCTGCCTCCCCTCCGTAATCAAGAAATCCTTATTTATACACTACTATATATAAAATTGATAACGAATATACTTATCAGATAACTAATAAGTATAGCAAAGGGAACTCTACTCAATACACTGGAATGAGCTTCATGGGAAAAGAATCAAAAAAACAAAAAGTGGATAAATACATAAGCATAACTGATTCACTGTGCTGTACACCTGCAGCTGGTACAACATTGTAAATCAACTATATTCCAATTAAAAAAACACACACACACAACAAAAAAAGAAAGAAAACAATTTCAACTCCCCTCATTTTAGAGAGCGACTTAGCAGCAGCAGCAGCATTTTAGAGATAAGAAAGGAAAAAATGTTCCCTTTCTCTAATCTTTTCCTAAGTATTCTAATAGACTATTAGCATAGTCTTTTAATATAGCACAATGGTATCTTGTTTTAAAGCAATTCTTTAAAGATATTCTTAATGTTTTGTATAGCTATATTTTTGCTCATTAAATGTAGAAAACTTAAAAATTACTGATAAGCCATAAAGTTAACATATTTTAGATGTATCTTTAAAGAGAGAAATGATGACTCCTTTTCAAAGTATCAAAAAGGGAATAGAAAAAGTCAGAAGAAATTACAATGTATCTTAATTGCTACATTTTATTTCTGATTTCACATCTATTATTAAATATGTAACAGGACAAAATAAAGTCACAAAACAAAGAATAAACTATTAAGAAACCCTTAACAGTGGTATTTTCCACTTTTGAATGGAGAATTCACACTGTTGCTTTGATATATTGCTGTACAGTTAACTAAAAACACTTTAACCTATGCTAACAAAACTAATCTAACTAGCTAACTTAATCTTCCCCAAATCCTGTGAGGTATGAATCACTAAAATCATTTTAGAGAGGAGGAAATTGAGACACAGCTATCATAATCTAGATTAAAACAAGATCAAAAAGCCTCATCCTAGTTTAATTACTCTTGTAAATCTTGACCACTAAGCTACACTGAACATATATATTAAAATGTTTTTCCACCCTCAGCTAGATTGCCTTCTATTTTCTCTGAGTCTGTGACACTTCAATTCTCCTAGGGGTCTAATACTGAACTTTTTATTTGAAAGATGCCCTTGGGCAATATGTTTATTCAATAATCCATGCAACATAATATAATATCACTTTTTCAAGTATGGCTATGACTTTTACATAGACTAGATCCATAAAGAGAGATGGAGAATGATACTTTGCATTTGTTTAGCAGTCTTTCAAAGTGCTTTCATATATATTATTCAGAGGGGGAGAATGGAATTTGAATTTAAGAGAAGAAAGGATGTTAGACATTCTCAAATTCAGTGTTTCCTCACCTTCTTTAGGTCACTTGCCCATTTGAGAATCTGATAAAAGCTACAGACCTCATACCTAGGAAGATATACACACATATTTGCATAGTTTCAAGAGGATTCTTGGAACACCCCCAGGTTAAGAACTGTCTAATTTGCAACTCACATTTTATCAACACAGAAGCTACTATTTATCATGAAAGCATCCGCACCAGGAGGCAGAGTAAGGATTATTATCCACATTTTCCAGATCTGGAAATGAAGGTCAAGAGAAGTTGCAAGACTTGCCTGTAGTCTTAAAGCTAGTTAATAGCAACAGCAGAACCCAGGACCCTGGGCTAGTCTAGTTTTATTTTTAACTGACGTATATTTAACAGACAATATTATATCAGTTCCATATGCTTCAGTCATTCTTCTAGATCACACTGACCATGTACTGTATTACCATAAAATTCCTTCACCATAAGAAAGCCTTTAACAGTCAACAGTTTATTTTACTTTCCATATCACACACAAATCTTAATCTCCAGTGAAAAAGATCCAGACACAAAATTTGTTCTATGCACAACAGTAACTAATTACTTAGAGATCTCCAAAAGGTTTTAGTTATCACTGACACATTAAATATTGAAATCAGGAAATTAGAATTGTAAACAACTTGTAACTTCTGCATTGGTCAACTAAATACCAATCTGGTCAACTTCCCCTTTTAGCAGCAAGTGAACATACTGGAATCCAAGCAAAGAAGGCAAAATGTTAGCACTTGTCTTGAAAGAGTATGAGAAAATAGTATTAGTAAGTTAGAATTATTGATAAATTCATTATAAACTATTAATAAATATTTACTGAATGAATAAATGAATTACTAATAAATATTACAGAGTTTTTCAAGTATTTTTACTTTCACTTTCAAAAATTATATTTAAACTAAGAATACACTCAATTATAGTACTTTTCACTTAAGATCTAAGTTAAAGCAGCAACAGCATATTCAATACTAAACTAAACATAAAAACATATTGTTTTTTAAATGTTTATTCAGATTTTATCAAAACAGCCTATGTTGTTAAGACAGTGGTTCCGATGAATTTTATTATAATTTATATATTCTCCCATAGCAATAAATATACATAAAATATTTATTGAGAAGAAAATATCTTAGATATGCCAAGGATACCATAGCATTTATGATGAACATTAAATTTTGGAAAGAAAATGGTTTTTATTAACATTTAATTTAATGTCACTTAGCAGCATGCTATCTTGCACACCCAAGATTTCTATTCCTGAGAAGCTGTCTTTGTTTATAAGCCAAAAGCCTCCATAATACAGGCTGGGTGCTGAGCATTCTGGTTTTTAGGAAGAATTCAAGATGTTATGTTTTAATTTTGCTTATTTATGTTGGCTTTCGTATACTTCAAGTCTGAATTTTAATGTTTCATTATCATAGTTCTGTCATAACTAGACAGAATAAGAATTTTCTACAAAACAAATGCTTAATACAGCAATAAACCTGTTGAAGGAATAAATTAGCAGGCAAGTTATGCTTTTAGGATATCACACCGCAGAAAATGTATTGTAGCCACTCTACCTAGTGATTAGGTTTATATTGCAATGTGACTCATAAGACTCACTGTGCTGAATAAAAATTTAAGCAATTAGTAATCTTATTTCTTAGGAAGAACTGCCTGCTATCCTATATTAACACAGATCTTGCTCAATTAAAATTGCTCGCAGTCAGCAAAAATAATTTCTGCACTGTAATGAAATAATGAAATAATTATATGCAAGGGAGGACTTGTGATCTTTTTAATTATTCTATTCTTCATTTTTAAAAGGGCTATTTGAAAACGTACTCTTATAATTGATTGCTATAAATCAGTCAAACACATTCTAAGGATCATAAATATTCTAACTTTTAAAAGACAAAGAAATGCTAAATATTCAATGGAATACTTCAATATTCAGAAAATTTAATCTGGGGGGAAAGGATAGACTGCTCTTTGGAAAATAAAAAAGTAAATTTGTTGTCCCGTGAAAAATGAAATATCTTGAATGTCAGTAACAGAAATGGAATTAACAAGAGATCTTTTTATTGTTTTTTAAGGTCATTAGGCTGTGAATTCTATAATTATGGAAATTGTCAGTCCAGTTCTGTAAGAATGTTTGCTCCCATCCATAAGGTAGTGGAATGTTCAATCAGTCTCTCTCGTGGGAAAGTTAGGTCATAACTGTAAGTGTACCAGCAAAATTGAATTAAGCAAAGAGATTTCATTAGTATTTATAGCCAGAAGGCATCTGTAAAAGTACAGGGCAAAGAAGTTATGTGGAAGTCAAAGGAGAGGAAAAAAATGGGTTTCTAGTGACAAAGGCGAATCTGAAAGAGATATAAGTGTATAATGAATAAGAGCTATTGAACGCTACTGCAAAGAGGGAGTTGCAAAGATGTCAAATATTGATTTTCTTGTGTATGCCTTTGGACTACATATGTAATTGTTTGGATTTGCTGTCTTCATGGTACAACAATATTTGTTGTCGAAGGTTAAAAAGCATGATGTGAAATAAACTAAAAACAAGAAACATGTTGGAGAATTGTAATAAACTTCTACTCAGTATCTCATTAAGATATTTCGATAATTTCTTGCAAAAGAATACTTTTCATGAACAAAAATATTCTATATTTTTCAAGCAGAACACACAATTCTTACTCTTAATTATGTTATTAAAAATTATTTGACTTGCAGTATCACTTTAAATTATACTAGGTTTTCTACTTCTTTATTTTATTGAATGGATATTCTTAAACCATATCTCTAATTCCGAAAGTACAGTTAAACCATACTTTATTTTTTAGTATGATTCCAATTAATCCAATTAAAGCTAAAGTGACAATAACAATCTAATGTTACCCCCTTAAAAAGAAATATTTCCTATAGCATTTTTCTTTTAAAACTCCAGAAAGAAAACTTTCATTTTTAAGTCTAGGTAAGCATATAAATTTAATAACAAATCTCAATCTCAAGTAATCAAATTAACAACCAAGCTAGTATGGTCCTTAGATAAACAAAATACCTTATTTTTATTTTCAGAGGTTACTTGCCCTTTGAATATTCAAGTCTTAACAAAGAATATTAACTATCATAATGTTCTTTTTACATAACAGATTTGTTTCTTTTATCTGATTTGATTATTTATTAGGCTCTTGAATCATATTTATTAACATTACCTTGTTCTTCCTACTTCAGGTTGTTTAGAAACAATAGCAAAACTCTCCAGGTGGATTTTATTGCACTTAAAACCACAATGACCACAAGCTGAAAACAGGAAGAAAGAAAAAAAAAGTATGAGATATTTTGAGCATTAGAGGTGGACAGGTGTACAAATAAAGAACAGTATAATACATGGCAGAAGTCTATCACTTTACCAGCGCAGAAAATACTAGCTAGGAAAACTGCAGAGAAAACAATTTCTGCAGCACAAGTTTCTGATTTTGTTTTCAATGTCTCACTTTTAACGTTAGTAAATACTTAATAGCAAAGTAAAACAGAGTGACAACGTTGATTCTATGTGAAATCCAAGACATTCTTTTTCCAGTGTTTTGGAAGCATGTACGACACCAGGAAGATAATCCAGCAGCAATGGCAGCCCCTCACGGAGGTAAATACTTGTTAGGAACAAAACATAATTCAATTCTACTCTTCTTTTCAAAAAGGTTGCTTGTGGAATATCCATCATAAAGTCATTTCTGTTTCTTAAGAGCTATTAGTGCCTGGCCCCTTGGCTTCATTAAGACACTCTTTTTCAATACATTCTTTTATTTTAGACTTCATCCCACTCCTCAGTGACACAGTGCACATTGCCGTTTCTCAGCTCCCGAGGGAGATGTTAGCCACGCCCCCCAGTGACTGGCCTGCAAGGACAAGGTAGCGGTGGAGAGGAAGGCGGATTTGCTGGCATGAAGTCAAAAGCATTTCTTAAACCCCAGAGGTTAAAAGGGAGTTTGGCCAAGCCTCTAAGACAGAGCGCTATATCATTCAGCTGACACTAACATTACCAAGCTTCCCATTAAGAGGGCATGGGTCTCCCACCCGTCAATCTCACCCAGTGTTTGGAGGGAACTAAAGAAGCCAGAAGTTTTGAGAGTCCCTGTCACCAGATTCCAGTGTTGCCCAAGCAAGCATTAAGAGATTATAGTAATAATAAGTATGCTTACCCCAAATAAAAGGTTTCATTAATCAAACCATATTGAGATAAACCTGTCACTGGACAGAGGAGACCAGAAATCAAATGCTGTGAAAGTTCTGACAGATTGTTAAATAGAAATCCTTTAAAATAGAATTTAATTTACTGTGATATTATAGATATTTATGCATCAATAGGCAAGTGCAGATTGAGTTCAGAGGTCGGCTCTGGTATTTGAAAAATAAAAGCACAGGATGAAACAAAAGGGGACAGTTACCTTTGTCTGAAATTAGGGTTCATTAGACTAAATGGGAAGGTTCCAACTGATTCATGTAAGGAACTGAAGCACGGCATGTAATGTGGTGGGCAATATTAGATAACAGGCAAATCCAATTAAGGGATCTTCATTCTGTTAAAGACTTGTCTACAAACTTAAAGAAAAGAAAAAAAGAAAACCCAAGGGCCAGCCAGAGAATAGCCCAGGTGCAAGTCTTTAGTGGTCCTCTTTTACACTGCAGTAGATGAACATATTTCCTTCATGGCCTCATGGTTAGAAATGCTGGATTTGGGAGTCAGACAGAATTGAATTCAAATCACAGCTCTGCTACTTACTAACAATAAGACTTTTGGCAAATGACCTCACTCGAGGCTCAGTATCCTAGTCAGTAAAACAGAGGTAATACCAGTACTAACTTCATAGGGCTGTTGTAAGGATTGGAAAAGCATTTAGCGCAGTGGCTAGCAGTGCTCAACAAACTATGGTTATTAATTCTTCCTTTCCTTCTCTTTTGTTTATCTCCTTCTTCACTTCTTCCAGTCCAGTTTTTTATGTCTTTTGCCTCCTCTTCCTTTTGTCTTCTATCTCCCTCTACCCTCCCCCATCAAGTTCCACAGCACCAACCACCAGCACCATCAGCACCTCCCAGGCCCTGGGATTGAAGGGCCTGCTGACCTCTGGTTTGCAGGCAGAGTTCAAAATGAAGTTATAAAAGGTCTTTTCATTCTTACAGCCTCATTCATGAAAGACTGTTGGAAGTTCCCTTGGATTTAGAATGTCTGAAACTTGCTTATTCAAACTGACAGAATTAAGTTCCAGATTCTACCAAATTGATCCACAGGTGCAATCTTTCCCTCCAGGGCAATCAGCACTTTGCCACAAATTTCTTTCAGACCAGTAGCTAAAACAATTGTGACGGATCACTAAGATTTGTTTAATGAATTATTTTAGAATCCCACATCCTAAATATTTTATTATTACAGCTTGACATCATGTGGTTCAGTCTTCTGCTGCTGCTGCTGCTAAGTCACTTAAGTCGTGTCCAACTCTGTGCAACCTCATAGACGGTAGCCAACCAGGCTCCCCTGTCCCTGGGATTCTCCAGGCAAGAACACTGGAGTGGGTTGCCATTTCCTTCTCCAATGCTTGAAAGTGAAAAGTGAAAGCGAAGTCGCTCAGTGTGTCCGACTCTTAGCAACCCCATGGACTGCAGCCTACCAGGCTCCTCTGCCCATGGGATTTTCCAGGCAAGAGTACTGGAGTGGGGTGCCATTGCCTTCTCCGTAAAACAATAGCATTCCAATCTAAATGTCCATTGACAGATGAATGGATACAGAAGATGTGGAATATATATACATACACACACACAATGGAGTATTACTCAGCCATAAAAAGAATAAAATAATGCCATTTGCAACAACATGGGTGAACCTAGAGATTATCATACTAAGTGAAGTAAGTCAAAGACAAATATGATATTACATATAGATCGAATCTTAAAAATGATACAAATGAACTTATTTGCAAAACAGAAAGAGACTCAGACATAAAAAACAAACTTACAGTTACCAAAGGGGAAGATAGGATGGAATAATTTAGGAATTTGGGATTGACAGATACACAGTATTATATATAAAATAAACAAAAAGGACCCACTGTATAGCACAAGGAACTATATTTAATATTTTGTAATTACCTATAATGGAAAAGAATCTGGAAAATATATATTAATATACACTTATGTATGTCTGTATAACTGAATCACTTATACACTTGAAACATTGTAAATCACCTACATTTCAAGTAAAAATAAACAAAAATAAGAAAACACAATCAGATCAGATCAGATCAGATCAGTCGCTCAGTCGTGTCCGACTCTTTGAGACCCCATGAACCGCAGCATGCTAGGCTTCCCTGTCCATCACCAGCTCCCCGAGGTCACTCAGACTCACATCCATCGAGTCAGTGATGCCATCCAGCCATCTCATCCTCTGTCGTCCCCTTCTCCTCCTGCCCTCAGTCCCTCCCAGCATCAGTCTTCTCCAATGAGTCAACTCTTCGCATGAGGTGGCCAAAATACTGGAGTTTCAGCTTGAACATCATTCCTTCCAAAGAAATTCCAGGATTGATCTCCTTCAGAATGGACTGGTTGGATCTTCTTGCAGTCCAAGGGACTCTCAAGAGTCTTCTCCAACACCACAGTTCAAAAGCATCAATTCTTCGGTGCTCAGCCTTCTTCACAAATCCATACATGACCACAGGAAAGACCATAGCCTTGACTAGGCGAACCTTTGTTGGTAAAGTAATGTCTCTGCTTTTGAATATGCTATCTAGGTTGGTCATAACTTTCCTTCCAAGGAATAAGCATCTTTTAATTTCATGGCTGCAGTCACCATCTGCAGTGATTTTGGAGCCCAGAAAAATAAAGTCTGACACTGTTTCCACTGTTTCCCCATCTATTTCTCATGTAGTGATGGGACCAGATGCCATGATCTTTGTTTTCTGAATGTTGAGCTTTAAGCCAACCTTTTCACTCTCCACTTTCACTTTCATCAAGAGGCTTTTTAGCCCCTCTTCACTTTCTGCCATAAGAGTGGTGTCATCTGCATATCTGAGGTTATTGATATTTCTCCCGGCAATCTTGATTCCAACTTGTGTTTCTTCCAGTCCAGCATTTCTCATGATGTACTCTGCATATAAGTTAAATAAACATGGTGACAATATGCAGCCTTGACGTACTCCTTTTCCTATTTGGAACCAGTCTGTTGTTCCATGACCAGTTCTAACTGTTGCTTCCTGACCTGCATACAGATTTCTCAAGAGGCAGATCAGGTGGTCTGGTATTCCCATCTCTTTCAGAATTTTCCATAGTTTATTGTGATCTACACAGTCAAAGGCTTTGGCATAGTCAATAAAGCAGAAAGAGCTCTCAGTAAACTTTTCCTTAAATAAAAATTTCCTCAAACATATCTCTCTCTTTTGAATTTGTTGGTGTCATTTTGAGTTTAGTCTTTACTTGTATTTTGATAGAGTTGTATTTTAAAGAGAACTGGAAAGAGAAAAAAGTGTGTTTCAATTCTTAGCTACCACCACTCCCTCCAATTATTAAATCATTTAATTTTTCCATTCTTCAGTTACCTATTTAATAAACTAAAATTGCTGAATATAGGTCAAGTATTGATTTAGCTTTTGCTCCTAAGTGTCAAATAAAAACATAATAAAAGCATCGTATAATAAAAACATCTACATCTATTGTTATTATAATTGACTTTAAACTGAAAATGTTCAACTTTTGTTCTGTAAATTATATTAGCTACTTATTGCTGTGTAACAAATTATTCCCTAAATTTAGCAGCTTAAAACAAGCATATATTTTTCCACATGGTTTCTGGGATCAGAAATCAGTGTGGATCAGGTGGGTGGTTCTGGATCAGGGTCTCTCATGAGGTTGCAATCAAGCAATCAGCTAGTACTACAGTCTCCTGAACAGTTGACCAGACCTGGAGCATCCTTCTAAGACGGCTCACTCACATGGGGATTGGCAGAAGATCTCAACCAGTTCCTCAGTGGTTGTTGGTAGAAAGCCTCAGTTTCTTGCCACATGGAACTATTAATATTATAGGACCGTCCTAACATCCTCATAACCTAGCAGCTGGCTTCCTCAGAGTGAGGGATACAAAGAGTACAAGGCAGAAGCCACAATGTCTGAGATGGCCTCAGAAGTGATATAACATTATGTCTGCCATATTCTAATGGTCACACAGACAAACTCTAATGCAGCGTGGGAGGGGATATACAAAAGCCATGGCTGCCAGGAGTTAAGGGACCATTGGGGACCATCTTGGATCCTCACTAAAACAGCAATAAAAATGAATATTGAGGACTTCTCAGGTGGTCAAGTGTTTATGAATCTGTCTGCCAATGCAGGGGACATGGATTTAATCTCTGGTACAGGAAGATTCCACATGCTGCCAGCCAAGTAAGCCCATGTACCACAGCTACTGAGCCCAAGGGGCCTAGAGCCCGTGCTCTGCAAAAAGAGAAGCCATCACAATGAGAATCCTGCAGGTTCTCTAGTTACAGAACTAGAGAAAGCCCGCGAGCAGCAACAAAGACCCAGTGCAGCCATAAATAAATAAACAGTTTTAAAAACTAATATTCATGTCAATGGAGGAGGGAAGAAATGATTCTTACTTGTTTTGCTGTTGTTCAGCCGCTCAGTCTGTCTGACTCTGAGACCCCATGGAATGCAGCATGCTAGGCTTCCCTGTCCTTCACCTACTCCCAGAGTTTGCTCAAACTCATATCCATTTAGTCAGTGATACCATCCAACCATCTCATCCTTTGTAGTCCCGTTCTCCTCCAGCCTTCTATCTTTCCCAGGACTGGGGTCTCTTCCAATGAATCAAGTCTCCTCATCAGAAGGCCAAAAATATTGGAGCTTCAGCTTCAGCCTCAGTCCTTCCAATGGATATTCAGGCCTAATTTCCTTTAGGATGGACTGGTTTGATCTTCTTGCAGTCCAAGGGACTCTCTTGCAGTTCAAGAGTCTTCTCCAACACCACAGTTCAAAAGCATCAACTTCTCACATCCATATACGACCACTGGAAAAACCATAGCTTTCACTATATGGACCTTTATTGGCAAGGTCATATCTCTGCTTTTTAATATGCTGTCTAGGTTGGTCATAGCTTTTCTTCCAAGGAACAAGCATCTGTCAATTTTATGGCTGCAGTAACCATCTACAGTGATTGTGGAGCCCCCAAAATAAAGTCTATCACTATTTCCATTGTTTACCCATCAATTTGCCATGAAGTGATGAGACCAGATGCCATGATCTTAGTTTTTTGAATGTTGAGCTTTAAGCCAGCTTTTTTCACTCTCCTCTTTCACTTTCAGGCTCTTTAGTTCCTCTTTGTTTTCTGCCATAAGGATGGTGCCATCTGCCTATCTGAGGTTATTGATACTTCTCCAAGCAATCTTGATTCCAGCTTGTGCTTCATCTAGCATGGTATTTCACATGATGTACTCTGCATATAAGTTAAATAAGCAGGATGACAATATACAGCCTTGACGTACCCCTTTCCCAATTTGGAACCAGTCCATTGTTTCATGTCTGGTTCTAATTGCTGCTTCTTGACCTGTGTACAGGTTTCTCAGGAGGCAGGTAAGGTGGTCTGGTATTCCCATCTCTTGAAGAATTTTCCAGTTTACTGTGATCTACACAGTCAAAGGCTTTAGTATAGTCAATGAAGCAGATGTTTTTCTGGAACTCTCTTGGTTTTTCTATGATTCAATGCATGTGAGCAATTTGATCTCTGGTTCTTCTTCCTTTTCTAAATCCAATTTGAACATCTGGAAGTTCATAGTTCATATACTGTTGAAGCCTGGCTTGGAGAATTTTGAGCATTACTTTAGTAGCATGTGAGATGAGTGCAATTGCATGGTAGTTTGAACATTCTTTGGCATTGCCTTTCTTTGGTATTGGAATGAAAACTGACCTTTTCCAGTCCTGTGGCCACTGCTGAGTTTTCCACACATGCTGGCATATTGAGTGCAGCACTTTCACAACATCATCTTTCAGGATTTGAAATAGCTCAGCTGGAATTCCATCACCTCCACTAGCTTTGTTCATAGTGATGCTTCCTAAGGCCCACTTGACTGTGCATTCCAGGATGTCTGGCTCTAAGTAAGTGATCACACCATTGTCATGAGCATGTTTTTTGTACAGTTCTTCTGTGTATTCTTGCCACCTCTTCTTAATATCTTCTGCTTCTGTTAGGTCCATACCATTTCTGTCCTTTATTGTGCTCATCTTTGCATGAAAAGTTCTCTTGGTATCTCTAACTTTCTTGACGAGATCTCCAGTCTTTCCCCTTCTGTTGTTTTCCTCTATTTCTTTGCATTGTTCACTTAGGAAGTCTTTCTTATCTCTCCGTGCTATTCTTTGGAACTCTGCATTCAGATGCTTATATCTTTCCTTTTCTCCTTAACCTTTCACTTTTCTTCTTTTCTCAACTATTTGTAGGGCCTCCTCAGAAAACCATTTTGCCTTTTTGCATTTCTTTTTTGGGGGGATTGTTTTGATCACGACCTCCTGTACAATGTTACAAATCTCCATCTATGGTTCTTCAGGTATTCTATCAGATTTAATTCCTTGTCACTTCCACTGTATAATCGTAAGGGATTTTATTTAGGTCATACTGAATGGCCTAGTGGTTTTCCCTACTTTCTTCAATTTAAGTCTGAATTTTGCAATAAGGAGTTCATGATCTGAGCCACAGTCAGCTCCCAGTCTTGTTTTTGCTGACTGTATAGCACTTTTCCATCTTTGGCTGCAAAGAATATAATCAATCTGATTTCAGCATTGACCATCTGTTGATGTCCATATGTAGAGTCGTCTTTTGTATTGTTGGAAGAGGGTGTTTGCTAAGACCAGTGCGTTCTCTTAGCAAAAGAGAAGGGAAGAAATGATACTTAGTTGTTTAGAAGTTGGAAAGCCAGAGTTCAAATGACTTCCTCAGCGCTGAGATTAAACTCTACTAAACCACTGGAAATAATGAATTAAGTAAGTGGATGAACTTAGGGTTCTGACTCCTTATTCAAGCTTTAATTCTTCCATCAAAACAACTCACCAAAAGTAAATTCATTTCACCAACTTTACCTATAACTGCAGTTCTTGAGGTTGGGCGAAAATCATATTTCTCATACACGATAACCAACATCAAGAACCAAGACAAAAATGAACCCCTTTAGATATAGGAGCTAACAGACATGGAATAGATATTCTGTGGGAAGCACTTAATTTTTATACCAATTCTCTTCAACACCTTAGCTGGTTACAAAGATCATATGAAACTAGAAACTTTGATTGTCAGCTGAAGAGTACAAAAGTCTGAAACCCGTGGATTTGACAAATCCTTCTCCAAACAAACAAGATTCTCCCCCTCCCTCAAAAGATAATTTTTCCTAGATCCTATTTCTATATCCTGTCGGGTAAAAAGAAAATTGGAAATTGAGACCTGGGTTCCAGGTACAGTTCTGCTATTAACTTGTTATGTGATCTCAGATAAGTCACTTGACACCTCTGCTCTTTAACTTTAAAGAGCCAGAAATGGATTTAAAAAAAAAAAAAATCTTACAAGGCTAAAATAAATCCTATAATTCCGATTCATTTGTGCTTTCAGATGACCAGCTTGCTTACCCTTATCTACTGTCAATAATGACTCTAACTGCATTGATTTCCTACTACATTGTGTCCGAAAGCAATAGGAAAATGGCTGCATCAGAATTCATATTAGGCCTTTATCCATCCCTCCCCCTCCACAAAAATACTGCTGGAAAATGCTCTACGATATTCACTGTGGGAAGCTCAGCAGAAATGAAAATACTCAGCCAGTAAGGTAAAACTATTCTGTGACCAATGGAACCAAACGGGAGATAAATTTAGGTGCATGGGTATAAAAACCAATTTTTAAAAAATGGTTTTAACCAAAAAATGATGGCTTGTAGAAAGACAGGAAGATGTCTTTCCCCAACAGATTCACTCTTCATGAAGTTTGGCAGCTTGATGAAAAGCAAAGGAGTATGATTCCATGGCAGTAGAGGAAATGATCTGCTCATCAGCTGGTAACCAATTTTCCTCAAAGGAGGTACATACACAGCTAAGTCAGGCCAGAAGTTATGAATGTTCCTGGATTCCCGCAAGAAAGAGTGTAGAAAAAGAAAGAAGTCTCACGTATTCATCCTAGTCAAATCTGAAGTCGAAAGGGAAGCCCTTTAACAATTTCCAAAGAAAGAATGGAAGAGAAGTAATAAAATGAGGGAAAGAATAAAAGTAGAAAAAGCAGGGGTAAAGAAAGAGAGAGACAGAAAAATGTAAGGATGAAAGAGAAGAGAGCAAAAAAAAAAAAAAAAATTGTCCAGGACTAGACACTCGTCAAAGGAGCCCTGATGGTCTTATTCAATGAAGACCCCCTACCACCTAGTCCAGTGCCTGGTACAGAGCAGGTGCTCTGTAGATGCTGAATGAGTGAAAGAATGAAGATAACACAACAAAGAACAGTTTGGAAAAAAGTAGGCTATTCATTGGCTTTGAGCTGTGTGCTTACTCCATCCAAAAATCTCACAACTGAACAAATAGATATGAGCAAGAGAGAGAAGGTAAACAGATTAGTACAAACCTATTACACATCTGGAGGAAAAAAAAAAGAATGAAAGCAAATGTTCTACTGCTACACACTTTGTCACTTTTTCCCATTTTCTTCCATATTTTAATAGTCTGTACCAGTTGAGTACCTCCTAAGTACTTTAGGATCTCGTGTTTAAAAAAAAGAATAACATTTTTATTTGTATATCAGTTCAAAAAAGCCTAATAGTTCTAAAAAAAAAAATGCTTTACTTGAACACAGATACCACACCACCTTTTTTAGAGCTCTACCAATATTTCAGCATTCAAATAAATTAAATTATCAAGAAAAAGCAAACGAGTAAAATAAGCAGCATTTAAATGTTTTATAGGATTTTTATCCTTCGGCAGGGTAAGTTGTTTACAAATGTGGTTCTTTTGGTTAAATACAGACACAAGATCAAATTACACTGCAGTCTGAATCCTCAGTTCATTCCCTTCCACAGATTATTTTAGGTCTTGATCTAACACAACTATCCCTTCAGGACCAGTCAGATGGCCATAGTAATTGCTCAGTGACCACAGTTGTTGCAACTTTGACACAGGAGTGACCATGGCTGTAGGTCAGCTTTCATTTCACTGAGAAGTGAAGACACATTAACAAAAGTGAGACTACACACATACAGAATGACAAACAAAATATCTGTTACAGAGAGGAAACAGAAAGAATAATATCCATTTAAGATCTCATGAAGACTCAGATTAAAAATATTTTTTTTTCTTCCATCATTCCTCTTTTAAGAACAAGAAAAAGGTCACTTCCGCACAGGATTTTAATCAGATATGCCTTTCTTTTCAAAGAATTATATTCCTAAGTGGAAATAATCAAACCAAATAGCCTATTAATAACCCATGCAACATTCCTCAAAAGTGTACATTTTATGGGAAATAAATATTTTAGAACAAGACTGAGAGATTAATTTTTCTCAATAAAATGAATTTAAAATTATCTAATTTTATGTCAGCTTAATGTAAGCATTTTTAATATGGAAACTATAAACATGTTATAATATAAGCCACCTTCTGAGGAAATGAAATGCAACTGTAAAATGAAAATATATATATATATATATATATATATATATATATATATATGTCAATTGAATCAGGCATCAAATATCTATAAATACAGTTCCATGACCACCCTCATGGCTGAGTAAGATAAATATGAGGTGAGACACTCAAGGATATATCATACAAAATAATATATATTTAAGCAATAAGTTTTGTATATTCCCTTTCTATCAAAAAAAAGAACTTAAATGATCCATAACATTCTAACAGGGGGCCAAAGTATTAATTTTAAAATTCATTTTATTAATTTTTCTTATGCAGATTTGCATTCTTATCTAGAATTTCTTAATCAGTATTGTTGTTATACAGTCGTACAGTCATGTCTGACTCTGCCACCCCATGGACTGCAGCACACCAGGCCTCCTTGTCCCTCACCATCTCCCAGAGTTTGCATCCATGATACCATCCAGTCATCTCATCCTCTGATGCCCTCTTCTCCTCCTGCCCTCAATCTTTCCCATCATCAAGGACTTTTCCAATGAGCATTCTGTTCACATCAGATGACCAAAATATTGGTCAGCATTAGTTAGTAGGCACCCCACTCCAGTACTCTTGCCAGGAAAATCCCATGGACAGAGGAGCCTGGTGGGCTGCAGTCCATGGGGTCGCTAAAGGTCGGACACGACTGAGCGACTTCACTTTCACTTTTCACTTTCATGCATTGGAGAAGGAAATGGCAACCCACTCCAATGTACTTGCCTGGAGAATCCCAGGGACAAGGGAGCCTGGTGGGCTGTCATCTATGGGGTTGCACAGAGTCGGACATGACTGAAGCGACTTAGCAGCAGCATAGTAACTAACATTTATTGAGCACTTACATATCAGGCACTAAGCTAAGTGCTTTATATACATTATCTCATTTAATCCTAAAAACACTATTACGTAAATAACTTTCCTCACATTAATGGTAAGGAAACTGAGACTTCTGATAATACAATGATCCAAGATAGCCAAAAGTAACTGCCCAGGACAAAGACACAGAATTGCTAAAAGAAATAAAATAAACATTATTTTTAAAGCATGACTGAGAAAGAGGGAAGGAAGGGAAAATCCCATCTATCCTAGGTGCCCAAAATGAAGAGGTTCATACAATAGAGTGAAGTTTTAATTGCCTTGGAGGAGAATCAGTCTCAGTAATCTAAAAACTTAGGTTTTAATATTCATGTAGGAAAAAAGAAATGAGAATGTGGGTGTGCATGAGGAATTGTGAATCTTTAGATAAAGCCAAGACTGCCAAGTGGCTGCTTTTTCTGGAAAAAAATGAACTATTAATAGAAAAGAAATATTAGCCAGGACAAGGTAACAAAGACACTTGTCCATCTCTTTTGAGCTTTAAGTTTGAGGAAAATCCCTTCCCTTAAATTAAAATTTCTGGTTTGTGTCTCTTATAAATTTGGGGATAAAATGAATATAATGTACATGATTTAGGAAGTTTCAAACTGAGACATTAACAAAATGATGGATGAGCCAGAAAATTTGGAAAACTCAGCAGTAGACACAAGACTGGAAAAGGTCAGTTTTCATTCCAATCCCTAAGAAAGGCAATGCCAAAGACTCCTCAAACTACCACACAACTGCACTCATCTCACATGTTAGAAAAGTAATTTTCAAAATTCTCCAAGCCAGGCTTCGACAGTACATGAACTGTGAATTTCCAGATATGCAAGCTGGTATTGGAAAAGGAAGAGGAACCAGAGATTAAACTGCCAACATCTTCTGGATCATCGAAAAAGCAAGAGAGTTCCAGAAAAATATCTATTTCTGCTTTATTATACTATGCCAAAGCCTTTGATTGTGTGGATCACAACAAACTGTGGGAAATTCTGAAAGAGATGGGAATACCAGAACACCTGACCTGCCTCTTGAGAAACCTATATGCAGGTCAGGAAGCAACAGTTAGAACTGGACATGGAACAACAGACTGGTTCCAAACAGGGAAAGGAGTACATCAAGGCTGTATATTGTCACCCTGCTTATTTAACTTATATGCAGAGTACATCATGAGAAACGCTAGGTTGGAAGAAGCACAAGCTGGAATCAAGATTGCTGGGAGAAATATCAATAACTTCAGATATGCAGATGACACCACCCTTATGGCAGAATGTGAAGAAGAACTAAAGAGCCTCTTGATGAAAGTGAAAGTGGAGAGTGAAAAAGTAGGCTTAAAACTCAGAAAACTAAGATCATGGCATCAGTTTCCATCACTTCATGGCAAATAGATGGGGAAACAGTGGCTGAGTTTATTTTTCTGTGCTCCAAAGTCACTGCAGATGGTGACTGCAGCCATGAAATTAAAAAGATGCTTACTTCTTGGAAGAAAAGTTATGACCAACCTAGACAGCATATTAAAAAGCAGAGACATTACTTTTCCAACAAAAGCCCATCTAGTCAAAGCTATGGTTTTTCCAGTAGTCATGTTTTGATGTGAGAGTTGGATTATAAAGAAAGCTGAGGGCTGAAGAACTGATGCTTTTGAACTGTGGTAGTGGGGAAGACTCTTGAGAGTCCCTTGGACTGCAAGGAGATCAAACCAGTCTATCCTAAAGGAAATAAGTCCTGAATATTTATTGGAAGGACTGATGCTGAAGCTGAAATTCCAATACTTTGGTCACCTGATGTGAAGAACTGACTCATTTGAAAAGACCCTAATGCTGGGAAAGTTAGAAGGCGGGAGGAGAAGGGGACGACAGAGGATGAGATGGTTGGATGGCATCACTGACTCAATGGACATGAGTTTGAGTAAAGTCTGGGACTTGGTAATGAACAGGGAGGCCTGGCGTGCAGCAGTCCATGGGGTTGCAAAGAGTCCGACACGACTGAGCAACTGAACTGAACTGAACTAAAATTGGTGATCTCTCTGAAGCAATTGGTGGAAGCAAAAGCAAAAAAGCCTCAATAAAGATAATCTCGCAACAAAATACATGAGGAAACAATCCACAGTGAGCAAGAGTCCACATTTAAGAACTCAAAATAAAACAACTTTCTGAAAGAGAATATGGAGAAAAAAATAAAGGCATAAAAAGGAGGTACTATGAAAAATAATACATTGATTATGGAGGAAAATAAAACTATATTTTTAAAAAATGGTAACACTTTTAGAAATGAAAAATTAAACTCTTTAAAGTGAAAACTCAAGGCATGAGTTGAATAAAAGATTAAACCAGTTGAATAAAAGAATTAATGAACTGGAGATAGATCTGAGGAATGAAGCAGAAGAGCTAAAAACTGGGAAAATGTAAAAAGAACTAAAGAGACATGCAGGATAAAATAAAAAGCTCCAACATATCTCTGATAAGCATTCCACAAGAAGGAACAGGGCAGGAGAAAGGTAATACTCAAAAGATTATAGCTACTGAAATAGTGCAGCCACTTTGGAAAACAGTTTAGCAGTTTTGCAAAATGTTAAGAATAGTTACCGTATGTCCACACAAAAACTTGTGGACATGAATATCCATAGCAGTTTTATTCATTATAGCCAAAAAGTAGAAACACCCCAAATGCCTTCAGCAGATGAGTGAAGAAAATGTATTATATTCATAGATGGGAATATTATTTGTCCACAAAAGGGAATGAAGTTCTGATACATGTTACAACATGAATGAACCTTTAAAACATTACACAAAGTGAAAGAAGTCAACCCCAAATGCCACATACTATATGACTCCAATTATAAGGAATATCTAGAATAGGCATGTAGGTAAATCCACAGAGACAGAAAGTAAACTCGTGGATGCCAAGGGCTGGGGAGAGAAAGGAATGGAGAGTGATTGCTAATGGATATGGGGTTTCATTTCCAGGCAATAAAAATGTTCTGAGCTTTGAAAGTGTTGATGGTTGCACAACTTTGTGAACACACTACAAATCAATGAATTATATGCACACTTTAAATGGGTGAATTTTTTGGTAGGTAAATTATATCCCAATTTTTCAATAACTTAAAAAATATAGTAGCCAAGGGGCTTCCCTGGCAATCCAATGGTTAATCCTGCTTCATTTGCAGGGAATCCTGAAGGGGACATGGGGTTGATCCTTGGTTGGGGAACCGAGATCCAACATGCCATGAGGTGTGGTCAAAAAAATAGAAGAAAAAACGTAGTAGCCAAGAATTTTCAGAATTGATGCACTCAAGACACAATGAATCTCAAAAAGGATAAATGAAATTAAAGACACAATTACCAGAGTATAAGAAACCACAGAACACTGAAAATAAACAAAAATAGCCAAAAAGAAATATTATTCATTGCTGCTGCTGCTGCTGCTAAGTCGCTTCAGTCGTGTCCGACTCTGTGCGACCCCAGAGACTGCAGCCCACCAGGCTCTGCCATCCCTGGGATTCTCCAGGCAAGAACACTGGAGTGGGTTGCCATTTCCTTCTCCAATGCATGAAAGTGAAAGGTGAAAGTGAAGTTGCTCAGTCGTGTCCTACTCTTAGCGACCCCATGGACTGCAGCCTACCAGGCTCCTTCGTCCATGGGATTTTCCAAGCAAGAGTACTGGAGTGGGATGCCATTGCCTTCTCCGAATTCGATCAATATAATCAACTAAATTATTATATTTAAATGAGAACATAGTAGACATATTATCATTAGAGACTTTGTCAAAAAATTTTAAATAAATTCTCATTTAATACATATTACTGAAAGAAGAAAAATCAAATCCAAAACTTTAAGAGAAACTTAAAGGAACAGTGAGGGACAAAGAAGTTGGTAAATGTATGGATAACAGTAAAGAACCGATGATATAAAACAAAAATAAAATTTTTAATTTACAATCAAAGTGGAACAAAAATATATGACAATATCATGTGTCATGCAAGAGGATGACTAAAATTAAATTATTCTATGGTCCTTTCATTATTTGAAAGAAAGTTAAAGGTAATGACAAATATTGACATTATTAAGTCAAATCAGATCAGATCAGTCGTTCAGAGATCCGATCAGATCAGTCGCTCAGTCGTGTCCGACTCTTTGCGGCCCCATGAACCGCAGCACGCCAGGCCTCCCTGTCCATCACCAGCTCCCGGAGGTCACCCAGACTCACACCTATCAAGTCAGTGATGCCATCCAGCCATCTCATCCTCTGTCGTCCCCTTCTCCTCCTGCCCCCAATCCCTCCCAGCATCAGAGTCTTCTCCAATGAGTCAACTCTTCGCATGCGGTGGCCAAGTACTGGAGTTTCAGCTTTAGCATCATTCCTTCCAAAGAAATCCCAGGATTGATCTCCTTCAGAATGGACTGGTTGGATCTCCTTGCAGTCCAAGGGACTCTCAAAAGTCTTCTCCAACACCACAGTTCAAAAGCATCAATTCTTCGGCACTCAGCCTTCTTCACAGTCCAACTCTCACATCCATACATGACCACAGGAAAGACCATAGCCTTGACTAGACAGACCTTTGTTGGCAAAGTAATGTCTATGCTTTTGAATATGTTATCTAAGTTGGTCATAACTTTCCTTCCAAGGAGTAAGCATCTTTTAATTTCATGGCTGCGGTCACCATCTGCACTGATTTTGGAGCCCAGAAAAAGCCTGACACTGTTTCCACTGTTTCCCCATCTATTTCCCATGAAATGATGGGACCGGATGCCATGATCTTCGTTTTCTGAATGTTGAGCTTTAAGCCAACTTGTTCACTCTCCACTTTCACTTTCATCAAGAGGCTTTTGAGTTCCTCTTCACTTTCTGCCATAAGGGTGGTGTCATCTGCATATCTGAAGTTATTGATATTTCTCCCGGCAATCTTGATTCCAGCTTGTGCTTCTTCCAATCCAGCGTTTCTCATGATGTACTCTGCATATAAGTTAAATAAACAGGGTGGCAATATACAGCCTTGACGTACTCCTTTTCCTATTTGGAACCAGTCTGTTCCATGTCCTGTTGCTTCCTGACCTGCATACAGATTTCTCAAGAGGCAGATCAGGTGGTCTGGTATTCCCATCTCTTTCAAAATTTTCCACAGTTGATTGTGATCCACACAGTCAAAGGCTTTGGCAGAGTCAATAAAGCAGAAATAGATGTTTTTCTGGAACTCTCTTGATTTTTCCATGATCCAGCAGATGTTGGCAATTTGATCTCTGGTTCCTCTGCCTTTTCTAAAACCAGCTTGAACATCAGGAAGTTCACGGTTCACATATTGCTGAAGCCTGGCTTGGAGAATTTTGAGCATTACTTTACTAGCGTGTGAGATGAGTGCAATTGTGCAGTAGTTTGAGCATTCTTTGGCATTGCCTTTCTTTGGGACTGGAATGCAAACTGACCTTTTCCAGTCCTGTGGCCACTGCTGAGTTTTCCACATGTGCTGGCATATTGAGTGCAGCACTTTCACAGCATCATCTTTCAGGATTTGGAATAGCTCAACCGGAATTCCATCACCTCCACAATAAATATCCAAAATTGCAATTAATATAAATCAACTAAATTTTCCAGTAAAAAACAGAAATTCATATTGAGTTACTAAAATAAAACTTTGAAGGAATGATGCTAAAGCTGAAACTCCAGTATTTTGGCCACCTCATGCAAAGAGTTGACTCATTGGAGAAAACTCTGATGCTGGGAGGGATTGGGGGCAGGAGGAGAAGGGGACGACAGAGGATGAGATGGCTGGATGGCATCACTGACTCGATGGATGTGAGTCTGAGTGACCTCCAGGAGTTTGTGATGGACAGGGAGGCCTGGCGTGCTGCAGTTCATGGGGTCGCAAAGAGTTGGACACGACTGAGCGACTGATCTGATCTGATGTGTATTTATAAAAGAAACACCTAAAACACAAAACAATATAATATCATAGAAAGGTTGAAAGTAAAGGAGTGGGAAAATTATTCCCATTCAAATTCTTACCAAAAGAAAGTTGATGTAGACTATTAATATTAGTTAAGATAAACTTTAAAGCAACTGAAAGTGAAAGTGAAGTTGCTCAGTCGTGTCCAACTCTTTGTGACCCCATGAATGGTAGCCTACCAGGCTCTGCTGTCCACGGGATTTTCCAGGCAAGAATACTGGAGTGGGCTGCCATTTCCTTCTCCAGGGGATCTTCCCAACCTAGGGATCGAACCTGGGTCTCCGGCATTGCAGACAGATGCCTTACCGTCTGAGCCACCAGGGAAGCCCTAAAGCAAATATGCATAGGTACAAAAGAGAATCACTATGTAATGAAAAGATAAATTCACCAAGAAGCTCCAACAGTTCTGAATTTAGCCACACCTAAAAACATGGCCTTAAAATATAGAAAGCAAACATACAGAGAAGTACTTCCAACTCTACTGTTACTTTATTAAATTCTAACTTACTTCTCCCAGCAATGATACAGATATGTGTAGATACAGATGTTCTGAACAACACAATTTATATACTTGGGTTAATGATAGAATTCTGAATACTCTTTCTTTCCAAGTACACATGGAATATTTAATATAAATATTAATACATACCAGGCACTAAAGAGCAAATTCTAATACTGAAGAGTCTGATGCTATTGAGATGAAGAAACTGAAATTTCATTGAGTTTATAAGTAATATCCCCCAGAGCATACACTTAGGTAGTACATGGTTGACTTCATGGTCTCTAACAATAACTGTTACATTATACCATTTCTATTAAATATTTAATTAAAGATTAAAAAATTGTACACCCCATAAGATAGTACATTTATTCTTTCTACATTATCAATGACACATTTGTCTCTGAGTAAGTATTCCTAATAATAGAAACATTCTATTTTACTAGAAAACCATAATTTGAAATATGGGTAATTTTAATGGATTGTATAAGCATGCTAGATAGAAAAAAACACACCAACAAATAAGTCAGAAAAATAAAATTATGGGAAGGTAGATTAGGGTCACATCAATGATAGTTTATTCATTAAACAAAGGTAGAGTATAAAAGATTATTAGGGAAGTGTCATGTTTTAGAAAAAGTACATGATTCATATAAGTAAGAGGGATCCTTTCAAAATATTGCTTGCAAACTACATCACAAAGTATCCAAATCGACTCTCATTTGTAAATATATGTTGCTACTCCCTATTCCTGTGTTATGACACTGATCGAAGTATTTCTTTTTGTAGGATCTTGGATTTGGTCCAGAATCTTTCTGAACACAATTCTACCAAATGTTGAACCTAGTACTGTAACAGAGAACAAGATTAGGAATTAGTGTCTAGCACCAGCTCTGTCACCTACTTAGCTGTGATCATATGCAAGATACTTTGCACCTCTAAGCCTTGATTATAAAATGAGGCTGGCGATATTTGCCTTACAGGATTATATAAAATAATGTAATCAGTATGTAGCCCAAATAGCCATTTAATAAATGTTAGTCTTTCTTTTTTCCATATTGCTCTTGAAACTAGCACATACTATGGGCCTGGCATTTTCATATTATCTTCAACACCTATAAATATATCCCAATTTAAAGACTTCATGGCATGCAGATATCTTGTGTGTGTGTGCCTAGTCATTCAGTCCTGTCTGACTCTTTGCAACCCCATGGATTGTAGCCTGCCTGCCAGGCTCCTCTGTCCATGGAATTTTCCTGGCAAGAATACTGGAGAGGGTTGCCATTTCCTACTCCAAGGGATCTTCCGGACCCAAGGATCAAACCCATGTCTCTTGCATCTCCTGCATTGGCAAGCGGATTCTTTACCACCGGACCACAGGATGCTGCTACTGTTGCTGCTGCTGCTGCTGCTGCTAAGTCGCTTCAGTCATGTCCGACTCTGTACAACCCCATAGACAGCAGCCCACCAGGCTCCCTCGTCCCTAGGATTCTCCAGGCAAGAACAATGGAGTGGGTTGCCATTTCCTTCTCCAATGCATGAAAGCGAAAAGTGAAAGTGAAGTCGCTCAGTCGTGTCCGACTTCTAGCAACCCCATGGACTGCAGCCCACCAGGCCCCTCCGTCAATGGGATTTTCCAGGCAAGAGTACTGGAGTGGGTTGCCACTGGACCACAGGATAGTATACCAAATATACATCTCCTTCCAGTGTCGGTGCAAATGTTCCTTTAAGGCCTACCCAGACAACCCTGTTTAAAGTTACACCTATGCCCCACCCCTAGCACTCCAAATTCCTTTACCCTGTTCCTTTTCCCTTTAACACTTATTTCTTTCTAAGGTAATGTACCAACAGCGGTATCTTTTATTGTCTTGATAGAAAGTAAGCTCCATCAGAATTGTTGTTGTTCAGTCACTATGTTGTGTCTGATTCGTTGTGACCCCATGGACTGTAGCCCACCAGGCTCCTCTGTCCATGGAATTTTCCAGGCAAGAATACTAGAGTGGGTTGCCAGTTCCTCTTCCAGGGGATCTTTCCAACCCAGGGATCAAACCAGTATCTCCTGTGTCTCCTGCATTGACTGCAGATTTTTTTCACCACTGAGCCACCTAGGAAGACCACCTGCCCTATAACAAAGTAAGTGAAGTTGCTCAGTCGTGTCCAACTCTTTGCGATCCCATGAACTGTAACCTACCAGGATCCTCCATCCACGGGATTATTCAGACAAGAGTACTGGAGTGGATTGCTGTTTCCTTCTCCAGGGGATCTTCCCAACCCAGGGATCAAAGCCAGGTCTCCCACTTTGTAGGCAGATGCTTTACTGTCAGAACTGGAGGAGAGGACTGCCCTATAACAAGTACTTTTTAAAGACTTTTTAAATTATTACTCTCAAAGCATAATACACATTTAGGATGAAGTTTATCATTAACAATAATGAAAATAAATCCATATTTCAAAAACTCTTCTTGATAAAAAGTTCTTTGGCTAATTTCTTTGGCCAATTTCTTGTCAGCTCTACTTAGATTATCAATGCATTGCTTTTATTTTGTAATGTGCTGAAAAGAGCTCTAATTAGATCATAATTATTTTTACCTTGTAGTGTGGCTAAGAAAGACCTCTACTAGGAGGAGGAGAAAGTTAGTACTACCATTTTATCATTAATAATATCTTCAAAGTTTCTTTACAGGAATCTTTTCATGCTTAAATTATATGTACAATTTGTCAGGTTATTTAAAATAATTTAACTATGTAATATAATCTGTAAATTTCACTTAACCCAACAAATGCCAGCTGCAATCACCTCACAGTAAACTGGAAGCAAACAACAAAACCAAAGTCCCTGGAAACCCTCTGTATCGTACAATTCCGACTCTCATCTCTCAGAATCCTTCATCTCCCTGTTTTACACTTTCCTCCACTTAGGAGACTACTATTCTAAATCACCAAAGCAAACGAAAGAATAAATTATATATTGTTGTCCTCAATGTTGGCAAAAACAGCAAATCTGGGTTCCTTCTCCATTCTACAACACACACTATTATTTGATTTTTAATGTCAGAGTAAAGCTTAATTGCATGAATATCTTGTTTAGTCCCTGTAGCCCTTGTGGCTTGCATTCCTGAGATAGGTGGGCAAACGAAATCAGTCTACACATAGTTGTTTTAGCATAGCCCCTGTGGAGATGATTTTAGGTCAGCAATTGTTCTCTTCAAATCCCCTGAAGTCACTCTACTCCTTAGATAACAGGTGTCTTCTGCTACCTCTCCTACAGCTATCAATCCTGCAAGACTTCAGTGATTTTATAATGCTCTTGACAACTTCAAGTGATAGCTCAGTTGGTAAAGAATCCGCCTGCAATGCAGGAGACGCCAGTTCGATTCCTGGGGCAGGAAGAAGGGCTAGACTACCCACTCCAGTATTCTTGGACTTTCCTTGTGGCTCAGCTGGTAAATAATGCACCTGCAATGAGGGAGACCTGGGTTGGGAAGATCCCCTGGAGAAGGGAAAGGCTACCCAGTCCAGTATTCTGGCTTGGAGAATTCCATGGACTGTATAGTCCATGAGGTCCCAAAGAGTTGGACATGACTGAGCAACTTCTACTTTCACTTTCTGACAATCTCAAGAGGCTCCACCAATCCTTAAGACCTCTGGCTATTCATTACTCTCTTACAGTCACCCTTCACTTGAATACAACCTCAGTTCAGTTAAGTTCAGTCACTCAGTCGTGTCTGACTCTTTGCGACCCCATGAATTGCAGCACGCCAGGCCTCCCTGTCCATCACCAACTCCCGGAATTTACTCAAACTCATGTCCATTAGTTGGTGATGCCATCCAACCATCTCATTCTCTGTCATTCCCTTCTCCTCCTGCCCTCAGTCCTTCCCAGCATCAGAGTCTTTTCAAATGAGTCAGATCTTTGCATCAGGTGGTCAAAGTATTGGAGTTTCAGCTTCAGCATCAGTCCTTCCAATGAAAACCCAGGACTGATCTCCTTTACGATGGACTGGTTGGATCTCCTTGCAGTCCAAGGGACTCTTAAGAGTCTTCTCCAACAACACAGTTCGAAAGCATCAGTTCTATGGCACTCAGCTTTCTTTATAGTCCAACTCACATCCATACATGACTACTGAAAAAACCATAGCCTTGACTAGACGGACCTTTGTTGGCAAAGGAACGTCTCTGCTTTTGAATATGCTCTGTAGGTTGGTCATAACTTTCCTAACAAGGAACAAGTGTCTTTTAATTTCATAGCTGCAATCATGATCTGCAGTGATTTTGGAGCCCAATAAATAAAGTCAGCCACTGTTTCCACTGTTTACCCATGTATTTGTCATGAAGTGATGGGACCGGATGCCATGATCTTAGTTTTCTGAATGTTAAGCTTTAAGCCAACTTTTCACTCTCCTCTTTCACTTTCATCAAGAGACCCTTTAGATCTTCTTCACTTTCTGTCATAAGGGTAGGGTCATCTGCATATCTGTGGTTATTGATATTTCTCCTGGCAATCTTGATTCCAGATTGTGCTTCCTAGAGCCCAGTATTTCTCATGATGTACTCTGCATATAAGTTAAATAAGCAGGGTGACAATATACACCCTTGACATACTCCTTTCCCTATTTGGAACAGTCTGTTGTTCCATGTCCAGTTCTAACTGTTGCTTCTTGACGTGCATTCTCTTTCAGAATTTTCCATATTTTATTGTGATCCATATAGTCAAAGGCTTTGGCATAGTCAATAAAGCAGAAATAGATGTTTTTCTGGAACTCTCTTGCTTTTTCCACGATCCAGTTGATGTTGGCAATTTGATCTCTGGTTCCTCTGCCTTTTCTAAAACCAGCTTGAACATCAGGAAGTTTACAATTCACGTATTGCTGAAACCTGGCTTGGAGAATTTTGAGCATTACTTTACTAGAGTGTGGGATGAGTGCAATTGTGCAGAAGTTTGAGCATTCTTTGGCATTGCCTTTCTTTGGGATTGGAATGCAAACTGACCTTTTCCAATTTTGTGGCCACTGCTGAGTTTTCCACATGTGCTGGCATATTGAGTGCAGCACTTTCACAGCATCATCTTTCAGGATTTGAAATAGCTCAACTGGAATTCCATCACCTCCACTAGCTTTGTTCATAGTGATGCTTCCTAAGGCCCACTTGACTTCACATTCCAGGATGTCAGGCACCATCCTGATTATCTGGTTCATGAAGATCTTTTTTGTACAGTTCTGTGTATTCTTGCCACCTCTTCTTAATATCTTCTGCTTCTGTCAGGTCCACAGAATTTCTGTCCTTTATTGAGTCCATCTTCACATGAAATGTTCCCTTGGTATCTCTAATTTTCTTGAAGAGATCTCTAGTTGTTCCCATTCTACTGTTTTCCTCTATTTCTTTGCATTGATTGCTGAGGAAGGCTTTCTTTTCTCTCCTTGCTATTCTTTGGAACTCTGCATTCAAATGCTTATATCTTTCCTTTTCTCCTTTGCTTTTGGCTTCTCTTCTTTTCACAGCTATTTGTAAGTCCTCCTCAGGCAGCCATTTTGCTTTTTTGCATTTGTTTTTCTTGGGGATGGTCTTGATCCCTGTCTCCTATACAATGTCACGAACCTCCGTCCATAGTTCATCAGGCACTCTATCAGATCTACTCCCTTAAATCTATTTCTCACTACTGTATAATCATAAGGGATTTGATTTAGGTCATACCTGAATGCTTTAGTGGTTTTCCCTACTTTCTTCAATTTAAGTCTGAATTTGGCAATAAGGACTTCATGATCTGAGCCACAGTCAGCTCCCGGTCTTATTTTTGCTGACTGTATAGAGCTTCTCCATCTTTGGCTGCAAAGAATATAATCTATCTGATTTCGGTGTTGACCATCTGGTGATGTCCATGTGTAGGGTCTTCTCTTGTGTTGTTGAAAGAGGGTGTTTGCTATGACCAGCACGTGAGATACCTCATGTCCAAGATGGTAGATGCTGAGAGAGGGCATGGCTGCTGAGCAGTGAGTGGCACAGGAGCGGCGAGCAACAGAGAGGAGATACCCCACTTCCAAGGTCAGGATTGGTGGCAGTGAGGAGATACTCCACAACCAAGGTAAGAGAAACCCAAGTAAGACAGTAGGTGCTGAGAGAGGGCATCAGAGGCAGACAGACTGAAACCACAGTCACAGACAACTAGCCAATCTGATCACATGGACCACAGTCTTGTTTAACTCAATGAAACTAAGCCATGCCATGTAGGGCCACACAAGACGGACGGGTCATGGTGGAGAGGTCTGATAAAATGTGGTCCACTGGAGAAGGGAATGGCAAACCACTTCAGTATTCTTACCTTGAGAACCCCATGAACAGTATGAAAAGGCAAAAAGATAGGACACTGAAAGATGAATTCCCCAAGTTGGTAGGTGCCCAATATGCTACTGGAGATCAGTGGCTCAGTGGAGACCAGTGGATAACTTCAGAAAGAATGAATGGATGGAGCCAAAGCAAAAACAACACCCAATTGTGGATGGGACTGATGATGGAAGTAAAGTTGGATGCTGTAAAGAACAATATTGCATAAGAACCTGGAATGTTAGGTCCATGAATCAAGGCAAATTAGAAGTGGTCAAACCAGAGATGGAAGGAGTGAACATCGACATTCTAGGAATCAGCAAAATAAAATGGATTGGAATGGGTGAATTTAACTCAGATGACCATTATATCTACTACTGTGGGCAGGAATCCCGTAGAAGAAACAGAGTAGCCATCATAGTCAACAAAAGAGTCTGAAATGCAGTACTTGGATGCAGTCTCAAAAACAACAGAATGATCTCTGTTTGTTTCCAAGGCAAACCATTCAATATCATGGTAATCCAAGCCTATGCCCCAACCAGCAACGCTGAAGAAGTTGAAGATGAATGGTTCTGTGAAGACCTACAAGACCTTCTAGAACTAACACCCAAAAAAGATGTCCTTTTCATTATAAGGGACTGGAATGCAAAAGTAGAAAGTCAAGAAACACCTGGAGTAACAGGCACATTTGGCCTTGAAGTACAGAATGAAGCAGGGCAAAGGCTAATAGAGTTTTGCCAAGAGAAGACAACCTCAAGCTACCTTAAAAATTCATTTTAATACCCAGGATGATACTCTCTCTTTGTGACTTATTAACAAAATACTATTCATGTATATCTTTTGTCTGCTATGATGGATTTGCGGGAACACAGGATAAACAGCAGAGGGAGACCACAGTAGAGTACACCCTACTCTGCAAAACACACTCAAGTAGAGTACACTGCAAAACACACTCAACTCAGGACAGCAGGATAAAGAGCTCCATGAATCAGAGCAGGTGACCAGAGTTCAAATATCTCCTGAGTTCAGTAGCCAAGAGTGTGTAATGGCTCACAGAACTTAGGGGTGGGGACTGGGGGTGTGGAGTTAAATCCCCGTAAGATGCATTATATTCACATGGAAAATATTTCTGAGATAGAGAAAAGCAGTGCTACATAAAGCTGTTCTCTTTCCAGAGGCGTGTTGTCTCTCTGAGAGTTCATCTTGGCAGATCATATGTTTATTTTCAAATACTCAAAACATTTTAGAATTCTGTTTGAAAAAGCCTTTGCAGACTAAAGCACATTCTTTCAATCATCCTTAAGGATAAGAAATTATCATTATTTGAAGCTAGCTCTTATTTTAGACAATAGCCTCCAAGAGTAAGTTGTAGAAAAGTGGATAAACAAGCCAGTGTTAAATACGGGTCAAGAATTAGATGTGAGTGTAAAGTGAATGGGACTGATTTTCTTCTCATGGTTATCTATAACATAGCTTATTAATTTCATCACATTACCCCATAAATGGCTTCCCGGGGGTGCTAGAGGTAAAGAACCTGCCTGCCAATGAAGGAGACATAAGAAACTCGGATTCAATCCCTGGGTCATGAAGATCCCCTGAAGGAGGGCATGACAACTCACTCCAGTATCTTTGCCTGGAGAATCCCATGGACAGAGGAGCCTGACAAACTACAGTCCATAGGATTGCAAAGAGATGGACATTACTGAAGTGACTGAGCAGACACACACCTCATAATTATTTTGGTGTACTTTACAGCAGAGAATTTGAAAATGATATATGGTATCACAAAGAAAATTTAGAGGAGAAAGAAACAAAAGCATTGAAATTACAATATTCATTATTTACAATGATCAAGAACCATTACCAATAACTCTTAACTATCAGCTACTGGACCCATTTTAAGGATCTATCTGGTCCAAGGATCTATCTGGTCCAAGACAATAAGCAAGATTTAAAATATGTATATACAGAGGCTCATATATACACATGTATGTTGCAAGAGGCTCATATATACACATGTATGTTGCTTCAGTCGTGTCTGACTCTTTGCAACAGTATGGACTACAGCCTACCAGGCTTCTCTGTTCATGGGATTCTCCAGGCAAGAATATAGGAGTGGGTTGCCATGCCTCCTCCAGGGGATCTTCCCAACCCAGGGATGGAACCCTCCTCTTTTATGTCTCCTGCATTGGCAGGAAAGTTCTTTACTACTAGCGCCACCTGGGAAGCCCCCATACATACACACATATATAGAATAATCCAAGTTTTGTTGTACCATGACATGAAGTGAAGTGAAAGTTGCTTTGCCATTTCCAACTGTTTTCGACCCCATAGACTATAGCCTCTCGGAGAAGGCAATGGCACCCCACTCCAGTACTTTTGCCTAGAAAATCCCATGGACAGAGGAGCCAGGTAGGCTGCAGTCCATGGGGTCGCTAGAGTCGGACACGACTGAGCGACTTCACTTTCACTTTTCACTTTCATGCATTGGAGAAGGAAATGGCAACCCACTCCAGTGTTCTTGCCTGGAGAATCCTAGGGACGGGGGAGTTTGGTGGGCTGCCGTCTATGGGGTCGCACAGAGTCGGACACGACTGAAGCGACTTCGCAGCAGTAGCAGCAGCAGCAGACTGTAGCCTGCCAGGCTCCTCTGTCGATGGAATGCTCCAGGCCAGAATACTGGCGTGGGTAGCCATTCCCTTCTCCAGGAGATCTTCCCAACCCAGGGATAGAACCTGAGTTTCCTGCATTGCAGGCAAATTCTTTACTGTCTGAGCTACAGGGAAGCTGTTTGTTATAACATAGAAAAATATATGTAAAAGTGTGAAACATTTGTATAACTGGTATCATTAACGTAGTATCTTAAAGCTGGATGTAAGTACTTAAGTATAATTATGCACAAAGTCAACTTTTTTCTTGCTATACCATCTCCAAGAAAGCTTATTTTCTCATTCCCATAAGGTCAGTCCACATTTAACCCAGTTTGATATTAAAACTTCGGTTTAAAAGACAAAAGAGTTATTTTCAATATATCTTTTTTTAACCTTTCTAAATATTTTACACATTAGAACATAACCTCTAGAAACCCTGGTTTGTGATTAGGGTTTACTTATAAAATAATAAGTAAAAGTTAAGGTTTCATTCAAAATATTTTATTTGAAGAAGATATCAGAAATCACTAAATAACATATAAAACAAATATATAGTTGATGGTATTGCTATGATTTTGAAAGGTTAATATATATCAAGAGTTTTTTTTAATTCTTTAGGAAATAGCTTCATTAATTAACTAAAGGTCTTAATTTTCTTTTGTCTTCTTAGTATTTACAGTCAGAATTACTTCAAATTAGGATCAGAAAGAATAATCTCTTTCAAGTAGTAATCATAATTATTTAAAATACATTAAGGTTAAGAGAATTGGGAGGTTGGTGAATATAATAAATGCTTCATTACAATATACTTAACCATTCTTCAACTGTAGATTTTTTTTTCAAGATATACAGCAATGGCTTTCAAAATAAAATAAAACAATGTTGCATCTTAGTTTTCAAGAAACGCCTGTTTTCTAAGAAATTCTTCTGTATAGCATCTTCAGCCTTACTCCAGATATTTTTTATGCTTTGGCTATAATTGATATAATTGCATCCTGAAATTGCGAATGCTGCTTTTTAAACTGGTGTTGAATTTAGCTTTCCACTTTCAGATTTTAACAAAGAACACCACCCCCATCCTCCCCACCCAGTTAGTCAGGACAGTCTTATAAAATTCCTTCAGAATTGACCACACTTAGCCACAAATTTAAATATCTCCAGTCTTCTTTTAACTTCCTAACTGAGATATTTTGTTTAAAAAAGGGAACAGAGAATTTCAAATTATCCCATGATTCTATACAAAGCCTTCTGCCTAAAAGAGTTTAAACAACATTTTGCATCATAGTGCTTTCTTAATTGTTGTTTTTATTGATTTGATTTATGCAGTATCTTTCTTCTGAACTTTTTCAAACCACTTGTAGTCATCTCTGCCTTCAAAGGAAGAGGGTAGAAGGGACAGAAACATCACTTTCCATTTTACCAGCAGAGGAAACAGATTACACATCAAGACAAGAAAATAAGAAGACTGGACTGGACTCTTCATTTCCCCATTCAGTGCTTTTAAAACTACCTCTCTAATTCTTTAGGCCTCCATATAATTTGTTAATAAATTTAAGCAGCTGAGAAAGTCAAGACAAACAGCCCTGGCTGAATCTACAGACAATTTCCTGCAGAGAGTTATGAACTTCAATCCTACTGCATAACACTTTCAAACTATTTTAGTCCTGGATGTCTCCCAGGGGTCTGGTGACAATCATATCAAATTGAGGATCCGCAATGTAGTAAGGACCACGCTAAACACACAAGCACTCATTTATACTTGGAACTTTTAACAGGACTTTTTGTCCTTTACTCAACTTCCTAATGTTTAAATCCCATTTATCCTTTGAAAAACCCGGAGCAAATGCTACCTCCTTCAGGAAGTCTCTCTTAATCCTCCCCTCCCCTCCCCCTCATCCTCCAGTGCTAAAATAAATCTCTCTTCTGAACTCCCAGGAGTACTTTATTTGTATCTTTTAGCCCACTAAATACATTCTACTTTATAATATTTTATTTATCTTAACTCTGCTAATACTCTGCAAGTTCATTAGCTTAGGATCCATATCTCAATCTCTTTGTAAGACTTCAACATTCTTTCTAAAAGCCAATCAGGTCAATTATAGAGACAGATAATAGAAAAAATAAAATGCTGGGCATTTCCAAATAGAAAATTGCCAAAGAAAATACACACATTCTTGAAAAGGGTGTTAGAAGGCTGGATAATAGTAAGACATGCTAATTAAGTAGATATTGAAATGTTATTTGATGTAATCCAAATATTCCAATTAGGAACTTTTCATTACCTTACTGTTATCAGGACTGATCTCTTTTTATATGTGTCCAAACTCCTCACCATGGCCTATAAGACCCTGTACGATGTCAAGCTGCATTTCCTGTCCCTCTGCCACAAAAAGTTCCTGTCCAACAAGCCAAGCTCTTTTTTGCCTCAGGACTTGTGCCATTTTTGGTCATTCTGCCACCTGGAACACTCCTCTCCACCCTCCTCCTTGCCTCCTCACCACGCAATAGCTATTCCAAAACTCTTACGTAGACTGGTTCCTTATCCTTTAGATCTAAACTTAAAAGACCCACCAGGCAACTCCATTTTAAAATGTCACCATAGGTTTCCCTATCACAGTACTCTATTTCCTTCTTCATCACAATGTACACTTTTTTATTTGTTTCTGTACTTGTCTACATCATCTATCTGCTCTATTAGATCCTATGCTCAAGAGAGCAGAAACCAACTATATCTAGTACTGCTGTGGCTGTTCAGTCACTCAGTCATGTCTGACTTTCTGCGACCCTGTGGAATGCAGCACGCCAGACTTCCCTGTCCTTCACTATCTCCTGGAGCTTGCTGAAACTCATGTCCTTTGAGTTGATGATACCATCCAACTATCTCATCCTCTGTCATCCCCTTCTCCTCAGGCCTTCAATCTTTCCCAGCATCAGGGTATTTTCCAGTAAGTCACTTCTTCACAGTAGGTGGCATACACTGTGCTTAAAAAGCAAGGCTGTAGATGCATGTCACATGAAGTGAATATATCTATAATTAAAGCCCAACTCTACAACAGGTTTATAGAAGCAGAGATATTAAGAAGAGGCAGCAAGAATACACAGAAGAACTATACAAAAAAGATTTTAATGACCCAGATAACCACAATAGTGTGATCACTCTCCTACAGCCAGACGTCCTGGAATGCAAAGTCAAATGGGCCTTAGGAAGCATCGCTACAAACAAAGCTAGTGAAGGTGATGGAATTCCAGCTAAACTTCAAATCCTAAAAGATGAGGCTGTGAAACTGTTGCACTCAACATGCCAGCAAATGTGGAAAACTCAGCAATGGCCACAGGACTGAAAAAGGTCAGTTTTCATTCCAAATCTAAAGAAAGGCAGTGCCAAAGAATGTTCAAACTACCATGCAATTGTACTCATTTCACAGGCTAGTAAAGTAATGCTCAAAATTCTCCAAGCTAGACTTCAACAGTACATGAACCAAGAACTTCCAGAAGTTCAAGCTGGATTTAGAAAAGGCAGAGGGACCAGAGATTAAATTGCCAACATCATTGGATCATAGAAAAAGCAAGAGCATTCCAGAAAAACATTTACTTCTGCTTTATTGACTACAAAGACTTCCCTGGTAGCTCAGAAGGTAAAGCGTCTGCCTACAATGCGGGAGGCCTGGGTTCAATCCCTGGGTCAGGAAGATCTCCTGGAGAAGGAAATGGCAATCGATTCCAGTGTTCTTGCTTGGAAAATCCCGTGGATGGAGGAGCCTGGTAGACTATAGTCCATGGGGTCGCAAAGAGTCGGACATGACTGAGCAACTTCACTTTCTTTCTTTATTGACTACACCAAAGCCTTTGACTGTGTGGATCACAACAAACTGTGGAGAATTATTTAAGAGATGGGAATATCAGACCACCTTACCTGCCTCCTGAGAAATCTGTATGCAGGTCAGGAAGAAACAGTTAGAACTAGACATGGAACAATGGACTGGTCCCAAATTGGGAAAAGAGTAAGGTGACAAGGCTGTGTATTGTCACCCCGATTATTTAACTTATATGCAGAATACATCATATGAAATGCCAGGCTGAATGAAGCCAAAGCCGGAATTAAGATTGCTGGGAGAAATATCAATAAACTCAGATATGCATATGACACCATCCTTATGACAGAAAGCAAAGAGGAACTAAAGAGCCTCTTGATGAAAGTGAAAGAGGAGAGTGTAAAAAGCTGGCCTGAAACTCAACATCCAGAAAGCTAAGATTATGGCATCTGGTCCCATCACTTCATGGCAAATAGACGCAGAAACAATGAAAACTGTGACAGACTTTATTTTATTGGGCTCCAGAATCACTGCAGATGGTGACTGCAGCCATGAAATTAAAAGATGCTTGCTCCTTGGAAGAAAAACTATGACCAACCTAGACAGCATATTAAAAAGCAGAGACATTACTTTGCCAACAAAGGTCCATCTAGTCAAAGCTATGGTTTTTCCAGTATTCATATATGGATGTGAGAGTTGGATTATAAAGAAAGCTGAGTGCCAAAGAATTGATGCCTTTGAACTGTGGTATTGAAGATTCTGGAGAGTCCTTTGGACTGCAAGGTGATCAAACCAGTCAATCCTAAAGGAAATTAGCCCTGAATATTCATTGGAAGGACTGATGCTAAAGCTGAAGCTCCAGTACTTTGGCCATCTAATGGGAAGAACTGACTCATTTGAAAAGACTCTGATGCTGGGGAAGATTGAAGGAAGGAGGAGAAGGGGACGACAGAGGATGAGATGGTTGGATGGCATCGCTTACTCAATGGATATGAGTCTGAGCAAGCTCCAGGAGATGGTGATGGACAGGGAAGCCTGGTGTGCAGCAGTCCATGGGGTCAAAAAGAGTCGTACTCAACTGAGCAAATGAACTGAACTGAATGATAGGTTTAAAGTGTAACCAACAAGGATCCATTAGCCATAACGCAAGTTACAGCTATTTCATTCCTTAACAATTTATTCTATGAGATACTACCTAGCTACAACTTCCTCTGTTCCTGAAGCTAGCAATAATAAATATTATCTTTCCATTTTTCAATCTTTAAAATTCCAGGACTGAACAAAGCAAACAAGAAAGAAAAGTTATAACATGAAGGAAAATATGGAAGACAATGTAAAACAAGGAGGCTTGTTTCACTTGGTTTCATAATTCGAAAGAATGTGCTCTTCAATGCTATTACTTCTCTAAAGCCTCAGTTCAGTTCAGTTCAGTCACTCAGTTTTGTGTCCAACTCTTTGCAGCCCTATGAATCACAGCACGCTAAGCCTCCCTGTTCATCACCAACTCCCGGAGGTCACTCAGACTCACATCCATTGAGTCAGTGATGCCATCCAGCCATCTCATCCTCTGTTGTCCCCTTCTCCTCCTGCCCCCAATCCCTCCCAGCATCAAGGTCTTTTCCAATGAGTCAATTCTTCACATGAGGTGGCCAAAGTATTGGAGTGTCAGCTTTAGCATCAGTCCTTCCAATGAACACCCAGGACTGATCTCCTTTCGGATGGACTGGTTGGACCTCCTTGCAGTCCAAGGGACTCTCAAGAGTCTTCTCCAACACCACACTTCAAAAGCATCAATTCTTCAGCACTCAGCTTTCTTCACAGTCCAACTCTCACATCCATACGTGACCACTTGAAAAACCATAGCCTTGACTAGACGGACCTTTGTTGGCAAAGTAATGCTTTTTAATATGCTATCTAGGATGGACATAATTTTCCTTCCAAGGAGTAAGCATCTTTTAATTTCATGGCTGCAGTCACCATCTGCACTGATTTTGGAGCCCCCAAAAATGAAGTCTGACACTGTTTCCATTGTTTCCCCATCTATTTCCCATGAAGTGATGGGACCAGATGCCATGATCTTCGTTTTCTGAATGTTGAGCTTTAAGCCAACCTTTTCACTCTCCTCTTTCAATTTCATCAAGAGGCTTTTTAGTTCCTCTTCACTTTCTGCCATAAGGGTGGTGTCATCTGCATATCTGAGGTTATTGATATTTCTCCCGCCAATCTTGATTCCAGCTTGCACTTCTTCCAGCCCAGCATTTTTCATGATGTACTCTGCATAGAAGTTAAATAAGCAGGGTGACAATATACAGCCTTGACAGACTCCTTTTCCTATTTGGAACCAGTCTATTGGTCCATGTCCAGTTCTAACTGTTGCTTCCTGACCTGCATACAGATTTCTCAAGAGGCAGGTCAGGTGATCTGGTATTCCCATCTCTTTCAGAATTTTCCACAGTTTATTGTAATCCACACAGTCAAAGGCTTTGGCATAGTCAATAAAGCAGAAACAGATGTTTTTCTAGAACTCTCTTGCTTTTTCCCTGATCCAGTAGATGTTGGCAATTTGATCTCTGGTTCCTCTGCCTTTTCTAAAACCAGCTTGAACATCTGGAAGTTCATGGTTCACATATTGTTGAAGCCTGGCTTGGAGAATTTTGAGCATTACTTTACTAGCATGTGAGCTGAGTACAATAGTGTGGTAGTTTGAGCATTCTTTGGCATTGCCTTTCTTTGGGATTGGAATGAAAACTGACCTTTTCCAGTCCTGTGGCCACTGCTGAGTTTTCCACATGTGCTGGCATATTGAGTGCAGCACTTTCACAGCATCATCTTTCAGGATTTGGAATAGCTCCACTGGAATTCCATCACCTCCACTAGCTTTGTTCGTAGTGATGCTTTCTAAGGACCACTTGACTTCACATTCCAGGATGTCCGGCTCTAGGTCAGTGATCACACCATCGTGATTATCTGGGTTGTGAAGCTCTTTTGTGTACAGTTCTTCTGTGTATTCTTGCCACCTCTTCTCAATATCTTCTGCTTCTGTTAGTTCCATACCATTTCTGTCCTTTATTGAGCCCATCTTTGCAGGAAATGTTCCCTTGGTACCTCTAATTTTCTTGAAGACATCTCTTGTCTTTCCCATTCTGTTGTTTTCCTCTGTTTCTTTGCATTGATCACTGAGGAAGGTTTTCTTTTCTCTCCTTGCTAGATAGTGTTTAATCAAACTCTTGGTTGCAACTCATTCATGGGCCACGAGATCGATTTTGTTGCTCATAACAAGCATCTTTTTCCCACAATAGGGAAAAACAAATCATAATATAATAGAGTATGAAATTTATTTTCTGAAATGCGTGTTTTATGTATGTATATCAACCTAGTTATATGTATTTATATATGAGGTCATGTATTTTTTACCATTTTAGGAAATAAACCCTGAATATTCATTGGAAGGACTATGCTGAAGCTCCAGTGCTCTGGCCACGTGATGCAAAGAGCCAGAGCCTGCTCATTGGAAAAGATCCTGATGTTGGGAAAGATTGAAGACAAGGAGGAAAAGTGTATGACAGAGGATGAGATGGTTGGATGGCATCATCGACTCAATGGACATGAGTTTAAGTAAACTCCAGGAAATAGGGAAAGACAGTGAAGCCTGGCATGCTGCAGTCCATGGGATCACAAAGAGTAGGACGTGACTGAGCAACAAAACAACAATAATAATTTTTTACCACGAATTAAAGATAAAAATACTGTTCATGAAAAGGCAAAATGATAGGATACTGAAAGAGGAACTCCCCAGATCAGTAGGTGCCCAATATGCTACTGGAGATCAGTGGAGAAATAACTCCAGAAAGAATGAAGGGATGGAGCCAAAGCAAAAAGAATACCCAGCTGTGGATGTGACTGGTGATAGAAGCAAGGTCTGATGCTATAAAGAGCAATATTGCATAGGAACCTGGAATGTCAGGTCCATGAATCAAGGCAAATTGGAAGTGGTCAAACAAGAGATGGCAAGAATGAATATCAACATTCTAGGAATCAGGGAAATGAAATGGATTGGAATGGGTGAATGTAACTCAGATGACCATTTTATCTACTATTGCGGGCAGGAATCCCTCAGAAGAAATGGAGTGGCCATCATGGTCAATAAAAGAGTCCGAAATGCAGTACTTGGATACAATCTCAAAAATGACAGAATGATCTCTGTTCGTTTCCAAGGCAAACTATTCAATATCACAGTAATCCAAGTCTATGCCCCAACCAGTAATGCTGAAGAAGCTGAAGTTGAACGGTTCTATGAAGACCTACAAGAGCTTTTAGAACTAACACCCCCAAAAGATGTCCTTTTCATTATAGGAGACTGGAATGCAAAAGTAGGAAGTCAAGAAACACCTGGAGTAACAGGCAAATTTGGCCTTGGAATACAGAATGAAGCAGAGCAAAGGCTTATAGAGCTTTGCCAAGAGAACACACTCTTCATAGCAAACACTCTCTTCCAGTAACACAAGAGAAGACTCTACACATGGACATCACCAGATGGTCAACACCAAAATCAGATCGATTATATTCTTTGCAGCCAAAGATGGAGAAGCTCTATACAGTCAGCAAAAACAAGACCAGGAGCTGACTGTGTCTCATATCATGAACTCCTAATTGCCAAATTCAGACTGAAATTGAATAAAGTAGGGAAAACCACTAGATCATTCAGATATGACCTAAATCAATCCCTTATGATTATACAGTAGAAGTGAGAAATAGATTTAAGGGCCTAGATCTGATAGATAGAGTGCCTGATGAACTATGGAATGAGGTTCATGACATTGTCCAGGAGACAGGGATCAAGACCATCCCCATGGAAAAGAAATGCAAAAAGGCAAAATGGCTGTGTAAGGAGGCCTTACAAATAGCTGTGAAAAGAAGAGAAGCAAAAGCAAAGGAGAAAAGGAAAGATATAAGCATCTGAATGCAGAATTCCAAATAGCAAGAAGAGATAAGAAAGATAAGAAGATAAGAAGAGATAAGAAAGCATTCTTCAGCGATCAATGCAAAGAAATAGAGGAAAACAACAGAATGGGAAAGACTAGAGATCTCTTCAAGAAAATGAGAGATACTAAGGGAACATTTCCTGCAAAGATGGGCTCGATAAAGGACAGAAATGGTATGGAACTAACAGAAGCAGAAGATATTGAGAAGAGGTGGCAAGAATACACAGAAGAACTGTACACAAAAGAGCTTCACAACCCAGATAATCACGATGGTGTGATCACTGACCTAGAGCCGGACATCCTGGAATGTGAAGTCAAGTGGGCCTTAGAAAGCATCACTACGAACAAAGCTAGTGGAGGTGATGGAATTCCAGTGGAGCTATTCCAAATCCTGAAAGATGATGCTGTGAAAGTGCTGCACTCAATATGCCAGCACATGTGGAAAACTCAGCAGTGGCCACAGGACTGGAAAAGGTCAGTTTTCATTCCAATCCCAAAGAAAGGCAATGCCAAAGAATGCTCAAACTACCACACTATTGTACTCAGCTCACCCAACACAACATCACTCCATGCTAGTAAAGTAATGCTCAAAATTCTCCAAGCCAGGCTTCAACAATATGTGAACCATGAACTTCCAGATGTTCAAGCTGGTTTTAGAAAAGGCAGAGGAATCAGAGATCAAATTGCCAACATCTGCTGGATCACAGGAAAAGCAAGAGAGTTCTAGAAAAACATCTGTTTCTGCTTTATTGACTATGTCAAAGCCTTTGACTGTGTAGATCACAATAAACTGTGGAAAATTCTGAAAGAGATGGGAATACCAGACCACCTGACCTGCCTCTTGAGAAATCTATATACAGGTCAGGAAGCAACAGTTAGAAATGGACATGGACCAACAGACTGGTTCCAAATAGGAAAAGGAGTCTGTTAAGGCTGTATATTGTCACCCTGCTTATTTAACTTCTATGCAGAGTACATCATGAGAAATGCTGGACTGGAAAAGCACAAGCTGGAATCAAGATTGCCGGGAGAAATATCAATAACCTCAGATATGCAGATGACACCACCCTTATGGCAGAAAGTGAAGAGGAACTAAAAAGCCTCTTGATGAAATTGAAAGAGGAGAGTGAAAAGGTTGGCTTAAAGCTCAACATTCAGAAAACGAAGATCATGGCATCTGGTCCCATCACTTCATGGGAAATAGATGGGGAAACAATGGAAACAGTGTCAGACTTCATTTTTGGGGGCTCCAAAATCAGTGCAGATGGTGACCACAGCCATGAAATTAAAAGACACTTTTCCTTGGAAGGAAAGTTATGTCCAACCTAGATAGCATATTAAAAGCATTACTTTGCCAACAAAGGTCCGTCTAGTCAAGGCTATGGTTTTTCCCGTGGTCATGTATGGATGTGAGAGCTGGACTGTGCAGGCTGAGTGCTGAAGAATTGATGCTTTTGAACTGTGGTGTTGGAGAAGACTCTTGAGAGTCCCTTGGACTGCAAGGAGATCCAACCAGTCCATCCTAAAGGAAATCAGCCCTGGCATTTCTTTGGAAGGAATGATGCTAAAGCTGAAACTGCAGTACTTTGGCCGCCTCATTGGAAGAGTTGACTCATTGGAGAAGACTGTGATGCTGGGAGGGATTGGGGGCAGGAGGAGAAGGGGACAACAGAGGATGAGATGGCTGGATGGCATCACTGACTCAATGGACTTGAGTCTGAGTGAACTCCGGGCAGTGGTGATGGACAGGGAGGCCTGGTGTGCTGCGATTCATGGGGTTGCAAAGAGTTGGACACGACTGAGCAACTGAACTGAACTGAACTGAACTGAAATATAAAAATGCAATGAAATCTTCATATGTTGGGGAGGAGTAAGGGAACGGGTCACTTGTAGGAGCAAAAGTGAGTGAAAAAGCCAAGTTTTATAAATTAAATAAAGTTCATACTAAAACTTTCCAAAATGGTAATCTGCTTATAGATTTTTGTTTTATTAATCATTTGAGTGAGAAGTTTTATGACTAGATGTTAGATCAGATCAGATCAGTCGCTCAGTCGTGTCCAACTCTTTGCGACCCCATGAACTGCAGCACGCCAGGCCTCCCTATCCATCACCAGCTCTCGGAGGTCACTCAGACTCACATCCATCGAGTCAGTGATGCCATCCAGCCATCTCATCCTCTGTCGTCCCCTTCTCCTCCTGCCCCCAATCCCTCCCAGCATCAGAGTCTTCTCCAATGAGTCAACTCTTCGCATGAGGTGGCCAAAATACTGGAGTTTCAGCTTTAGCATCATTCCTTCCAAAGAAATCCCAGGGCTGATCTCCTTCAGAATGGACCGGTTGGATCTCCTTGCAGTCCAAGGGACTCTCAAGAGTCTTCTCCAACACCACACTTCAAAAGCATCAATTCTTCGGCGCTCAGCCTTCTTCACAGTCCAACTCTCACATCCATACATGACCACAGGAAAGACCATAGCCTTGACTAGGCGAACCTTTGTTGGCAAAGTGATGTCTCTGCTTTTGAATATGCTATCTAGGTTGATCATAACTTTCCTTCCAAGGAGTAAGCATCTTTTAATTTCATGGCTGCAGTCACCATCTGCAGTGATTTTGGAGCCCAGAAAAAGAAAGTCTGACACCATTTCCACTGTTTCTCCATCTATTTCCCATGTAGTGATGGGACCAGATGCCATGATCTTCGTTTTCTTAATGTTGAGCTTTAAGCCAACCTTTTCACTCTCCACTTTCACTCTCATCAAGAGGCTTTTTAGTTCCTCTTCATTTTCTGCCATAAGGGTGGTATCATCTGCATATCTGAGGTTATTGATATTTCTCCCGGCAATCTTGATTCCAGCTTGTGTTTCTTCCAGTCCAGCATTTCTCATGATATACTCTGCATATAAGTTAAATAAACATGGTGACAATAGACAGCCTTGACGTACTCCTTTTCCTATTTGGAACCAGTCTGTTGGTCCATGACCAGTTCTAACTGTTGCTTCCTGACCTGCATACAGATTTCTCAAGAGGCAGGTCAGGTGGTCTGGTATTCCCATCTCTTTCAGAATTTTCCACAGTTTATTGTGATCTACACAGTCAAAGGCTTTGGCATAGTCAATAAAGCAGAAATAGATGTTTTTCTGGAACTCTCTTGCTTTTTCTATGATCCAGCGGATGTTGGCAATTTGATCTCTGGTTCCTCTGCCTTTTCTAAATCCAGCTTGAACATCAGGAAGTTCACGGTTCACATATTGTTGAAGCCTGGCTTGGAGAATTTTGAGCATTACTTTACTAGCGTGTGAGATGAGTGCAATTGTGCGGTAGTTTGAGCACTCTTTGGCATTGCCTTTCTTTGGGATTGGGATGAAAACTGACCTTTTCCAATCTTGTGGCCACTGCTGAGTTTTCCAAATTTGCTGACATATTGAGTGCAGCACTTTCACAGCATCATCTTTCAGGATTTGGAATAGCTCCACTGGAATTCCATCACCTCCACTAGCTTTGTTCCTAGTGATGCTTTCTAAGGCCCACTTGACTTCACATTCCAGGATGTCTGGCTCTAGGTCAGTGATCACACCATCATGATTATCTGGGTCGTGAAGCTCTTTTTTGTACAGTTCTTCTGTGTATTCTTGCCACCTCTTCTTAATATCTTCTGCTTCCGTTAGGTCCATACCATTTCTGTCCTTTATCGAGCCCATTTTTGCATGAAATGTTCCTTTGGTATCTCTGATTTTCTTCAATAGATCCTTAGTCTTTCCCATTCTGTTGTTTTCCTCTATTTCTTTGCATTGATCACTGAAGAAGGCTTTCTTATCTCTTCTTGCTATTCTTTGGAACTCTGCATTCAGATGTTTATATCTTTCCTTTTCTCCTTTGCTTTTCGCTTCTCTTCTTTTCGCAGCTATTTGCAAGGCCTCCCCAGACAGCCATTTTGCTTTTTTGCATTTCTTTTCCATGGGGATGGTCTTGATCCCTGTCTCCTGTACAATGTCACGAACCTCATTCCATAGTTCATCAGGCACTCTATCTATCAGATCTAGGCCCTTAAATCTATTTCTCACTTCCACTGTATAATCATAAGGGATTTGATTTAGGTCATACCTGAATGGTCTAGTGGTTTTCCGTACTTTCTTCAATTTAAGTCCGAATTTGGCAATTAGGAGTTCATGGTCCAAGCCACAGTCAGCTCCTGGTCTTGTTTTTGCTGACTGTATAGAGCTTCTCCATCTTTGGCTGCAAAGAATATAATCAATCTGATTTCGGTGTTCACCATCTGGTGATGTCCATGTATAGAGTCTTCTCTTGTGTTGTTGGAAGAGGGTATTTGCTATGACCAGTGCATTTTCTTGGCAAAACTCTATTAGTCTTTGCCCTGCTTCATTCCGTATTCCAAGGCCAAATTTGCCTGTTACTCCAGGTGTTTCTTGACTTCCTACTTTTGCATTCCAGTCCCCTATAATGAAAAGGACATCTTTTTGGGGTGTTAGTTCTAAAAGGTCTTGTAGGTCTTCATAGAACCGTTCAACTTCAGCTTCTTCAGCGTTACTGTTTGGGGCATAGACTTGGATTACTGTGACATTGAATGGTTTGCCTTGGAAACGAACAGAGATCATTCTGTCGTTTTTGAGATTGCATCCAAGTACTGCATTTCGGACTCTTTTGTTGACCATGATGGCCACTCCATTTCTTCTGAGGGATTCCTGCCCGCAGAAGTAGATATAATGGTCATCTGAGTTGAATTCACCCATTCCAGTCCATTTTAGTTCGATAATTCCTAGAATGTCAACATTCACTCTTGCCATCTCTTGTTTGACCACTTCCAATTTGCCTTGATTCATGGACCTGACATTCCAGGTTCCTATGCAATATTGCTCTTTACAGCATCGGACTTTGCTTCTATCACCAGACACATCTACAGCTGGGTATTCTTTCTGCTTTGGTTCCATCCCTTCATTCTTTCTGGAGTTATTTCTCCACTGATCTCCAGTAGCTTATTGGGCCCCTACTGACCTGGGGAGTTTCTCTTTCAGTATCCTATCATTTTGCCTTTTCATACTGTTCATGGGGTTCTCAAGGCAAGAATACTGAAGTGGCTTGCCATTCCCTTCTCCAGCGGACCACACCCTGTCAGATCTCTCCACCATGACCCGCCCATTCTGGGTTGCCCCACGGGCATGGTTTAATTTCGTTGAGTTAGACAAGGCTGTGGTCCTGGTGTGATTAGATTGACTAGTTCATGACTAGATGTACTCACTTTTAATTCAGAAAATTGATGCTGATTTAAAACAAACTTTTTTTAACCTCTCTTTCTCTTAGAAAATGTTCTGTTCAGAAATAAAACTAAAGGCATTGTGAGTTTATCTTCAGATTCAATTTCTAGCTTTAAAGTACCTTAATCACCATAAAGATTTAGCAATCCAAGATCCTTTGTCTCCTCCCAGGAAGAGTGATCCTTCCTTCCTTTATAAACTAACAAGTAAATACCTAGGGCAAGGATTAACCTCATTGTAAAACAAAACAAACAAATGTTCCTACCTTAACAGTTGGTAAACTCAGGTTTCCCAGCCTGAGGCTTCTTACTTCTGGAACTGAAAAATTATTTGTAGTGCCTTGTAAATATTATTTGAAATAGGAGCCCCTATATCAGGAAAGTCATTTCTTAGGATATTAATTCACATCCTTTGAATGTTATTTATTTACATGGCTTTAAAAGCAATTAAGACATTTAGGGAGCACATTAAACCACAGATTAATGTACATTTTTCTCTCAGCCAATCTATCATTCAAAGGCTTACCCCTACCCTTTTCCACCCAGGGAGATAAATGTTTCAGAACCACAGAGGCATATTTCCTTTCTGTCTGGTTTCTTAGAATTCATTTAAACATGCTTGTTGAAATTTCCTGTCATGTAATATTTTAGCAAGATTCCCTAAATATATACAGCATGCAGACCATAAATATTGCATGACAAGATTGCTACCAAGTTTTCTTCCTTAGGCAAACAATACCACAGTCAAAATCCCCTACATAAACAATTCCAGTTAGTATGTAAATTAGATTAACATAATAAAAGAGTAAGCATAGCTGTTTTTCTCTAAGTCTTTTAAATAAGTAGGAGTGAATATTCAAAAAAACCGTAAATGCCTTGAGGGCACCAGGGCTGTCTGTGAGTTATCACCACAGGTTTCCAGGAGGACAAGAGGACTGCCCATCTCCAAATTAAAGATCACTTTCTCTCAACAACACCCAAATCAGAGCACAAAGAAAACTGTTTCCTCTTTAAGATACTGTGTTCAATAATTTTCGAATTCCTAAGAGGTCCCAAGGAGTTACAGATTGATATGACTGCCAGAGACAAATTTCAGGACTTTTTTGAGACTAATTTTTTATTCCTGAAAGATACATACAAAACTAAGTATGAATCCCTTTAAATAAGTGTAAAATCAAGACTCTAAAAGTAAAGATATCTAAACTAATACACAGGAAATCATTTCCTTATAGAATGACTGATTCTCATAGAATGATCAGGCCTCATAGAATGATCATCTCTTGGTCATCGTTTGGTATAAAACACTCTGGGAAAAAAGATCAATATCAGATATTTTTCAATGCCACCCTTTTAGCAGCTCATTATAGGTAGTGATGGGAGAGAGGGACTGGGCTGATTTCTTCCTCCTGTCTAGCTACTTAAAGGTGGCAAACTAATCAGGTCTCCCTGGAACCAGCTCATTTCATAGGCTAGGACTGCTTAGAGAAATTAGAATCTTGATCTTGCTTTAAACTTCAGGGTTTAACCTCCTTTGTTTTAAAGGAAAATAAACACTGAAATTTTGATTATTTTATAGTTACAATATTGGCTTCCACAAGAATTAGAGGCCTAGATCAGTTTTCTGTTTATCTATATCCACCAGGTTGGGGCATAGACTTGGATTACTGTGATATTGAACAGTTTGCCTTGGAAATGAACAGAGATCATTCTGTTGTTTTTGAGACTGGACCCAACTGTATTTCAGACTCTTGTTGACTATGAGGGTTAGTATTCCATTTCTTCCAAGGGATCCTTGCCCACAGTAGTAGATATAATGGTCATCTGAGTGAAATTCCCCAATTCCAGTCCATTTTAGTTCACTGATTCCTAAAATGTTGATGTTTACTCTTGCCACCTCCTGTTTGACCACTTTCAATTTACCTTGATTCATGGGCCTAACATTCCAGGTTCCTATGCAATATTGTTCTTTACAGCATCTGACTTTATTGCATCACCAGTCACATCCACAACTGGGCTTTGTTTTCACTTTGGCTCCGTCTCTTCTTTCTGGAGTTATTTCTTCACTTATCTCCAGCAGCATATTGGGCACCTACCGACCTGGGGTGTTCATCTTTCAGTGTCACATCTTTATGCCTTTTCATACTTTTCATGGGGTTCTCAAGGCAAGAATACTAAAGTGGTTTGCTAGTGCCTCCTCCAGTGGACCATGTTTTTTCAGAACTCTCTACCTTGATCAGTCCATCTTGGGTCCATGCCTACACAGCATGGCTTATAGTTTCATTGAGTTAGACAAGGTTGTGGTCCATGTGATCGGTTTGATTAGTTTTCTCTGATTGTGTTTTTCATTTTGTCTGCCCTCTGAGGGATAAGGATAAGAAGCTTATCGAAGTTTTCGGATGGGAGAGACTGACTGAGGGGGAAACTGGCTCTTGCTCTGATGGGTGGGGCCATGCTCAGTAAATCTTTAATCCAATTTTCAGTTGATGGGTGGGGCTGTTTTTTTATGAAATTGAGGTGGAAATAATGAAGATAATGGCAACCTCCCTCCTTCAAAAGGTCTCCTGCACACTGCCCCACTCAGTGCCCTGACCCTGTAGCAGGCCACTGCCGACCCACACCTCCACTGGAGACTCTTGGACACACATAGGCAAATCTGGGTCAGTCTCTTGTGGGGTCATTGCTCCCTTCTCCTGGGTCCTGGTGTGCACAAGGTTTTGTTGGTGCGCTCCAAGAGTCTGTTTCCTCAGTCCTGTGTAATCAAAATCCTAAAATCAAAAGTTCTGTAATCAAATCCCAATAGCCTCCAAAGTCAAATTCCCTGGGGGCTCTCAGTCCCTTTGCCAGATCCCCAGTGTGGGAAATCTGAAGCTGAACAGGTCTGTTCAACTACAAGACCTACAAGAACTTCTAGAACTAACACCCAAAAGAGATGTCCTTTTCATTATAGGGGACTGGAATGCAAAAGTAGGAAGTCAAGAGATACCTGGAGTAACAGGCAAATTTGGCCTTGGAGTACAGAAAGAAGTAGGGCAAAGTCTAACAGAGTTTGGCCAAGAGAACACACTGGTCATAGCAAACACCCTCTTCCAACAACACAAGAGAAGACTCTACATATGGACATCACCAGATGGTTGATACCAAAATCAGACTGATTACATTCTTTGCAGCTAAAGATGGAGACGCTCTATACAGTCAACAAAAACAAGACTGGGAGTGAATGTGACTCAGATCATGAACTCCTTGTCACCAAATTCAGACTGAAATTGAAGAAAGTAGGCCATTCAGGTATGACCTATCTCTAATCCCTTAAGATTATACAGTGGAAGTGACAAATAGGTTCAAGGGATTGGATCTGATAGACAGAGTGCCTGAAGAACTATGGAGAGAGGTTCATGACATTTGTATAGGAGGCAGTGATCAAGACCATCCCCAAGAAAAAGAAAGGCAAAAAGGCAAAATGGTTATTTGAGGAGGCCTTACAAATATTTGAGAAAAGAAGAGAAGCAAAAGGCAAAGGAGAAAAGGAAAGATACACCCATTTGAATGCAGAGTTTCAAGAATAGCACAAATTTAAAAGCCTTCCTCAGTTATCAATGCAAAGAAATAGAGGAAAACAATAGAATGGAAAAGACTAGAGATCTCTTCAAGAAAATTAGTGATACCAAAGGAACATTTCATGCAAAGATGGGCACAATAAAGGACAGAAATGGTATAGAACTAATAGAAGCAGAAGATACTGAGAGGAGGTGGCAAGAATACACAGAAGAACTATACAAAAAAGATCTTAATGACCTAGATAACCATGATGGTGTGATCACTCACCCAGAGCCAGACATCCTGTAATGTGAGGTCAAATGGTCCTTAGAAAGCATCACTATAAACAAAGCTAGTGGAGGTGATGGAATTCCAGTTGAGCTATTTCAAATCCTGAAAGATGATGCTGTGAAAGTGCTGCACTCAATATGCCAGCAAACGTGGAAAACTCAGCAGTGGCCACAGGACTGGAAAAGGTCAGTTTTCATTCCAATCCCAAAGAAGGGCAATGCCAAAGAATGCTCAAACTACCATGCACTTCCAGTCATCTCACATGCTAGCAAAGAAATGCTCAAAATTCTACAAGCCAGACTTCAACAGTACATGAACCATGAACTGGATGTTCAAGCTGGATTTAGAAAAGGCAAAGGAACCAGAGATTAAACTTCCAACATCCGCTGTATCATATAAAAGACAAGAGAGTTCTAGAACAACATCTATTTCTGTTTTATTGACTATGCCAAAGCCTTTGACTGTGTGGACCACAAGAAACTGTGGAAAATTCTTTAAGAGATGGGAATATCAGACCACCTCACCTGCCTCCTGAGAATTCTGTATGCAGGTCAGGAAGCAACAGTTAGAACTGGACATGGAACAAGAGACCGTTTCTAAATTGGGAAAGGAGTAACATGACAAGGCTGTATATTGTCATCCTGCTTATTTAACTTATATGCAGAGTATATCATGTGAAATGTCAGGCTGGATGAAGCCAAAGCTGGAGTCATGATTGCCAAGATAAATAATAATAACCTCAGATATACAGATGATATCACACTTATGGCAGAGAGAGAAGAACTAAAGAGCCTCTTGATGAAAGTGAAAGAGGAGAGTGTAAAAGCTGGCCTAAAACTCAACATTCAGAAAATGAAGATAATTGGCATCTGCTCCCATAACTTCATGGCAAATAGATGCAGAAACTATGAAAACTGTGACAGATTTTTTTTTTTGCGGGGGGGGGGGGGGGGCTCCAAAATCACTGCAGATGGTGACTGCAGCCATGAAATTAAAAGACATTTACCCCTTGGAAGAAAAGCTATGACCAACCTAGACAGCATATTAAAAAGCAGAGACATTACTTTGCCAACAAGTCTGTCTAGTAAAAGCTATGGTTTTTCCATTAGTCATGTATGGATGTGAGAGTTGGACAATACAGAAAGCTGAGCCCCAAAGAATTAATGCTTTTGAACTGCAGTGTTGGAGAAGACTCTTGAGAGTCCCTTGGCCTGCAAGGAGATCCAACTAGTCCATCCTAAAGGAAATTAGTCCTGAATATCCATTGGAAGGACTGATGTTGAGGCTGAAACTCCAATACTTTGACCACCTGATATGAAGAACTGGCTCTTTGGTAAAGACCCTGATGCTGGGAAAGATTGAAGGTGGGAGGAGAAGGGGACAACAGAGGGTGAGATGGTTGGATGGCATCGCTAACACGATGGACATAGTTTGAGTAAGCCTCGAGAGTTGGTGATGGACAGGGAAGCAGTCCGTGGGGTCGCAGAGTCAGACACGACTGAGAGTGTGAACTGAACTGAACTGATATCCAGCAGGACTCAACTAGTTTAATACTGAGAGTTCCTGAATGGTCTTTCTTTAGGAGTGTTCCTATCACTCCTGCATACTGGTTAAAACCTCTGGTGGCTCAGCTGGTGAAGAATCCACCTGAAATGCAGGGGAGCGCCTGCAATGCAAGAGACCCAGGTTTGTTCCCTGGGCCTGGGTCAGGAAGATCCCTGCAGAAGGAACTGGCAACCCACTCCAGTATTCTTGCCTGGGAAATGGCACGGACAGAGGAGCCTGGTGAGCTACAGTGTATGAACTCCCAAGAGTTGGACATGACTTAGTGACTAAATCATCACTACTACCACTGGTTAAAACACAGACGTTGGAATCATATAGGCTTGAGCTGACACCAGTTGTATGGCCTTGAACTAGTTCCTTAATCTAATCACTCCATTAGAAAATGGGATTATTAATCAGTACCTGCTACATAGGGTTATTATAAGGATTAAGACAATTCATACAAACAAATGGTAGTTTAAATAAGACTGAGAATCAGGAAGCAACCTATGCAGAAGGAAGAAGAGGAAGGAGAAAGGGGCAGGGAGAATAGAAAGTGAGGGAAAAGGAAAGGAATAGGAGAGAGGGTGGGGGTCAGGAAAAGTTTGGTAAAGGGAAGAGAGAGGAGCCATACTTATAATAATCGTGCCTTTGTAAAGTATATCCACTGTACTCAGTAAACCCTAACCCTAACAAAAGTCACCAAAACCTGCTTGAATCCCAGTATCCACTACTTTTTTCTTTCTTTAATGATATTTTTAATTGGAATATAGTTGCTTTACAATGTTTTATTAGTTCCTACAGTACAGTAAAGTGAATCAGCTATATGTATACATATATCCCCTTTTTTTTTGGATTTCCTTCCCATTTAGGTCACCTCAGAACATTGAATAGAGTTCCTTGAGGTATATAGTAGGTTCTCATTCAGATCAGATCAATCGCTCAGTCGTGTCCGACTCTTTGCGACCCCATGAACTGCAGCACGCCAGGCCTCCCTGTCCATCACCAGCTCTCGGAGGTCACTCAGACTCACATTCATCGAGTCAGTGATGCCATCCAGCCATCTCATCCTCTGTCGTCCCCTTCTCCTCCTGCCCCCAATCCCTCCCAGCATCAGAGTCTTCTCCAATGAGTCAACTCTTCGCATGAGGTGGCCAAAATACTGGAGTTTCAGCTTTAGCATCATTCCTTCCAAAGAAATCCCAGGGCTGATCTCCTTCAGAATGGACCGGTTGGATCTCCTTGCAGTCCAAGGGACTCTCAAGAGTCTTCTCCAACACCACAGTTCAAAAGCATCAATTCTTCGGCGCTCAGCCTTCTTCACAGTCCAGTCCATTATTTGGCACTCAGCCTTCTTCTTCGGCGCTCAGCCTTCTTCACAGTCCAGTCCATTATTTGGTACTATGTATAAAATAGAAAACTAATGAGGTTCTCATTAGTTTTCTATTTTATGCTGCTGCTGCTGAGTCACCTCAGTCGTGTCCGACTCTGTGTGACCCCATAGACGGCAGCCCACGAGGCTGCCCTGTCTCTGGGATTCTCCAGGCAAGAACACTGGAGTGGGTTGCCATTTCCTTCTCCAATGCATGAAAGTGAAAAGTGAAAGTGAAGTCGCTCAGTCGTGTCCGACTCTTAGCGACCCCATGGACTGCAGCCTTCCAGGCTCCTCTGTCCATGGGATTTTCCAGGCAAGAGTACTGGAGTGGGGTGCCACTGCCTTCTCCGTTCTATTTTATACATAGTACCAAATAATGTATTTGTGTCAGTCTCAATCTCCTAATTCATTCCACCATTATCTATTACTTTTCTCCAGCCTTCATCTGAGCAATTAGCCCAAAAAACAAAACCAACCAGCCAAACAAAAAAACACACAGCCATGCTAATTGGGTTTCACTTTAAATCCTTGAAAACAACTAGCAACTGGTTTAAAATACAGAAAATTTGTTTTTCTGGCCTTAATTAATTCAGTTTCTCAATTACAGAATGAAAATATAAGCACTCCCCATCGTTTTCTTCGGTCAAACTCAAGGGCAAAAGATGACAACTGCAAGTATCACACAGATATAATGTCAAGTAGAAAAAGAGGAACATTTCCCTACCTGGAGATCTTTTTGTCAGCAAAGAAAACCTTTCCTAGAAACCCCTGAACAATTTTCCCCTTCTTTTTCACTAAACAGAATGGTATTACTTTACCACGTCTTCATTAGTCTTTGGTAAGGTGGATAAAACCATCCTAGCTGGATGAAGTCAATCAAGTTTCACCCCGCTGGAATGGGGTTCATCTCTTTCAATATACATGGCCAGGAGGATGACAGGAGATATCTGGAGAATTATATTAGCAGAAGAGAATTAGATTGTCAGAAACATCACTAGATTGGTCTAAGAGGGATATAAACAGTACAAAATGAAAAGAGGTCTTTTGATCCCCCAACATTCTACAAGCAGCAAGCATGTTAAGAAAATTACTTCAGCTGCAAACTTGTTGCTATCCTGCATGAGAAAGGAAGGGTAACTTGGAGAATGGAAATAAGAACCCAGAAGGTAGAGCCAACAGCCACTAAGAATTATTTTCAAACACTGAGCTCTAACCAAGGAAATGTCAACCTGTGCATAACTGAATATAAGAATTGCTCAAGACCAGTGACTCTTGTCGGGGAAGGCAATGGCACCCCACCCCAGTACTTTTGCCTGGAAAATCCCATGGACGGAGGAGCCTGGTAGGCTCCAGTCCGTGGGGTCGCTAAGAGTCGGACACGACTGAGCGACTTCACTTTGACTTTTCACTTTCATGCATTGGAGAAGGAAATGGCAACCCACTCCAGTGTTCTTGCCTGGAGAATCCCAGGGACAGGGGAGCCTGGTGAGCTTCCGTCTATGGGGTCGCACAGAGTCGGACACGACTGAAGCGACTTAGTAGTAGCAGTGACTCTTGTGTGACTCTCTATTCAGCCTTTTTGAATGAGTCTGTATAGCAGTTACCCTATGCCTAGCCTACCATTATATGTTGAGTGTACAAGAAGGAAAATAATTTGGCTCTTTAGTTCACAAGTCTTCAGAGCAAGATAAACTGTACTCAAGGAGCTCTACGTTTTATGGAACTTCATCTGAGAAGTTTTGTCTACACTTGACTTACATGAGAAGATTCTGAACTCTGAGGAGATGCTGTAATGGAATGAGACTTTCAGGGACTTTGGAAAGAAAAAAGTACACTGTACATATAGGAACAATGGGAACCAGGGAGCAGAGAGTGGATTGTGGTAACTAGCCTCTGAGATGGCCCTCAGAGTTCACCATATTCTGGTATTCACATCCTGACACAGTGCATTCCCACATGATATCAGCATTGTTCTGATGTGATGAGACTACATCATAAAAGACATTGTGGCTTCTGCCTTTCCTTTTATCTCAGGGGACCCAGCTACCATGATATAAGGACATTTAAGCAGTCCTATGGAGAGGTTTCCATGGCAAGGAACTGAGGCCTTCTTCAAACAGTCGTGTGAGTACGTTCCAGTCAAGTATTTTCACTAATTCAGCCCTAGTCAACAGCTTATTTGCAGACTCAAGGGAGGTATAGGGTAAGAATAACTGAGCTACGCCCTTGGGGATGCCTGATCCATAGAAACTATGAGAAAATAAGTATTTAGTATCTTAAATTTCTAAATTTGGGGATAACTCAGAGATAAATATCAATTTAAGTTGCTGTTACTAAAAGCTCTATAATATTTTTTCCCTAAAGACAGCCTGTTCAGAGAGACTCTCAAACCAGTTATTGAAAAAGTATTAGGGGGACAACCCTGATGGTCCAGGGGTTAAAACTTCAGCTCCCAATGCAGGGGGCTGGTTTGGTGTCTGACTGGGGAACTAACATCCCACGTGCCAAATGGCAAAGACAAAAACAAACTAACTAAAAAAAAAAGTATTAGAGTCCCTCTTAAAAGAAAATAGAACATAATGGTTGACACACATCTTCATCCCAGAAAAGAGTAAAATATCAAACTCTACAGTAATAATTAGACAGTAAAGTTCTCTGTTCTTTGTGCATCATCCTCCATAATTAACATAATTAATATTAAAATTATAGAGGCATTTAATCAATATGCCCACACTGAAAGGTTTAATTCAGTTGTGGGTGGCAGTGAGAAAGCCATTGGGGATGAGGAAGGGAAAAAACAGGCAGATTAAAAGAAAGATGCTATTAAAGGGTAGTGCAGTGTAGTGGTTAAGAGCCAAACTGCCTTCAAAATCCTGAGTGAACTTTCTCATTTGTAAAATGGGAATAATTATAGTCCCTTCCTCAAGAGATTTTTATAAAGATTAAATACATGTAAAGTACATAAGAGAGCACCCAGAACATACTATGTTCTTAATAAAATCACTTACATCATCCTGGAGATGTGGATGGAATGGGAACAGACAGATGTATTTTGAGTTACAAAGAAGATTCAGTCACAGTCTTACTTACTTGGCAGGTTATGCTGCTTTAATTTCCCTTCAGAAAACCTCAGGAGAGTGCAAAAAGAAGCCCTAATCTAACTGGGAGGCAATTAAAACTATAGTTCAGTTCATTCACTCAGTCTTGTCCGACTCTTTGCAACCCCATGAACCACAGTACGTCAGGCCTCCCTGTCCATCACCAACTCCCGGAGTTTACTCAAACTCATGTCCATTGAGTCAGTGATGCTATCTAACCATCTCATCCTCTGCCCTTCTACTGTCTTGTTGTAGCTTCTCCTCCTGGCCTCAATCTTTCCCAACATCAGGGTCTTTTCCAATGAGTCAGCTCTTCGCATCAGGTGGCCAAAGTATTGGAGTTTCAGCTTCAATATCACTCCTTCCAATGTAGTGGCATCTATGTTTGCTTTAAGCACTTCTCTATCCATCAGTAGAAAAGCAGATTGAATAGGTTTTTAGTATTGAAAGTTACATATACAATGTATGGGGTGACCCAAATAATTTATTATATAAACTAGGACACTTCTAGATTGGTTCAAGATGACAGAGTAGAAAGATATGTGCTCATCTTCTCCTTGTGTGAGCACCAAAATTGCAACTAACTGTTGAACAACCATCAGAAGGAGGACTCTGGGACCCACCAAAAAAAGATACCCCACATTCAAGGACAAAGGAGAAGCTACAACAAGACAGAAGAAGGGGCACAATCACAATAAAAAATCAAATCCCATACCCATCAGGTGGGTGACCCACAAACTGGAGAACAATACCAAAGAAATTCTTGCACTGTTGTGAAGGCTCTGAGAATCACATCAGTCTTCCTCAGCTGGGGATCCGGCAAAGGGACGAGGAATCCCCAGGGAATCTGACTTTGAAGGTCAGCAGGATTTGATTACCAGACTTCCACAGGTCTGGGGGAAACAGAGACTCTGCTATTGGAGTGCACAAATAGACTGAGACACTTCTGAGAATAAAATAGGCTCTAGGTATAATTATATGTGAAAAGTAGGCTGAAACTGAAACTATTCCAGACAAGGAGTAATGAACATTTTGGTCATTGTGACTGTGGCACAAGTTCATAGAGGCAACATGCATGTTTTAATGAAATCAAACAAAAGTTTGCCAACTATGCACAGAATAAAGAAATGGTATCTACTTTAATAACTGCTTTGCCAGAATTTCAATAATTCCTATCAGAGATGGCCAAACCCTTATAACAATGTAACAATTACACATAATAAAAATACATCTCAGAAACACCTGACCTTGTTGACACCTGTTATCTTCTCAAAAGTCCCTCTTCCTACCTTAACAGACGTTTCTCCAAAGAAGACGTGCAGATGGCCGACAAGCATATGAAAAGATGCTCAACATCACTCACTATTAGAGAAAAGTAAATCAAGACTACAATGAAGCATCACCTCACACCAGTCAGAATGGCCATCCTCAAAAATCTGCAAAAAATAAATGCTGGAGAGGATGCAGAGAAAAGGGAACACTCTTGTACTGTTAGTGGGAATGTAAATTGATATACTGTGGAGAACAGACACTACAGAGAACACTAAGGTTCTCTAAAAAACTAAAAATAGAACTACCATATGACCCAGCAATCCCACTGCTGCGCATATAACCTGAGAATATCATAATTCAGAAAGACACATGAGGCTTCCCTGGTGGTCCAGAGGTTAAGAATCTGCCTTGCAATGCAGGGGACACTGATTCCATTCCTGGTCCAGGAAGATCCCACGTGCAGGGGGCAACTAAGCCCATGCGCCACAAATATTAAGTCCATGTACCACAACTACTGAAGCCCATGCACCGTAGAGCTCGTGCTCTGCAAGAAGAGAAACCACTGCAATGAGAGAAGCCCACATAGTGCAACTAGAGAGTAGCCTCTATTCTCCACAACTAGAGAAAGCCCTCTGACAACAATGAAGACTCAGCGCCAGCCAAAAATAAATAAATATTTTTAAAAAGTCACACGTACCTCAGTGTTCGTTGCAGCACTATTTACAACAGTCAGGACATGGAAGCAACCTAGACATCCACTGACAGGTGAATTGATAAAGATGTTTTGCTGCTGCTGCTGTTGCTAAGTCGCTTCAGTCGTGTCCGACTCTCTGCGACCCCAGAGATGGCAGCCCACCAGGCTCCCCTGTCCCTGGGATTCTCCAGGCAAGAACACTGGAGTGGGTTGCCCTTTCCTTCTCCAATGCATGAAAGTGAAAAGTGAAAGTGAAGTCGCTCAGTCGTGTCTGACTCTGTACGACCCCATAGACGGCAGCCCGCCAGGCTCCTCCGTCCCTGGGATTTTCCAGGCAAGAGTACTATTAGGGTCCAATTCCTTTCAATTTATTACAGGAGAATTAATGCTATTGTTCATAATTCCTTTACCAAATCTAGAAAAAAAGAAACTTCAGCGCTCAAGCAGATAAACAGTCCAGCCAAGCAAAGTACTATTTTAAAAAGAGGCGGCCAGGTCTAGAAAGATACAAGATATCCTCCTGAAGTCTTTGTGCAATCTGAAGCTCTGATACTTGTAGAAGTATAAATGCTACAAACATAAAATATCATCTGAGAGTCCACTTGAATTTCCTCCAAACTCATTAAGTTTTGTAAATTTTAAACATCAAGCTCTCAACCTTAATTTTTTGTTTCAGCCCATTGTTTGCCATCTTCAAGAGGGGCTGAAACAAAAAATTAAAATTAAAAGCTTAACATCCAAGATCCACAAAATTAAATGAGTTTAGTTTAAATGATGTTATAGTATATATATGTTAAATACAATCGTACATTAGCCATAAAAAGAAATAAATCTGAGTCAGTTGAACTGAGGTGGATGAGCCCAGAGCCTGTTATCAGAAAGAGACAACAAATATTGTATATTAACGCTGACAACCTAGAGAGGTGGGATGGGCGGAGAGAGGCTCAACAGGAAGAGGATACATATATATATATATATATGTATGTATATATATATGTATATTTATTGATGGCTGATTCGAGTTGTTTTATCAATGAAACCAACACAATATTGTAAAGCACTTATCCTTCAATTAAATTAAAAAGTCCCTCCTCCTTACTTCCCACAATGGTACTTGCTTCCAATTATGCTCTATTTCTTTTCTCACTTTCTTTTATGGGTTCTTCTTCCTTCTTCCCTCTGATATTCCCTTGGTCTTTCTCTCATTGCACCCACTCCCATTTTCTAAGCTTACAAACTCTCATTACCTGAACTATCGCATTTAAATACTGATGATTCCTAAGTATTTGTAGTCCCAGCTTCTCTTAAGATCTAGACCTGCACTATCCGATATGACAGCCATTAGCTACTTACTGCCATGGAGCACCTGAAATGTGACTAGTTCATATTAAGATAGCTATAAGGATAAAATACCCACTGTACTTCAAAGACTTCATCAGGAAAAAAATGAATAGAAAATATCTCAGTAATTTTTATATTTTTATATACATTGTATGCTTGAATGACAATATTTTCAGATAACTTGGGGTAAATGAAATTTATCATTGAAATTGACTTGCCTGTTTGTTTATTTTTAAATTTTTGTTTACTTTTTAAAAAGTGACTATTAGACATACCCAACAGATAAAAGTACATACATAATTCACATTTGTAGCTCACATTTTATTTCCATTAGACATCAGTGCTCTAGAGCCTTATCTCCTACTAATTATTTCAACTCTGAAATTCCACCCGCACTTCATATTTAGTATCTGCAACAACAGAACTCATCAACTTCTGTGTTCAGTCCATTCTCTATCTCAATAATAGAGTGTATCACTCTAATAGAGTGTAACCACTCTGTGGTTTATCACTGCTAAACCACATATCCAGTCACACCACTTTCCTGCTCAAAATTCTACAATAGTCACTTTCAAGATTAAATGAAATAATAATCTAAGCCTCTCAATCTCTATCTTCAAGGGTTTACAATGTCTCCTCTCTCACTTTTTACAACTAGACTGAAAACTCTAAGAAAGATGGGACTATACTATGAGTCTCAACGAGAAAATAGAAAAAAGGTATCGCAAAAACACAATTCATTGAAAAAATTTTTTTTCCAGTGATTCTTAAAACTATGTGTCAAACCTGGTTCTAAGTGTTCTGGGTATTCTTAATCTTTACAATAATCCCAAAAAGAAGTTACTATTATCCCCATTTTACAGATAAATTATTTCCTTATTTACAGGAAATAAGGTACAAAGAAGTGTAAGGGATATGCTCAAGGTCACACAACTGGTATATAATGGGAGTTCATGGTATGTCCTGGAAGGGAGTATAGTCTCATGGGCCTATTGCATGGAGTACAAATAAAACTAGAAGATAAGTTGAAGCCAGATCACAACATACCTGAAATGCTTTCCTAAAGAGTTTGGATTTTCCTCTATAAACAATGAGGGTTTTGATCCAGGATATGATTGGCATACTCTGATATTTAAGGAGGTAACTTGGGTAGTCATGTGGATGAGGAGCAAGAGACTAGAGTGTTCCTGCATCTGTATTCTTCCTCCAGACACCCAAGTTTTCTATGGGAGAGTTACCGTGAAACTCCTCCTCTCTTATCAGACACCTAGTTTTATCAATTTTACCTTCAAAATCTTTCTTCAATTCACCCCCTCTTCTCCAGTCCCACTGCACTGAAGTCACATCTTTATCACCTCTTACTGAGACAATGAAAATGTACTCTTTACTACCTCCAGTCTTACTCCTTTAGCTTATTTTTCACTTGGCCCCAAAACATTGTTGAAAAATTTTACTCTCACTGTAAGGACTGATGCTGAAACTCAAGCTTCAATACTTTGGTCACCTGATGCAAAGAACTGACTCACTGGAAAAGACACTGATGCTGGGAAAGATTGAAGGCAGGAGGAGAAGAGGACGACAGAGGATGAGATGGTTGGATGGCATCACCGACCGGATGGACATGAGTTTGAGCACCCTCAGGAAGTTGGTGATGGACAGGGAAGCCTGGCATGCTGCAGTCCATGGGGTCGCAAAGAGTCGGAGGACTGAGCTACTGAACTGAACTGCCAAGCATAAAGTTAAAAGCCTTCAGTGGCTCTTTATCAATTTTAGGCTCTTTAACACAATATTCAGGAATCTTTATGATTTCACTCGTCTGCTTCCACTGTATCAGCTGCAACTACCTGCTCCCTCTTGTTTCAGTCCAATTAAACTATAACCTCCTCCTCTGGTCTTGCATAAGTCTGTCTTCTCTGCCTAGAACAAGGTTCCTCCCTTCATCAACCTAACAGCAGTTACTCATCATTCAAGACAGCTCAGGCTTTATTTCCTTTGGGAAAACTTCCTCTACATACCTCTTTTCCAGGCAGAGTTAGGTATGTCTACTCTGAAATCCTCTAACGTTTTATGATAAATATTTATATAATTAATTATATCTCATTTTAACTACAAACTGTCTTCAATAAGTCACACATCAGTGATGCTGTGTCTTACTGATTCAGTTACTGAACCAATATTTATTGAATGTTGCCAGCCGGTTCCCCACTCTTCCCCTAGTCACCCAGAGAATGCTTGGTTATAACATCCTCTCGTCCTGAATTCCAGGGTTCCCCTGGTGGCTCAGATGGTAAAGAGTCTCTCTGCAGTGCAGGAGACTTGGGTTTGATCCCTGGGTCAGGAATATTCCCTGGAGAAAGAAATAGCAATCCACTCCAGTATTCTTGCCTGGAAAATCCCATGGGTTGAGGAGCCTGGCAGGCTACAGTCCATGGGGTCACAAAGAGTCAGACACGACTGAGCGACTTCACTTTTTTTCCCTCCCTGAATTCAGCTGTATGACTTTCATCCTTCTCCTATACATTGTAGGGAGACCTAGAAAAAGAGGCAGACAGAAATAACTGCTTTGGACCCAAGGCTAAGTAAGAAAGTCTTCTCTTTAAAAGCATTAGGAGAAAAATTAAAATTTTAAAAATGTATCCCAGGTCTTGTCACATCTATATGTGTTTTTAATATGTGACTTTTGCTTTTTTGTGTGTGTGTAAATTCAGTCTGAGAGGAAAAGTATGTATTACGGCGGTGTTTCTATATGTTATCCAAATGGGTCCTTTCCTTGGGATGTGACTGAACCAGTGGCATGGTCTTCTGGAGATTTTTGACGAGTAAGACTAGACTGAAACTGAGAAGTACGTTTAAACTTAAGTATCCTGTTGCCCGGTGTTCAGGAGTAGGGAGGAAAGGGGATTTCTGCATGAATACAAAAATCATTACTTTTCTGAAGGGCGGAGTTGTAAAAGGTCTTCCAGGTCATCTGGGTGCTCTGGGTTATGCATAAGTAGGAAATGGACCCAATACTTCCCGCAGAGAATTCTCCCCTAGGGACGGAATCCTCCTCTACACTCCCCTCCCCCATCCAGGACTGACCGTCTACTCAGTGTGTGTGCAGGCACGGTGGCCACTACTTCTAGGACCAGTCCTCTCAACCTTTTCTCTCCTAGCCAAGCTCCGGAGATGTCAAAGATTCTTAAGCTGGGGTTTTCCAACTTGCCCCTGAAGCTAGGCGGGCGGGCCCAAGCTGCGATGTAGAGAATTCGATGTCCCAGCGACCTCCTCTGAGGAGTGGATCGAGTTAAATATAACCGCGCGAATGGAATAGCGCTAAAAATAAGGCAACAGCTGGCCGGTCCACAGCCCGGTCCCGGGAAGGGCGGGGGCCTGAGTGGTCTTGTGCAGGAAGGCCGCTCTGGGCGCGGGGACTAGGAGGCAGCAGCGTCCGCGGGCCTGGGACGGAAGGCCAGCGGGATGGGCGCGAGCAGCTAGGGTGAGGGGCCCAGGGACTGGAGTCAGCGTCGCTCGGTGGCCCAAGAGGCATCTTTGAAAAGACTCAGAACCCTGGGAGAACTTGCCTGGACGTGATAAGGCAGAAGGGCTGTGAGCTGAACTCCTGCTCGCCCCGCCGCCAGAGGGAGCTGAGGGCAAGCGGGGGAAGCCGAACCCTCGAGAAGGCCGCGGCGTCGCCGGGGATCCGAGAGCCGGGGTCGTGCGGCAGTGGCCGCGCGTGCACACTCGAGACTCCAGCAGCGACTGGTGCTCGGACTTAGCGCCCCACACGCACCCACAAGCCCCTCCCGGCGCTCGCCCCTCGGCCCTGCGCACCCTCCCGCGTCAGCGCCCCAACCATGAAGCCCACAATTGAAACGTTTCCAAAACGGGCTATTTATTTGCTCCCAATAAATCGATCCGCAGTGATTAAGAAATCGATGTGGCCTGGGTGGGCGACGTCGCTCTCGGGGAGGGGAAAAGCGCCTCTGCCCTAAGTTCGGAGGGAAGCAGAGGGCGGGTGCAGGACTGGGAGAGGCGTGTCCCGAGGGGGCCACACCCGAGGACCCGCAACCTGGGCGCGCGGGCCCGGCCAGGCCGCGTTCCCTCGGGCGGCGAGGGGCGCGCGCCCGCCGCCCGCGCTCCTCGGCCCCTCTCGCCGCCTCTTTTGCGCGCGGGGGAGGCCGTGGCCGGCAGCAGACGCCGAACAGCTCCGAGGCTTTTGTTGCTCCTCGGCGGGCTGAATGGGGGTTTTGTAAAGCGGGACAGATAAAAATGAGCAGCATCATATTGTTTGACAGAATGATCCCATATGATGAAGTGTCGGCTCCGAAGGGGGTGAAAATGGTGAATTCCTAAAAACCCAGCCCTCGTCTCCTCCGAGAGCTGCCGGTAGCCTGGAGCGACCCGCGGACAGCCGGGCCCCGCCGCATCGCACCAAACCGTGTCGCGAAGACTCGAGCTTTCAATGCCAAGTCATTTTTAAGCCCCGATCCTGCCCAGGACCTTTCTCCTCGCGGATGAAAAGAACAATTTTCGAGAGAAAGGCTCGTTTTGATTAAATCTGACATGCTGCTGATAACTCCATGCTAATGTGAAATAATTAACATAATAGCCATAATTAAAAGCACGCTAACAATGCCATAAATTTATCACACAATTTTACTAGCTTTCTGCCCCTAACTGCTCTCTCATCGTTAATTAAACGTGTTGCCTTTTACAGAATGGATGTTTATACATTTCCAATATAAATAAATTCGAAGCCATCCTCTCTCCCTCTCTCTCTCTGTCTCTCTTCCTCTCCCTTTGGTCTCTCGCCATTAGAAGGCACTTCTTCGCTCGGGCCCTGACTGGCGGACACCTTAAAAATAAATGAAGTTTTGAGATGCAAATCCAAACATGAACATTAAATTAATCCCCCCCCCCCCCGCCCACCAAAGAGATCTGGAGAGGTATACAAGGGTGGTGGGAAATGAGTTGAAAATCCCACCCTCTTGGAAACAGAAATAACTTAGGTGGGGTGGGGGCCCGGGATGTCCTTTCAGCCCTTCCCACGTCCCTCGATGGCCACATCCAGGCAGAGGCTGATAATAGTTTAACATATCGGTGAAGACTGTCAATAAAGAGCCGACTTTGTTTTTTGGGGGGTGGGGAGAGGGGTATATTCCAGATGGACTCCGCCCACATTTAGTTTTCCCTGCATTAGAGGAAGGGTGGCTGCTGTCTGTGGGGGTCGTGCCCCTCACTGCGCGACCTGGTCCTTTCTCCCCGTTTAATAAGAAAAGTGCACCCGCGCCTGGCCGTAACGATTCTATCTCACCTCCGGCCAACGATTTATTCAACCACGGGCATAGTTTCTGACTTAAAGGGCGAGGAAGAGGGCACCTGGTTTCTCCCGCGCCTGACGATGGGTAGGTGGGCCATTCCAGCTTTCCGAACACGCTGACCGTGCCCCTCCTCCTGTGTTGACCACTTAAGAACCCAAATTGAGTTGTAATTAATTTCCCCTTCTCCGTCATAAATTGTTTCATCCTCTTCTTGTCTCCCCCATCCCCATCTCACCCCCCCAGGACACACACACTAAATCTCCCCTCCCCCGAGACGTCTCAATTTCCTTCCTATCGATCCGAACTCCACTTTTCTTGTTTCCTGTTGCTAGAACCTCGGTCCCCTCCACCACCACTACCAATCCCCGCCCCCAACGGACCCTGTCCTGGTGGTTTCTGCAGCTGGGTACCACGGATTCTGCCCACCCCAGGAAAAACGGAGGGAGCCTCATTACATTCTCTTTTGGCTGAAACGTTCCAAACATTTGAACAGGTGAGACAGCTGGCTGCCATCTTCTTTAAATCCCTCCTGGGAAGTTCGATTGTTGTGACCCAAATAATCACTCTCATTCATATTAATTGTTTGTGCGTGTGTTTTGTTTCTCCCTCTTACTACCTCCCCAGTAACCAAGATTCAGAAGATGTTTTACCCACATTTCTCTCTCCTTCCCACCCCACCCCCAATATTTCCGTTCCCTCTATCACATCTTTCTTCGCCCCCCACATGTGTGTCACTGTCGCTCTGTATCTGTCTCGCTTCTCCCATCTCTGTTCCAAAGTTGTTGGTAACTGACGACCTGTGGACTTTTAGCCGCTAACTGGGATCATGCGGCAAACAGGATTTACTAAGCCCGGTATCTAGTTGGCCTAGGACTGGACCCTGCACCGTGTCGGGCTCGTGCCCTTCCGCCCTGGCGGTGTCCCGCAGTGATGGCAGCGGAAACCTTCCGGCCTCCCACCTGGGCTGCCGCTTAGCCTCCTTCCCTCCACGGCAGGTTGCGCGGCGCTACTGTCCGCCCAGAAGAAGGAAAAGGGCGACGGGCTGCCCAGCCTAGAGCTGTTGGGAGAAATCCGCCGTCTCCCCCTGGAAATCGATATTAAGCCGTTGGGCCGGCACCGGCGCAGGACGTCGGGGGCTCAGCCAGTAGGTCCCGCACGTCTCATCATTTAGCTAATCGAGTCGAAAAGTTTCTGTAAGGCCAGACCCGGCATCAGATGGTAACACTGATTGAACAAGAGATTAGCACAATAGATCTCTAACCGAGGGGAAGCGTTGCTTTTCACGCTACGTGCTGTAATTAATGATATGAATCAATTAATTTGACTTTTATTGTGTCGAAAGAAAAAAGCGCAACAAATGGAACTGGCGGCTGGGAGTTGTTCACCCCCACCCCTTTCCCCAGGGAGGTCCCAAAGAGACGCGGGGGAATGGACGGATCGGGCCAGGTCTTGGCCGAAGGAGGCTCAGAGGCAGTAAACAGCGGCGCCGAGGGAGTGCTGAGAGCCAGCTCTGGCGGGCCGAGGAATTGAAATTAGGCTCATTTGGAGGATGCTTCAAGAAGACTGCGGAGGGCATCCCCGGGAGCCGCTAACCTTCCGCGCGAACACACACACGTGCAACGCGTCCACGCGGGCCCAGCCTCCTAGGCTGCGGTGGGGCTCCTGCCGGCCCGCGCCTGCCTCTGGGGCTGGACAACCGAAGCTGAGCAAAGGGAATTTGTGGATTCAGTTTCTTTTCCGTGCCCCTCGGACGTTCTTTTTGTAATTATTGGGTTACTGAGATAGTTTCACCCGGGACGTCCGCTGCCGAGGGACAGCGGGCAGCCAGTTCGCCGCTGCAGTCGGTTTTGCGGGAAGCTGTCTAGAAGGTACCGTAAATGGTTCGGAGCCTGCGGGCGACAAAGCGGTGCAGCTGCGGGAATGAACTCATGCATTTTAGGGTCAAGTGCAACCGGGATATCATTTAGATACAGAAAAATCGTGGAGTTTCCTGGGCGTCTCAAGATGGAGGAACTGCCCTGGTTTCAACCAGAAACATCCTGCGAAGTGGGGGGGATCCAATGTGCTAGTGTTTTATCCGGGAAATTATCTAATGAAAATTAAAGTCAATCTGTGTGTCGCACTGCCTATAAGTGAAGCAAGTTTACGTGTGTGTCTAGGCTAAGGAATGAGAGAGGTGGTAGGTGAGAGAGACATAGACAGGGAATCATAAGTACTACTGTCCTCCAGGAAATACATCAGTTTCTTAGTATCATCTGTAAACACTGAATTTCACTATTTCTTCTCAGACTATATGCCCTTGTGCTCCTTCCTCTGGTAAGGCCTGCACTCCCTTCTCAGGCCTCAGTGGCCAGACTGGGCTTGGGTTCCAGGAGCCCTTAACACCCGGAAGGCACTCGCTGCTCGCAAGGAGGCTGCCTAAAAATGCAGGAGGAAAAAAAGCAGCGCATCGCGGCTTCACCGGGTCAGGAGCACTATACCGAAGTGCGCGGTTCACGCGCCCCAGCAACGCCACGCATCCGGGGTCGGTTTGCGCCCCAACCCTCCATCCCAGTTAAATGCCGAAAGTCTTTCCTACCATCACTGACTTTCCTTGCCAAAGAAACTCGGTGTGCACTGGCCATATCCTCGCCTCCTCCTCCATCTCCTCTGCTGCCGGTCTCTGAGGAACTAAAATCTTGGAGGGTTTGTCTATACCCTAAGGGGAAAGAATCCACGTTAGTTAGCCGCAAGGAGAGTCTAGGCCGCCAACAAGCTCGCTCCCAGGAGGCTGGGCCCAAAAGCCTGAGAAGTCACACCGCCCGCTGCCCCTGAGGTCAGCCATCCCAAACAGGGCGCGGCGTCTAACCTAGAGGCCCGAAGCCTCTTCCCGTCCCCACTCGACTTACCCAGGCCGCTGCCAATGCCGGCTCCTTCCCCAGCGCCTCATTTCCGACTTTTTCACATGCTAAGTCGTTTAACAACTCCGAGCAGCTAGTTGCGGCTTTATTTATAGGTTCTCCGTTATTTTACGTCCTTTTTATTTCTCTCTGCAACTATTCTGATAGATTAATCAATAGCCATTTTCTGACCTTCGGAAACCCCAACTGATGCTGCTGTGGCCGAGAAGGGGGGGGGGGGATATATTATTACACACACATACATATAAACACGCCCACATCGAGCCAGGAAACCGAAGACAGGACCCTGTGGTTTGACTTTAGCGGGAGGAGGAGCGCCTCTCCTCAGCAGGTGTCTCCACCGACTAAGCACTGAGGCAGGACGGGCTCTTAAGTCTAATTAGCAAGACAGAGCCGGGGCGCTGCCCTTAATCTTTAGAGCTAAAAAGAATCAAAAAAACAAAACCGAGACTACCAAGTTTTTCTTAAAAAACAAAAAAAAAAGGATGTGAATCTTGTCCTACATTTCTATGCCTAGGGAGCTTTGGAAAAGGGCGGGTGGCAAGAGGTGGGGCGGGGAAGGGAGAGGGGGCGGTATGTCAGGGAAGTGGATCCGGCGGGGGCTCCCGGGCCCACACCCTCCCTAGCTCAAACGCACCCACCCTCACTCACACCCACAGGCTCCCTCGACCCCCTCGCCGGGCTCCAGCCCAGGGTGGGGTCCCAGGGCGGTCCCAGGCGCCCTTGGGCCCCGCGGGATGCTGGCGCACGGTGCGGCGCGGAGTTGCGCGTCCCTTGTCCCTTTGTTGACAATTCTCTCGACCAACTTGAGTTTGGCCGGCTCCGCGGCGGCCCTGACGTCACGCACGGTCACGTGGCCCCGCCTCCCGTTGGATCTTTAAGTAGAAAGTAATCTATCAGGCCAGTCCTTAAAACGGGACTTTCGACTGCGGGGGCTTCGGCGTCCCTGACACCCCCTCCCCCCGGTTGCCCCTGCCCGCGCCCTCCTGAGCTGCCCCGCGCCCCGGGTCCCGCGCCCGCCTGCACGTTCCTGCTCCCCACGCCCGGGCCGGAGGCGAGAGGAAGGCAGGCGAAGTGAGGGGGCGCAGCGTGGAGAAGCTGCCGGGCCCGGACCGGGTCCGGGGCCGCTGCCGGGAGCAGCAGGGAGCGCCTAGTACCGAGCGCCAGGGACAGCTGGAGTTTGCGGAGCGCTGCCACGGGGGGCGGACGGCACAGCCCGAGTCGTGCGATGCCCGGCCGCCTACTGTGAGCCAAGCCGGGAGGGCCCCGGACCACCTACGCCCCCCTCCCCTCTCCTAATCCCCTGTCTTTCGGGGGCGCCCCAAACCCCTTTCCTGAGGTTGGCGGCAGCCCCTGAAGACGCCCATCGCGCGCCGCTCCTTCCCCGCCGCCGCCACCAACCCCGAGGAGGGATGACCCTCTCCGGTGGCGGCAGCGCCAGCGACATGTCCGGCCAGACGGTGCTGACGGCCGAGGACGTGGACATCGATGTGGTGGGCGAGGGCGACGACGCGCTGGAAGAGAAAGACAGCGATGGGGGCTGCGACAGTCCCGCGGGGCCGCCCGAGCTGCGCCTGGACGAGGCGGACGAGGTGACGCCGGTGGCACCCCACCACGGACAGCCTCAGCCGCCGCACCAGCAGCCCCTGGCACTGCCCAAAGAGGTGGCTGGAGCCGGGGCCGGGCCAGGGGGCGAGGCGGGAGCATCCGAGGCCGACGGCTGCAAGAGCGGCGCTGGCGGCGAGGAGGGCGGCGGGAGCGGTGGCGGGCCCGGCTCCGGCAGCGGTGCAGCGGGCGGCCTGGCCCCGAGCAAGCCCAAGAACAGCCTGGTGAAGCCGCCCTATTCGTACATCGCGCTCATCACCATGGCTATCCTGCAGAGCCCGCAGAAGAAGCTGACTCTGAGCGGCATCTGCGAGTTCATCAGCAACCGCTTCCCCTACTATCGGGAGAAGTTCCCTGCCTGGCAGAACAGCATCCGCCACAACCTCTCGCTCAACGACTGCTTCGTCAAGATCCCCCGTGAACCGGGCAATCCGGGCAAGGGCAACTACTGGACCCTGGACCCTCAGTCCGAGGACATGTTCGACAACGGCAGCTTCCTGCGGCGCCGGAAACGCTTCAAGCGCCACCAGCAGGAGCACCTGCGTGAGCAGACGGCGCTCATGATGCAGAGCTTCGGCGCCTACAGCCTGGCGGCAGCGGCTGGCGCCGCGGGGCCCTACGGCCGCCCCTACGGCCTGCACCCTGCGGCCGCGGCCGGCGCTTACTCGCACCCAGCAGCCGCGGCAGCTGCGGCGGCGGCCGCGGCGCTCCAGTACCCGTACGCGCTGCCGCCCGTGGCCCCCGTGCTGCCGCCCGCCGTGCCGCTGCTGCCCTCGGGTGAGCTGGGCCGCAAAGCGGCCGCCTTCGGCTCGCAACTCGGCCCGGGCCTGCAGTTGCAACTCAACAGTTTAGGAGCCGCCGCGGCCGCCGCAGGCACGGCGGGCGCCGCGGGCACCACGGCGTCGCTCATTAAGTCCGAGCCGAGCGCGCGACCGTCGTTCAGCATCGAGAATATCATCGGAGGGGGCCCTGCGGCGCCCGGGGGCTCGGCTGCGGGCGCTGGGGGCGCCGGGGTAACTGGGGGCACCGCGGGTAGCGGAGGCGGTGGCGCCGCGCAGTCCTTCCTACGGCCGCCCGGGACCGTGCAGTCGGCAGCGCTCATGGCCACGCACCAGCCTCTTTCACTGAGTCGGACGACGGCGACCATCGCGCCGATTCTGAGCGTACCGCTCTCTGGACAGTTTCTGCAGCCTGCAGCCTCGGCTGCCGCTGCTGCCGCCGCCGCTGCTCAAGCCAAGTGGCCCGCTCAATAGGGACGCGCCGGTGGCCGGGATGCGGGGCCTGGCAGCGGCCTGGAGTGTCGGCTGCAATTTGCAAGCTGCGCGCCCCGCCCCGCTCCTGGCCCCCCTGCCCAATCCTGGACTCTGCCTCTCTTCCATTTCCTCCCCCCGACCCCTCAACACCGACCTTTGGCGGCCTCCACCCAGTCCTGCACACCTAGGCTGGCGGAGCAAACTCTCACCGCGCGCCCGCGGGGATTATCTTTCCGTACAGGTAAAACCGAAAACCGATTTTTCCAAAACTGTACCCGGACGGCGCCTGCTCTCAGTACCTGGGGGATGAGAGGGAAATTCTTTGTAAATATTTGTATAAAAATTATTGACTTTCCTTTTGGGGTTTTTATTTTTTTAAGAAAAAAATTCAGTAGATTTAGAGCTCTGAACTTTCATTTTTTCTGAAGGTTCACTCTCCGCAGTTTTATGTGAGAAAAAATGTATAGAGACGTTGGGAGATTTTAAATATAAAATTTTCAGAAGACGAAAGTCATTCTATATAAAAGTCTGTTTATATATAATGAATATATATGGTATTCTAAATGTTATTCCATCGTGTTGTACACAACTTTGTAAATAAAATTTTTAAAGGCTCAGCTTAATGTTTCATTTAGGTGTCTGAGGTAAATGACAAGATTTTAAAATAATATTTGCATTTTATTCTTCCCAGATGAGTTTCAAGGAATGACCTTTTCAAACTTTGATAATTCATAATTTGAGTGTAAGAAAAATTTAATTGGAAAAATATGCCTAATTTAAATTGTACTAATATTTTCTTTTAGTTTTCACATAACATGGGTGTGTAGGTGGTGATTTTCTTCCTATCAATACATTACATCTAAATGACTAGATATTTCTGAAGATAAAGTAAACTGCCATTTAAAAAACCAACCTAATTCTAAACTTCAGCACAATTTTAATTATTTTTAAACATCAGACTTCATCTTTCACAAAGGAAACTTTCCAAATGAGAGTTCTTAATCATTTCAATTAACCTTTCAAAAGAATGTTAATTCCAAACATTTCCCTCATCTTAGCATTTAAAGCCTTGATTTTTTTCAAACTATTTTCATACCCTAAGTGGAAGTGGTAATAAACCCAGTTAACTTTTTAAACATATGTAATGGCATTTTAAATTTTGTAGTGAAAGTGTATTACTTATATGAACTTCATAGATGATACATAGTTGTTTTGTTTTTTTCATAATATTTTCAAATAAGATGCCTCTTTTCTATGGCAATAATCAATCCACAACATAATTTCGATATCTGAAGGGTTCCTGTAAATGTTTCCTTTCTTACCAACCCGCAGCTTTTCCAAAGGCCAATAAATAAACCTTTAATATCCTTTTAAAACAGATGCACCTCACCCCATTTCTTAAACTTTAAAAAAATACCTTAGGCTAGTTTAGTATGAAATGGGAGATCACAAAGCAGGAATGGAGAGATGTCCTTGTGGATTTTTTTTTAATGTGCATTTCAGCTGTTGGAACTGTATTAACGTAGAAATGAAACATCTAGATGCGGAAAGTCAGTTCCCATCACCACCAACACATCCTCAAATGATATCAATTCTAATTATTTCGTAATTAATTTAGCTGTTGCAATTACGTATGCGAAATTGCTTTTTAAAACTGGAGCGTGTAGCAGTACTGTCAGCTTGGCCCTTTGCGGGTGCTGTTTGCAAAACACCGTCAGTCCCCGGCGCTGACGTCCACCTCACTTCCCTCGTCGCGGAGATGGCTCCCGGCTGCTGATCCGAGCCTTATTTCTCTGCTGTCGGCGTGGGCTAGGGCGTCACTTTAAAAGACACTTCCTCGCAAATACCGAATTGGTCTTCCTGGTAAACAGTAAACATTATTGTGTCCTGAGTAAACATTCCTTCTGGATCAGAGTCCTAAAATAAAACAAGCTGCCGGGGGTGAGATCGTTTAACTTGATAAACAAGAACTTGATAATCAACCGCCACCGAGAGGAGCTACAGTAACCTTCACGAAGAAGAGATTATGGACCACACAGTCTACGGGCGGGTCCCTTCTAATCTCTTTTTACAAGGAAAACTAAACGGATCTAAATTTGTTTGTGTGTTGCAGCTATAAAAGTAACAAGTTGTTTCACAGTTGTGTCTGGCTAATCGGTTTTTACACAAACAGCAAATGGTACATGATTTGTGCAAACACATAGAGGTTATTTCTAAATTTAGCTTACACCCCTGGGAAAAGGGAAAGGCCGGGCTTCTTGAATTCACTTTTAGCCTCAAGAAGCTGCTGATCCAAGGCTTCTAAATGACATTGGATAACAGGGGCCTCATTCCATCCCTGATCCTTTGTTACTTATAAAATTACTCGCTCATATTTCCGCGCATAGCAGCAATACCGGCCGAGCCTGCGCCCGCGGCGTGACACTCGGCCACAAGCCGCCGCTTGAGATCCGCGGAGCATTTTTTCCCCCTGATATATTCGGCGATGGAGTGTAGAGGAGAAATCCGCCGGCAATTTTCCTTCCAGACACTTACTAGCCTTGAACTAGAGCCTAAAGAGGACCCTTTTCTTTATTTCTGGGTGGGTAGGAGACTCTTAGCCCCAAACCTCAAACCGACCAGCGACTCTTTAAAAAAAGTCCAGGCAGATCAGGGCTATAGGCCTGGCCATTCCCCCCGAAAAGCTCTTTTTGGTTTAAGCTTGTTAGACCACGAAGCCTTAGAGCAGCAGAAGAAAATGCAAATATCATATATAATGAACACAAGCACTTGGGCTTCAAGGGAGGGCCTGAAACCCACATTTTATATGAGCGAACGCGACCACTGGCGTCGAAAGGCACTGAAAATCCCCTTACACTGAGATTTAAAGGCAACACGACTGATATCAGCTTTTTATTTCACTTAGGCAGATTTATTTGTAATAAAAAGAGGAAGCGGGTTTTTTGGGGGGCGGGGGGGCGGATTTTAGATTTCGGCTACACACCAATTTAAACTGGTTTCCACTTCCTCTGGCACTTATTTCTAAAAGTCCATCCAGTTCCGAAGGCTGTGGCCCTTAGAACATCCCCTGGATGGAGTCCCTGAGGGGGTCCCGGTACTTAGTCACTGCTCCGGGAATGAAGGGTAAATTCGGAGGTCCAGGGAAAAGCGAACCAAGGCTACAATATATGCACGCTCTTTTCAGGGCTCTTGCTGCGATGGCGGACGTGGCCTGTAGGGGGCGACGAGCAGATGCAAAACTTGCCAGTTTTGTCTCCGAGGGTCCCAGACCCAAACCTGAGAGACCTTCCCTTCCAGGCTCAGAGCAGCCTGACCCTCTTACCCTTTTCATCCTCCTGGCCTGGGACACCCAGGTCGAATCTCAGAAAAGCTGTTTTTCTCGATCACTTTCTTGGAAGGGACAGAGTCCCGAGGGGAATTTGCCCTAAAGATTGGGAAGCAATAAAGTTTAGTGATGAGGAAACATAGACTTGGAAGCAATTAAGAGTTATATTTGAGGTTATTTATTTTATACGGTTTATAGAAAGAGTCTTGGCAGTGAGAGGACCATGAAAGGCTGGTGTGTGTGTGTGTGTGTGTGTGTGTGTGTGTGTGCGCGCGCGCGCATGCATGTTTTAACGCAGGTTCCTTGAAGAACTGTCCTGAAGAGACTATGATCTGAAAGAAAACCAGTTCCAGAGCCATGTCTATCAGACTGCACTCGTGTCCGTGATGGTGGCAAGTTGCAGCATCATTAGTGAATTAATTCCTCTCTGAGAGGTGGATGGGAGGTTGGAAGGTCTCAGAGTGCCCAGGTGGAGTGTGTGTGTGTGTGTCTATTTCATGGGAGGGAATGATAGGAAGCAGTGGAAAGCGACAGGTCTCCCAGAGGGAAGAGAACATCCCAATCGGGACTTGGGTATTTACTGACTGTAACCTTGGACAAACTGCTTGGTTTCTTTGAGTCTGTCCATTCCCTTGTCTCTACAACGAGAATGAGAGAATGATACTTGTAGCTTGGGCTTGCAGGATTAGGTGAGTTGGTGTCAGTGGGGGGCGGGGGGGGGCTGTTTTGTAAACTGTTAAGACCTAAGGGGATGTAAGGTGGTTTGTTAGTGGCTTCTAGAAAGACAAACGGACTTCCCTGGTGGCTCCGTAAAGTCAATAAAGAATTCGCCTGCAATATAGGAGACCTGGGTTCCATCCCTGGGTCAGGAAGATCCCCTGGAGAAGGAAATGACTACCCACTCCAGTATTATTACCTGGGAAATCCCATGAGCATAGGAAGGGTTCCGACACCACTTAGCGACTAAACCACCAACCGACAGAAAGACGAACAACTCTGTTACAAACACCTGCAGTGTTGGGCTGGGTTTTGAACCACTAGATTTTAGGTGTACAGGATGAGCAGTTCAGCCCTTCCCCCTCCCCCCACACACCCGCTGTCTGACAGGATGGAGCAAAAGAGAGGCTAGTCAGAATGGGCTTTTCAAAGGAGGGGTCTCATCCTGGTCTAGAGTCCTTCGACCCCACCCTGGGCTTGAGGACAAGGCCAGGATGCCCACCTGCTCTCAGTCCGCAGTCCCAGCTCTAGAGGCCTGGCCTATTTGTTTCTGTTGAGTCGTCCACTTTGCTCTTTGCCCCTTTGCTTCACTGTCCGAGGCAAGTGGGGAAACCTGAGCCCTCCGCTGACAGACGCCCATTAACGCAACGCGCAGCCTCAGGGCGAATTAAAGGTAACCAGATCTCAGACCCACGTGAAAGACCACCCTCCCTTTGCCTGCCTCCGACAGTTGGCAGAGATACACCCAGAGCCAATTTCTCTCTTAATCATCACCACCCCCTCCCCTTGCCCTCTTAGGAATGTACTAGCCATTCTTTGCTCCTCACGGGGAACACCAGCCAAGAAGGGCGGGTACTCAGAACAAAATTTGTAAAGAAATGTTGCAAAATCAGCGGAGTCGTAGAAAGCATTATCTTATTTTTATTTCTCGAGAGGGTGTCTTATATCCGAATTTTTCAAAATAAGAAGGAAATTGGTCATCTCCCTTCCTCCTTCTTCAGATGATTTTGTGCTTAAAGCACACAGCTCGGTCCTGTCAGTTGAGATGGGGAGGTGTTCATTCCCTTGTCTGAGTCCTCTGGGTCTAAATTTCAGAGGCATCTTCAGAAAAACAGCCCTAGAGAACACCCTCTCTTCTTTCCACACAGGCCCTGAAAGTTCTGTGACTTTCCCAAGGTCACTGGGCAGCCCAAGTATAAGCCTTAGAAATGCTCAGCGGAGGAAAAATTGTTCTCTATCCTGGAAAGACGCCCCACTTGAGGAAAGAAAAAAGCGAACATTGGCACAAACAATGTTGGAAAGACTGGGAGTGCGGGGAGGGGGGCAGAGAGAAAGAAAAAAAGACAAATGCAGAGAAACACTGGGCCGAGCTGAACTCAGTTCTGCAAAGGCCAAGACCTAGACCCGGTGCAGCCCGGTGCCGCCCCGCGCGGCCCCGGAGGCCCGCTACGCCCAGACCCATCCGCGCCGCGCCGCGCCGCCCTCTCGCCCAGAGCCAGGCGGTTCTCCGGCGACCTACGCCTCCATCTCCTGGCCTCGTGATTTGGGAAGGGAAGGACGAAGGAAACTCCAGGCCCGAAGCTCAGAGGTCAGAGGTCCAGCCATATCGCTCAGGTCCCCACGAGTTGGTCCCCACGGGTGTCCCCAGCCCCTCCCACGCCGGGTCCACCGGCGCCAGACACTAGGGTTTGGCCTGAGGGACTCCAGCTCCCCTGGACTGGAGGGGACGAGGGCGGGGGTTGGGGGGAGAGGAGAATTTGAATTGATTCGGGAGGAAACCCATCCGTAAAAAGACACCCGCTCCTGCGGCGCCCCACTGGCCCGCGCCTGGGAAGCTCGTGACGAGTACAAATCTCCGCGGTGTGCACCAGGGCGGCCGTAACGCCCTAGCCCAGGATCTCCAGGGAACCCGGGGTACTAGGTACTAGGTACAAGTTAGGGCGCAATCCTAGGAATTGTAAGGAGGATCGTGAGAAGTCGGGCAACAAGGCCAGGATCTTGGGACTGGAGTGCCCCTCGACCTGGGCCTGTTTGCCCGGCCGCCAACGCGTGGCAAGAGGTCTCTTCTCCGCCATCCGCGCCCCTCTGCTCCCGCTTCAGCGGACTGGGAGTTTGGGGTGCTCCTTCGCGAGATCCTGCAACAGGAGCTGAAGTGCACGCCTTATCGAAGAGGGGGAGTTGTCTTCCGCCCTCCACTCACTCTTCTCTGCAGATGGTGAGCGAGACTGTTTTCTCCAAAAGACCAAGAACACATTTTTGCCAGTTACACTTATCTGCAAGGGGCGCATGCAGAGCTACGCAGCAGGCTAGCAACCCCAAACCTTAACTTTTCTGTTTGCTTTCAAGCGCCACCTGGGAGGCAGCGCCTCCTCCGGGAAGCCTTCTTGAGCCTCCCAGCTCAGGTCAGTTGAGCCTTCTTGGAGTTCACGGTGCCAACTAATGAATCGTTGCCTACGCTGCCCTGTGATCTCGTTACTATCTAATATTGCTGAGCACAAAGAGAACGATCAAAAGTATTTGTCTAATAAAAGACAAACTAGGACCATGGGAATGGGGATGAGGAATCTTGAATTGATCGAATGAGGTTTTTTTCGAGATTGGGGGCGGTTTTCTTCCCATTCCTTTCCTTCAGTCTCCCTCACCCCCCCCTTTTTTTTTTCTATAATAAATGCTTTTATAAACACATGTTAAAGGAATTTTAAAAAGTGCTTATTAGAGATCTAAAAAGTATAACATGTCCATGTTCATAAAATAACTGGATTTTCTGCAATCTTTTTTCTGCCATTGTGAAATTAGTTGAAAACTTCTTGGCCTAGCCTAAAATATACCTACAGACAGTTCCACCTCCCTCCTAAGGAAGAAAGCTCCATTAGAGTACCTTGGGATTTTCAGTCCCTCTGCTTCAGTTCTTCCAGTAGAAGAGGATTCACTACCTCACGAAATATCCATTGCACATAGGGACAGCTTTATTTTTTATAGTGCCTTTCTTTTATAGACCTTTTATTTCCTTAGTAAAGTATAGAGAATTTGAGAGTCATTTGCTTAGATGTCAGTTCTAAAGATGTTATATTGTCATGTGTTGGGTTTCTCTATCTTGAAGCCCGAAGAATTCATCGTGGTTTGACCTCTGTGTTTGTGGAGAAAACTGAACAACAGCTAAAGCTTTGAAAAGGTGTTCTGTATCGAGTATACATGTTCCAGGCCTGTATGGGGTCTGTTCTGAGATCTATTTTGAGAGCTCACATTGTTTACCACCTCATCCAGGGTTGAGTTCAGACTATACTGGTGATAAAAGTTTTGTTGGATGGTTGTTAGAACCTCATGGGGTTTTTTGTTTGTTTGTTTTTAAACCAGAAATAAAACCTAGTTTTAAAAAGTTAAATTATTTAATTTCTTTTTCATTGCTGTGAACATTGGCATAAATGCTACTCTCTTAACTGTCAGTTATCCGGCCCATTCACCATAAGAAACTAGGAACTTAGATGGCTTCCCTATATGTAGAATTCATACAGATTCTACTATTTAATATAGAGAAGAAGAAAGAAAATCTTAGATTATTTGGCCATTGCCTTCCAATTGAGATCAAGATACAATGCTCTTTAGTGTTATACACTTAATGGATTTTTTTTTTTTTTTTTTGCAAACATATCTAGTTTGTGTAGTCCCTATTGATTCAGGGTTTTTGGTTTTTTTTTTTTAGTTACTAATGTATACTTGATTTACTGATTTAGCCTTTATATAGCTCAGTTAGCTTCTTTCTTTGCCATTGTTACAGATTATACCAGTAAGCCATCTCTCAAATGCTACCATCTTGCAAATGTAAATGTTGGTTACAAGAACAAGGTGGTATCAAGATCTGCACAAATTAATCACAACCACTGTGAAACATCTGCTTTATTGATGGTACTTCAACAGCATCACCTTTCCACATACATCAGGAATTATGACTTTATGATAAAGTTGCTCTTGCTGCTGGAGGGAATCGAGTACAAGAGTTAATAGATTGAATTAAAAGACAAGAGTAATTCTTAGTCCTAGGCCTGACATTGAACTTGGAAGTATCTGATGGACTCTATATTTGCCCACATAAAGACCACAGTTTTTTTTATTATAGAATATTGGCTATGTTCCCTGTGTTATACAATATATCTTTGTAGTGTATTTTATACATAATAGTTTGTATTTAATCCTCTAATCTTATATTGCCTCCTCCCTTCTCTCTCCCCACTACTATTACTACTACTACTACTAAGTCACTTCAGTCGTGTCCGACTCTGTGCGACCCCATAGACAGCAGCCCACCAGGCTCCCCCGTCCCTGGGATTCTCCAGGCAAGAAAACTGGAGTGGGTTGCCATTTCCTTCTCCAATGCATGACAGTGAAAAGTGAAAGTGAAGTCGCCCAGTCGTGTCCAACTCTTAGCAACCCCATAGACTGCAGCGTACCAGGCTCCTCCGTCCATGGGATTTTCCAGGCAAGAGTACTGGAGTGGGGTGCCATTGCCTTCTCCGTCTCTCCCCACTGGTAACCAGTAATTTTTTCTCTTTATCTGTGAGTCTGTTTCTGTTTTGTTATATTCGCTAGTTTGTTGTATTTTTTAGATTCCACATATAAGTGCTATCATTCAGTAACTGTCTTTCTCTGTAAAGACCACTATTGAAAATGTAGCTGAAAGAGAAGAGAGGAATTTAGTATTATAACTATCATTTTAACGATTCAGGCAACAGATCCTTTTGAGTAACTGTTTAAAAATTTAGAGATTTTTTTTTTAACCTTAATTTCACTTTTGTCTTGATTTAAGGTATCTGTTATATCAAGATATCTGCTGTTCAAATCTCCAGTAGTTTGATGACTCCTTCACTCTGATATTGGTATTGTATATGATAGTTTAGGGGAGGAGACTGGATCACCCGCCTCTACCACCACCACCCATGGGGGTCACATGAATAAAGTGAGGAAGTCCCACAGGAAACTGAACAAATCTGCTCTTTACTTTGGGAAAAGAAAGAAAGATAGTGCTAAGTCATGTCTGACTCTTGCGATCCCATGAACTGTAGCCTGCCAGGGTCCTCTATCCATAGGATTCTCTGGGCAAGAATACTGGAGTGGGTTGCCATTTCCTTCTCCAGGGAAACTTCCAGCCCAGTAATTGAATCCAAGTCTCCTGCATTGCAGGCAGATGCTTTACCGACTGAGGTATGTTTGGAGCCATCATTCTAGTAGAAGGAATGATGCTAAAGCTGAAACTCCAGTATTTTGGCCACCTCATGCGAAGAGTTGACTCATTGGAGAAGACTCTGATGCTGGGAGGGATTGGGGGCAGGAGGAGAAGGGGACGACAGAGGATGAGATGGCTGGATGGCATCACTGACTCGATGGATGTGAGTCTGAGTGACCTCCGGGAATTGGTGATGGACAGGGAGGCCTGGCGTGCTGCGGTTCATGGGGTCGCAAAGAGTCGGACATGACTGAGAGACTGATCTGATCTGATCTGATACATGGAAAATTCTGAAAGAGATGGGAATACCAGACCACCTGATCTGCCTCTTGAGAAATCTGTATGCAGGTCAGGAAGCAACAGTTAGAACTGGTCCTGGAGCAACAGACTGGTTCCAAATAGGAAAAGGAGTACGTCAAGGCTGTATATTGTCACCATGTTTATTTAACTTATATGCAAAGTACATCATGAGAAACGCTGGACTAGAAGAAACACAAGTTGAAATCAAGATTGCTGGGAGAAATATCAATAACCTCAGATATTCAGATACCACCCTTATGGCAGAAAGTGAAGGGACTCAAAGCCTCTTGATGAAAGTGAAAGTGGAGAGTGAAAAGGTTGGCTTAAAGCTCCTCAACATTCAGAAAACGAAGATCATGGCATCTGGTCTCATCACTTCATGGGAAATAGATGGGGAAACAGTGTCAGACTTTATTTTTCTGGGCTCCAAAATCACTGCAGATGGTGACTGCAGCCATGAAATTAAAAGACGCTTACTCCTTGGAAGGAAAGTTATGACCAACCCAGAGAGCATATTCAAAAGCAGAGATATTACTTTGCCAACAAAGGTTCGCCTAGTCAAGGCTATGGTCTTTCCTGTGGTCATGTATGGATGTGAGAGCTGGACTGTGAAGAAGGGTGAGCGCCGAAGAATTGATGCTTTTGAACTGTGGTGTTGGAGAAGACTCTTGAGAGTCCGTTGGACTGCAAGGAGATCCAACCAGTCCATTCTGAAGGAGATCAGCCCTGGGATTTCTTTGGAAGGAATGATGCTAAAGCTGAAACTCCAGTATTTTGGCCGCCTCATGCGAAGAGTTGACTCACTGGAGAAAACTCTGATGCTGGGAGGGATTAGGGGCAGGAGGAGAAGGGGACGACAGAGAATGAGATGGCTGGATGGCATCACTGACTCGATGGATATGAGTCTGAGTGACCTCCGGGAGTTGGTGATGGACAGGGAGGCCTGGTGTGCTGCAGTTCATGGGGTCACAAAGAGTCGGACACGACTGAGCAACTGATCTGATCTGATCTGATACTATGAGATTCCCTTGTGGCTCAGAAGGTAAAGTGTCTGCCCGCAGCGTGGGAGACCTGGGTTCGATCACTGGGCTGGGGAAGATCCCCTGGAGAAGGAAATGGCAACCCACTCCAATACTCTTGCCTAGAAAATTCAATGGATGGAGGAGCCTGGTGGGCTACAGTCCATGGGGTTGCAAAGAGTCGGACACGACTGAGCGACTTCACTTCACTATATACATATACTACTACTACTACTACTAAGTCACTTCAGTCGTGTCCGACTCTGTGCAACCCCATAGACGGCAGCCCACCAGGATGTCCCGTCCCTGGGATTCTCCAGGCAAGCACAGTGGAGTGGGTTGCCATTTCCTTCTCCAGTGCGTGTAAGTGAAGAGTGAAAGTGAAGTCGCTCAGTCGTGTCCGACTCTCAGCGACCCCATAGACTGCAGCCTTCCAGGCTCCTCCGTCTGTGGGATTTTCCAGGCAAGAGTACTGAAATAAAGTAACCCACTACATATGTGTGTATACGTACACACATATGTAGTGGGTTACTTAAAAAATATTTTTTTTCAGTCCTCACTATATGCGGGATCTTGATTCCCTGACTAAGGAAATGCCCCTTGTGTGGAGTGTGGAGTCTTAACCATTGGACCACCAGGGAAGTCTTAATGGGTTACATTCATTTATCTGTTGCTTTAAATATCCTTTTATAAATGAGATGAAGTGTGAGAAAAAAACTTTATTAAATTATAAGAGCTAAAAACTTACTGTGTAAGAGATAGCTGTACTGTATTTTCAAAATTGATTCCCTTTCTGGGGAGCGTTTGAGATGCAGAATGATTGTCTAGAAAGAGCATGGATTTTGGATCTGTTTCCTACGGTCAATCAAATTCTGGGCCTGTCATTTCCAAAATGTGATTTTGATCAAAGGTATTTGGGTTCTCTGAATCTCAATTTTTTTATCTATGAAATGGGAATGGAACCACAATATGAAGATTTACTATGATAATGCATTTGGAGTGCTCAATAATGGTGGCTATTATTACTTTACAGTTTTTGCTGATTTAATAGCAGTCATATTTTCATGAAGCTACCTTTTGTTTCCCTCTGATATTATATAACCATAGTTGTCACATTTCGTATTTTAAAATGATATTGATGATGCCACTGTCCCTTCCATCTGTTTGAACTAGGTATCATTTTTGTGTTCTCACAACCTAACAAATGTGAAACAATTTACTCTGTAGTGCCACTTGGTAAATCACTTTTTCACTTTCAGAGTATTTTTCAGTCTTGTGGATGAGAGGTCTTGACAATAGTCATTAAAGATATGATAGCACTTTCACAAGAACAAGGACATGTGCCTTATGTCTTTGCTGATCTCTGGGTCTAGGTGGATTAATTTTAGCATTTTTCTAGATTTACACTACGATTATACTAAAAGAAGTTACTCACTGCCTGCATTGTATCTGATCGGGGAAATGCCTAATTTTGAGCTTATAAAGACTACCTCAGTTATATTATCTGGTTAATGGGAGGATGTGATGTTGTACAGTTAAACAAAGTTGGGACAGAAGTCAGCTGATAGGGTTTTGCAGCCTGATGATTTTGGCTAAGTTACTTGAAGCCGGCTAAGTTATTTGAAGCTGTAAACCTCAAATTATGATACTCTACTGGGGACGGTCTGTGTCTATTTAGCTTAAATTAAACCCAACATTACTGTTTATGAAAGTGTCTTCCCTGGTGGCTCAGTGGTAAAGAATCCACCTGCCAGTGCAGGAGACATGGGTTCGATCCCTGGTCTGGGAAGAGTCTACATGCAGAAGGCTATGCAGCAGACGTGTGCCCCAACTATTGAGCCTGTGGACTAGAGCCTGGGAGCTGCAACTGCTGACACCCACAAGCCGTAACTACTGAAGCCCGTGCTCCCTAAAGCCCAGGTTCTGCAGCAAGAGAAGTCACCGCAATGAGAAGCTGGTACACTACAACTACACTGAGCAGTTCCCGCTCAGTGCAACTAGAGAAAGCCCACACAGTGGTGCAGACCTGCCACAGCCAAAAATAAATAAGGAAATAAATGAAACATTTTTAAAAGTATTAGATAGACAAAAGACAAAAGAGAGAATGGAAAACCATTTAAATGTGAAGTTGTCATGAATTCCATTCAGTGGGCATGGGACAGAGGGAAATGAAGCAAGGATGGCATGAAGTTGCTAGTTCTGGTTAGTCTCTATTCACTTATGCATTTTACAATATAAGCATCTTGCTTCAGAAAATTGTATATCTTGATGGTTAAATATACTGCCCTTATATTTTTGTACAGCATGGACCCTAAATGCAAAACAACTCTTTCATCTAGAGTTTAACCAAAGAGGTATCAACCTGTTCCAACAGTGGAAATGCTGATAATTAGATTCAGAAAGTGATGGTATGCTTGTATATTATAAGGGAAAATTTAAGGGATTTTGTGACTTATTTTTATTATATTTGATTTTGTTTTTACCTTACATGTTACTTTAAAATCTAGTTTCTGCACAAAATGCAATTTCCACTATAATATCTGCCTTACCAGAGCTGTTCTTGGAATCAAATGAGATAATATATGTTAAAGTGCTTTGCAAAATACACAGTGCTATAAAATGTTTCTGTCCTCTGGACAAGACTGGGCCAGAAATCCATTTAAAAGGTTTTATTCCGTGTTTTCACACAGAAAATGAATTGTGATTGAGCACAGAACGGTAAGCACAATAATAATTATAAGGATAGGAGCTAAGAAGATAAATTGACTACATAGTACCTGCCAGGAAATGTGTTTCATGCTTCAAGCAGATTATCTCAATTAGAGAGTGCTTTGGGACAAGTTTTTCCACTTAGGTTTCTATCCTTCTAGACTCTCTTGCTGCTACTGCTGCTGCTGCTAAGTCACTTCAGTCGTTTCCGACTCTGTGTGACCCCAGACACAGCAGCCCACCAGGCTCCCCCGTCCCTGAGATTCTCCAGGCAAGAACACTGGAGTGGGTTGCCATTTCTTTCTCCAATGCATGGAAGTGAAAAGTGAAAGTGAAGTCGCTCAGTTGTGTCTGACTCTTAGTGACCTCATAGATGGCAGCCCACCAGGCTCCTCCGTCCATGGGATTTTCCAGGCAAGAGTACTGGAGTGGGGTGCCATTGGCTCTCTTAAGACACTCCAAATTCAAATATTATGTACACTTTCTGGAATGCCTCCGCATTACTTGTGTGTGTGTGTGTGTGTGTTTCCCCTTTGTATATTGCTGAATTTAATAACTGAGAAGTGCTAGGTGAGCAAAATACTTATTTCCTAACTCAAATGTGTTTCCATGTGAAGGAATTTTGCTAGAGGACATGTGAGCCTTTCTCTATTATTCCTCTCATAAGGGAGGAGGATGACATCTAAATAGTGAGTTTAGAAAAAAGGTCCAGGCATTTGTGGACCAGCCACTCCTGCACATTGTGGACTTGACTGCTCACAGAAAGGATGAATTCTGGCTTTCAGTGTCTTCCATGCCATGACCTTAGCAGAACATGCGCTGTACTTGTGGTTGAGGTCTGCATCTGTTTAGTGATGCATATGATTGGGTAGCTAAGTCTGACTAGTTCCAAAACTATAAGCAAGTTCACCTGGTTGCGTATCATTTTTTTTAAAAGATTATTTATTTATTTATTGGCTGTGGTGGGTCTTTGTTGCTGTGCAAGGGCTTTCTCTAGTTGCAGAGGGTGGGATCTACTCTTCATTGAGGTACATGGGTTTCTCATTGCAGTGGCTTTGCTTGTTGCAGAGCACAGGTTCTAGGCACGTGGGCTTCAGCTGTTGCAGTGCATAGGCTCAGTAGTTGGGGTGCACAGGCTTAGTTGTTCCACAGCATGTGGGATCTTCCTGGACCAAGGAGTGAACCGGTGTCCCCTGCGTTGCAAGGCAGATTCCTAATCGCTGGACCAACAGGGAAGGCCCTGGTTGCACATCATTTAATGTAGCTTTCGTTAGAAATAAAGCTAATACTTAACTCTGATACCTGTGTCTACTTCTTAACTATTTCTAAATCTAGGTGGGTAGGGAAGAGAAGAGTTAGGAATTAGCTACTTAAAACCCTAACAGTATAAGGGAATGAGTGGTTAAGAGCACAGGGGTGGAAAGGAGATTGCCTGATTTCAAATTCTAGCTGCATTACTTTCCAGCTGTGTTACCTTGTGCAGGTTACTTAAACTCTCTGTCTTAGTTACCTTATTTGTGAATCGGGGACAATAATAGTACCTGCCCTCATAAAGCTGATGAGAGGATTAAATAAGTTAATACATGTAAAGTGTTTAGAATAGCCCTTGGTATACAGTTAAGCATGCAACAAATGTTAGCTTTTCTTAATACTAATAACCCAAAGATACAATCTGAATATTTGCAAATAATTTGCATTCAGCTTCTAACTTCCCTCCTTAAAAGATGTTAATTTACTTATTGTCATCACAGGGGCTTTCTCCTGGTTAATTCTCTGTGCTAAACATAGTAATTTAGTCTTCTCTACTTGTCACAGTTGGTAGAAATGGGATTCACGGTGACATTCCTCAGGGGCACTTTTTAAAATTTTTATTTATTTATTTGGCTGTGTCGAGTCTTAGTTGCAGCACTCAGGATCTTCATTATGTCATGCAGATCTTTCATTGTGGCTTATGCTGGGCTTCCCAGGTGGCTCAGAGGTTAAAGCGTTTGCCTCCAATCCAGGTTTGATCCCTCGGTTGGGAAGATCCACTGGAGAAAAAATGGTAACCCACTGCAGTATTCTTGCCTGGAGAATCCCATGGACGGAGAAGCCTGGTAGGCTACAGTCCACGGGGTTGCAAAGAGTTGGACACGACTTCACTATTCACTATGTACTCTGTCTAGTTGAGGTGCACAGGCTTGGTTTATCTGTGGCAGGTGGAATCTTAGTTCCACAATCAGGGATCAAACCCGCATTCCCTGCACTGCAAGGCAGATTCTGAATCACTAGACCACCAGGAATGTCCTGGGACACTTTTAGACTTCTTTCATGAGGTCTTCATGCTAGTCTGCTGTGCTCACTCTTATTTCAGAATCACTTTGTTAATTCTATGTAATTTAGCAATAAAATATATGCTGTCATATGTAATGGGGTGCTAGATAAGAGTAGAAATTAAAAAAAAAAAAGACAGAAACACCTGAGTTGCTGTTCTTAGGATACAAATATGCTGCAGTTATATTTAGGGGGGAATGTTCAACATTTTGTCATGGAAAATTTCAAACATACAGAAAAGTTAAAAGACTTTTGCAGTAGACACCTGTATACTCATCATCTTACCAGTAACATTTTAGTACACTTGCTCTATCATGTAATTGATCCAGTCATTCATCCTTGATCCATCCATCATTCCATCTTACTTTTCTGAGGCATTTCAAAGTAGCGTGTTGCAGTAATATTCTGAAATGCTAACCTTTGATTCATTCCTTGAAATTTCCTATAATTCCTCAATTTCCTCTCAGAGGCAGAAGTAGTGTAGCTTAGAGAATGGGTCTGAAGCCTGACTGCCTGAAATCCAGTTCTGCCACTTACTAGTCATATATCTGTGTAACCTTACTGTTATTTAGTGTCTTCATCTGTAACAAGAGACTAATAATAGTACTTACCTCTTGACGTTGCTGTGAGAATACATGTCAAGTGCTTATAATAGTGCTTGGCCAGCAAACACTTGCAGAGTACCATCTCATGTTAGACAACATATGTGTTTAATTCTCTTTCATTTTGGTAACACCTAAACCCCATGGGGGTAGTACCATTATTATTAAATATATTGCACATTAGCTATTGGGCTTCCCAGGTGGTGCTAGTGGTAAAGAACCCACCTGCCAATGAAGGAGACAAGAGGTGCAGGTTCGATCCCTGGGTTGGCAAGATCCCCTGGAGGAGGGTCTCCCCCCATTTTCTTGCCTGGAGAACCGCATGGACAGAGGAGCCTGGCGGGCTGTGGTCCATAGGGTCACAAAGAGTCGAACACAACTGAAGCGACTTAATCTAGCCTAGCCTAGCCTGTGTTAGCTATTATTATTTTTTAGAGCAGAAATTCAGAGGGAAAAAGTGTCTGCTTAGTTTTGAGTTTTAAACTAGACATTTTTAAGTTGATAGCAAAAAGGAATAAAGGTTTTTAGAAAGAAACTGAGCTGTTTGTCAAACATCGAAGATTGCATCATTAACAATTGATTTCGAAACAAAAGATAAAGACTCGCAGCTGGCCAAATTGTATAAACTTTCTTAGCCTTGGAGAGGAGAGAGGAGCAGAAACCAGAGAGAAGCTAATGAAGGTAAATGGGACCTTCCCCAAGCCAGGCTGATTCCCAGAGCTGGGATAAATGTCCCTGTGGATGAACTTGGGAATTTGATAGCAGAGAATTTTGCTTCCTGCTAATATTTTTTGGACTCTAATGATGTAATCTTTTTTTTTTTTTTAATCCCATCCATCTCTTCAGTTCAGGCTAGGACATTATCCACTGCCTTAGAAAAAGGAAACCATAAGAAAGAAAATGTTAAGTATTTAGCTTTTGAGCACCAAAACCCAAAGACATGGCAAAACAAAAACATGTTTCAATGAGTACAATTGTTTCTGGTTCTAGAGGAGATACAAATTTTCTGGACTAGAAGAAAACTCAAGGGGCTTCTGAGTTTGCCAAGCAATCAAGAATCTGCCTTCAATGCAGGAGAAGAGAACTCAAGGACAGGCCCAAACAGACTGGGAAAAGTTGGTCATGCTAGTTGGGGGTGGTCTTCTGCTTCCAATTATACTTGATGCTACTGCTAAGTCACTTCAGTCGTGTCCAATTCTGTGCAACCCCATACACGGCAGACCACCAGGCTCCCCTGTCCCTGGGATTCCCCAGGCAAGAACACTGGAGTGGGTTGCCATTTCCTTCTCCAATGCATGAAAGTGAAAAGTGAAAGTAAAGTCACTCAGTCGTGTCTGACCCTCAGTGACCCCATGGACTACAGATTTCCAGGCTCCTCCATCCATGGGAGTTGCCAGGCAAGAGTACTGGATTGGGGTGCCATTGCCTTCTCCGAATTATACTTGATATTTACCAAAAAAATTTAAGTGTTGTTAGGGTATATATATATATATACACACACACACACACACACACATATATACGAGGCACTGGTCATAACAAACACTCTTTTCCAACAACACAAAAGAAGACTCTACACATGGACATCACCAGATGGTCAACACCAAAATCAGATCGATTATACTCTTTGCAGCCAAAGATGGAGCTCTATACAGTCAGCAAAAACAAGACCAGGAGCTGACTGTGGCTCAGATCGTGAACTCCTTATTGCCAGATTCAGACTTAAAGAAAGTGGGGAAAACCACTAGACCATTCAGATATGACCTAAGTCAAATCCCTTATGATTATACAGTGGAAGTGAGAAATAGATTTAAGTGACTAAATCTGATAGACAGAGTGCCTGATGAACTATGGAATGAGGTTCGTGACATTGTCCAGGAGACAGGGATCAAGACCATCCCCATGGAAAAGAAATGCCAAAAAGCAAAATGACTGTCTGAGGAGGGCTTCTTACAAATAGCTGTGAAAAGGAGAGAAGCAAAAAGCAAAGGAGAAAAGGAAGGATATAAACATCTGAATGCAGAGTTCCAAAGAATAGCAAGGAGAGATAAGAAAGCCTTCCTCAGTGATCAATGCAAAGAAATAGAGGAAAACAACAGAATGGGGAAAGATGAGATCTCTTCAAGAAAATTAGAGATACCAAGGGAACATTTCATGCAAAGATGGGCTCGATAAAGGACAGAAATGGTATGGACCTAACAGAAGCAGAAGATATTAAGAAGAGGTGGCAAGAATACACAGGAGAACTGTACAAAAAAGAGTTTCATGACCCAGATAATCATGGTGGTGTGATCACTGACCTAGAGCCAGACATCCTGGAATGTGAAGTCAAGTGGGCCTTAGAAAGCATCACTAATAACAAAGCTAGTGGAGGTGATGGAATTCCAGTGGAGCTATTTCAAATCCTGAAACATGATGCTGTGAAAGTGCTGCACTCAATATGCCAGCAAATTTGGAAAACTCAGCAGTGGTCACAGGACTGGAAATGGTCAGTTTCCATTCCAATCCCAAAGAAAGGCAATGCCAAAGAATGCTCAAACTACCACACAGTTGCACTTATCTCACATGCTAGTAAAGTAATGCTCAAAATTCTCCAAGCCAGGCTTTAGCAGTACGTGAACTGTGAACTTCCAGATATTCAAGCTGGTTTTAGAAAAGGCAGAGGAACCAGAGATCAAATTGCCAACATCCTCTGGATCATAGAAAAAGCAAGAGGTTCCAGAAAAACATCAATTTCTGCTTTATTGACTATGCCAAAGCCTTTGACTGTATGGATCACAAGAAACTGTGGAAAATTCTGAAAGAGATGGGAATACCAGACCACCTGACCTGCCTCTTGAGAAATTTGTATGCAGGTCAGGAAGCAACAGTTAGAACTGGACATGGAACAACAGACTGGTTCCAAATAGGAAAAGGAGTACATCAAGGCTATATATTGTCACCCTGCTTATTTAACTTCTATGCAGAGGACATCATGAGAAACACTGGGCTGGAAGAAACACAAGCTGGAATCAAGATTTCTGGGAGAAATATCAATAACCTCAGATATGCAGATGACACCACCCTTATGGCAAAAAGTGAAGAGGAACTAAAAAGCCTCTTGATGAAAGTGAAAGTGGAGAGTGAAAAAGTTGGCTTAAAGCTCAACATTCAGAAAACAAAGATCATGGCATCTGGTCCCATCACTTCATGGGAAACAGATGGGGAAACAGTAGAAACAGTGTCATACTTTATTTGTTTGGGCTCCAAAATCACTGCAGATGGTGATTACAGCCATGAAATTAAAAGACTTACTCCTTGGAACCTAGATAGTATATTGAAAAGCAGAGACATTACGTTGCCAACAAAGGTCCGTCTAGTCAAGACTATGGTTTTTCCAGTGGTCATGTGTGGATGTGAGAATTGGACTGTGAAGAAAGCTGAGCGCCAAAGAATTGATGCTTTTGAACTGTGGTGTTGGGGAAGGCTCTTGAGAGTCCCCAGGACTGCATGGAGATCCAACCAGTCCATCCTAAAGGAGATCAGTCCTGGGTGTTCATTGGAAGGACTGATGCTGAGGCTGAAACTCCAATACTTTGGCCACCTCATGAGAAGAGCTGACTCACTGGAAAAGACCCTGATGGTGGAAGGGATTGGGGGCAGGAGGAGAAGGGGACGACAGAGGATGAGATGGCTGGATGGCATCACCACCTTGGTGGACATGAGTTTGAATGAACTCCAGGAGTTGGTGATGGACAGGGAGGCCTGGTGTGCTGCGATTCATGGGATCACAAAGAGTTGGACATGACTGAGCGACTGAACTGAACTGAAGTGAACTGAGGGTATATTGAGGATTCTAATTTAGTATTCTACTAATAAAGGCAAGACTTGGTAATATTTCAGTGTTCCCATTATATATGACATAAGTAGATAGCTGGAACTCCCCAAAATTTTAGGAGAGATGTTTTATTTGTGCATTATTGCCTTGAGTTGGCTATAATTTTCTATTGCTTTTATTTTTCCTTTTTAATTTAGAATGATATTTCTAAGCACTGTACATGAATAAGCTGTACAAGTATAATTCATACATATTACTTTCCAATTATTTTGTATAACCATGTTTATTTACAACATAAATAAATTGGAAATGAGTATAATAAGTATAAGCTATGTGAAGTTATAATTAAGAGCACAGGCTCAGAGCCAGATTATCTGCTTTTGAATCCTAGCCTTACCCCTTACCAGCTGTGTAATATTGGTCAGGTTCCATTTCTTGATCTGCAAAATTGGAACTGAAATAGTATCTACCTAATAAGATAGTGTGAAGATGAATTTAGTTAATACATGTAAAGTCTTTGTAACAGTGCCTGGCACACAGTAGGCACTCAAGGATTGTTAGGTGATTTGCAAGTTATTTTGCCCTATTAAAAGAAAACTTAAGAGTTTATTTATAGCTAATTATTTTCATAATTAAGACTTCACTAAGAGTGGGAAAAACCCAGCAAAAAAGTGGAGAGGGGGGAGAGAGGGAACCCTCTTACGGAAAAACAGAACCACATGGAAAAGCAGGTAAAGACATTTTCTGAGATGACACTTTTTTTTTTTCCAGCATCCCACTCTGGCTTTTAAGGAGGCCATGCTATGGACTACACTGTGTCCTCATTGAACAGTCATGTGTTGAAATTCTATGACTGTGTTTGGAGATAAGGAACTGGAGCTTTATACGGAGTAAGCAAAAAAGAAATAAATGAGGTTGAAAGAACTGGGGGGAGAGGGGGGCCACTACCAAGTTTTTGTAAAGTTAGCAAATAAAAGAAACCACTAGAGTGGAAGCAGGTGAGACATGGGAACTGAGACAGTTTGATATCTGCCTATACAAAGTGTGTGGAGAGGTCTCGGAAAAATGAGGTTGAGGGTGAATCCCATTTCTCCCCATTCTCCTATACAAAGTTGCATTTTGTAGGGATCACCCTCATTGGCACTGACTGGACAAAAGAGAGAGAGGATAAGACAGCCTTACTAGTCCTAGCTGTTGGATAGAAGTTTGTTTGTTGGGGTGGATACGCCACATATTTGAGTAAGAGAGCACCATCCTTAATTCCCATCCCTATTTCATATATATATATATATATATATATATATATATAGGTATATATGCGTGCATAACTATGTGCAAAGATGATTATTATATCAATGTTTGTAAATAACAAAACAAGTAGAAACAACCTAAAAGTCTATCTGATAGAGACTGATTAAATAAATTATGCTATATTATCCATGTAATGGAATGCTCCAAGGCCATTTATATATGGCTGATATAAATTCCATATTATATCAAAGGAATCAAGCAAGATTCAGAGCCGTGTGTGGAATATACTCCCATTGTGGGGACTATTGTCTTTGGGGATGGGACTCGTGTTTAGGAGGAAGAAAGACATACTTTTGCTTGTTCTGAATTTTTTTTTTTTTACCAGTTATCTATTCGTATATGTAATAAATCACCTCAAAACATAGTGGCTAACCAACTATTTTCTTTGGTTACAAGTGTAAGGATAAGCAGTTAGGGCTGGGCTCACTGGATAGTTCTCCTGGTCTTCTCTTGGTCATGCGGCTGCAGTTGTCTGGTGACTGGACAAGAGCTGGACAGTCTGTCATGGACTCACTTAGGTGTATGGCCATGGATGCGGGCTGTCATATGTGCCACCTGTCTCCAGCAGGTCAGCCTCAGCCTATTGACACGAAGCCTGCATTCAAGGAGAACAAGAGCTGAAGTTTCAAGGCCTCTTGAGGCCTAGACTCAGAGGAACTCACACAACATTTCTGCCATATTTCTGTCAAAGAAAGTTACATGGCTCAGCCCAGATTCAAGGACTGAGGAAATAGACTCTATCTCTTACAGGGAGGAATGTCAAAGAATTTGTGGCCAGTTTTAATCTATCAAGACTCCCTGGAGAAGGAAATGGCAACCCACTCCAGTACCCTTGCCTAGAAAATCCCATGGAGAAAGGAGCCTAGTGTCCATGGGGTTGCAAAGAGTCGGACACGACTGAGCGACTTCACGTTCACTTTAATCTATCATATACATATATTACTTTTTCCAATAAGAAACTAGTTAAAGAAATACGTATCTAAACAAGTGGGGCCTGATCAAACATACAAAGTTTTGTACAGCAAAGGAAACCATTAACAAAATGAAAGATGACCTACAGATTGGGAGAAAATAATTGCAAATAATGTGACTGACAAGGGATTAATTTCCAAAATATACAAAGAGCTTATGTAACTTCATATCAAAAAACCTTAATATAAAAAAATACTCCCAGTCAAAAGATGGGAGTATTCCCTGGTGGTTCAGTGTTAGGACTCCTTGCTTCCACTGCTAGGGGCCTGGGTTTGATCTCTGATGGGAGAATTAAGATCCTGCAAGGCAATGCCAAAGAATGCTCAAACTACCACACAATTGCACTCATCTCACACGCTAGTAAAGTAATGCCCCAAATTTTCCAATTCAGGCTTCAGCAATACGTGAACCGTGAACTTCCAGATGTTCAAGCTGGTTTTAGAAAAGGCAGAGGAACCAGAGATCAAATTGCCAACATCCGCTGGATCATGGAAAAAGCAAGAGAGTTCTAGAAAAATATCAATTTCTGCTTTATTGACTATGCCAAAGCCTTGACTGTGTGGATCACAAGAAACTGTAGAAAATTCTGAAAGAGATGGGAATACCAGACCACCTGACCTGCCTCTTGAGAAACCTATATGCAGGTCACGAAGCAACAGTTAAAACTGGATATGGAACAACAGACTGGTTCCAAATAGGAAAAGGAGTCCGTCAAGGCTGTCTATTGTCACCCTGCTTATTTAACTTCTATGCAGAGGACATCATGAGAAACGCTGGGCTGGAAGAAGCACAAGCTGGAATGAAGACTGCCGGGAGAAATATCAATAACCTCAGATATGCAGATGACACCACCTTTATGGCAGAAAGTGAAGAGGAACTAAAAAGCCTCTTGATGAAAGTGAAAGAGGAGAGTGAAAAAGTTGGCTTAAAGCTCAACATTCAGAAAACAAAGATCATGGTATCTGGTCCCATCACTTCATGGGAAACAGATGGGGAAACAGTAGAAACAGTGTCAGACTTTATTTTTCTGGGCTCCAAAATCACTGCAGATGGTGATTGCAGCCATGAAATTAAAAGACTTACTCCTTGGAAGGAAAGTTATGACCAACCTAGATAGCACATTTAAAAGCAGAGACATTATTTTGCCAACCAAGGTCCGTATAGTCAAGACTATGGTTTTTCCAGTGGTCACGTATGGATGTGAGAGTTGGACTGTGAAGAAAGCTGAGCGCCAAAGAACTGATGCTTTTGAACTGGGTGTTGGAGAAGACTCTTGAGAGTCCCTTGGACTGCAAGGAGATCCAACCAGTCCATCCTAAAGGAGATCAGCCCTGGGTGTTCATTGGAAGGACTGATGCTGAGGCTGAAACTCCAGTACTTTGGACACCTCATGCAAAGAGTTGACTCATTGGAAAAGACTCTGATGCTGGGAGTGATTGAGGGTAGGAGGAGAAGGGGACGACAGAGGATGAGATGGCTGGATGGCATCACCGACTCGATGGACGTGAGTTTGGGTAAACTCTAGGAGTTGGTGATGGACAGGGAGGCCTGGAGTGCTGCGATTCATGAGGTCGCAAAGAGTTGGACACGAATGAACAACCGGAATGAATGAATGAATGAAGCTGCATGGTGTGACCAAAAAAAAAAAAAAAAAAACAGACTCTTTTCCAAAGAAAACATACAGACAGCCAACAGACACATGAAAAGATATTCAACATTGCTAATCCTTAGAGAAATGGAAATAAACTACAATGAGGTATCAACTCATACCACTCAGAATGGTCACCATCAAAAAATCTACAAATAATAAATACTGTAGAAGATGTGGAGAAAGGGACTCCTCCTACAGTGATGGTGGAAATGTAAATTGGTGCAGCCATTATAGAAAACTGTATTGACATTTCTTAAAAACCTAAAAATAGAGTTACAATATGATCTAGTAATCTTAGTTCTGACCATATATTTGGAAAAAGCTCTAATTCAAATGCATATATGCACCCCAAGTTTCATAGCAGCACTTACAATAGCCAAGACAGGGAAGCAACCTATGTGTCCATCAACATGTGAATGGATAAAGAAGATGTGGTATATAAATACAATGGAATGTTACTCAGCCATAAAAATAATGAAATAACACCATTTGCAGCAATATGGATGGACCTAGAGATTATCATAGTAAGTGAAGTAACTCAGAGGAAGAAAGACAAGTATCATATGCTATCACTTATATGTGGAGTCTAAAAAATAGTCAAAATGAACTTATTTATAAAACAGAGACTCACAGTTACCAAGGGGAAGGTGGGGGAGGGAGGGATGAATTAGGAGTCTAGGGTTAACAGATACACAATATCATATGTGAAATAGATAACCAACAAGGATCCACTGTATAGCACAGGGAACTGTATTCAACATTTTGTGATAACCTCTAATGGAAAAGAATTGAAAAAAAGTGTGTGTATATGTGTGTATGTGTGTGTGTTTGTGTAACCAAATCACTGCTGTAAACCTGAAACTAACACAATATTGTAAATCAATTATACTTCAATAAAAAAATAAGCACCAATGCTATTTGTAATGAATTCATAGGATTTTAAGAATTTGATGGAAATTTGGAGATTAGTATAAAAACCATCTGATTGTGTCAATAAGCAAACTGAAGTCAGAGAGGGAAAGTGTTTTGGATTAAGATGACATAATAACAGAATCAGGCACCATTTCTTCTACCTCCCAGTCTTGTTCTCTTAATTCCCCAATAGGAGTTCCTTTTGCAAATAAAGCTTATTAATGATCTTTGATCTAGAGAACCTGACAACATAGCCCTATTGCTGTTAAGAACCTTAAAGGTTATAGCTCAGGCAGGCAAAGGAAAAGACTAGAAAAAGAATCCAAGCAATTCTGAGAAAAGTAAAATGGGAATTTGATGGAGAAGGAAATGGCAACTCACTCCAGTATTCTTGCCTGGGAAATCTCATGGACAGAGGAGCCTGGCAGGCTATAGTCCATGGGGTTGCAAAGGATCGAACATGACTGAACGACTAACAGTAATGGATTTTCCAGCTCCAAGTCACTCTTTGGGGAACTGCCCCATTTTGTACTGCTTTGTGTAAAAGATAAAGACTATTGTCTAAAACAAAAAAAAAAAAAAATGGGAATTTGAATCATCCAGGTTATCTACTATCAGTGCTTCATTCTTTTTTTTTTTTTTTTTTTAAGGAAATATAGTCTAGTGTAGCTGTAGAATAAATCATTTACCAAGTCATAAAAATTTTGGTTACAATTGCCATATAAAATGGGTCTAGATGATTTTTCGTCTTGGGATATTTTTCTTTTCCATTTTGGGATATTTTTAAAAACAAGTGTAAAGTATATTCAAGTTATTCTTGTTGGTCCCACTGGGAAATTAGAAGTTCGCTAATAGGTCTTCATCTTTTCATTAATGTAAACTTGTTGATTAATTGGTTGGTTAATGAATTTTTTAAATTAATTCAGCAAATGTTTATTGTGAACCCACCAATTCAAAATATTGTGCTGAAAATTGATAATAGAATTTACTCTCTTAAGAAGCTTAACATCTTTTTGCAGGCAAACATATATATAACTAACTACAACACAAAGATAAATGAATTAGATGCTGTAAGGGAGATATTAGCAAAGTGGAATAAGAACATAGAAGAACAATTGTAGTTATTCCAGCTGGGCGGAGTGGGAAAGGCTAAATCATTTGTGGCAGAAAGGAAGAAGAACCAGAAGAAATTTTTTCTACATATAGAGTGGTTAACAGATTTCCTTCACAGAAAGTTAAAGTTGGGGAATTTAAAAGGCTTAAATGCTAAAGATGCATGTCTGTGGTATTGGGAACCCTTGGAACAGATAGTCACTTTTTCCCTAAAATGGGATCTTTTGGGTACATAAAGTTCTGAATGGAAGAATCCCTGTAATTACCATCATGTGAGGGCTTCCCTGGTGGCTCAGAGGTTAAAGCATCTGCCTGGAATGCAGTAGACCTGGGTTCGATCCCTGGGTTGGGAAGATCCTCTGGAGAAGGAAATGGCAACCCACTCCAGTACTCTTGCCTGGAGAATCCCATGGAGGGAGGAGCCTGGTAGGCTACATTCCATGGGGCCGAGAAGAGTCAGACACGACTGAGTGACTTCACTTTATGGATATCTGAATTAGATGGAGACTACTGATCAATTTAAAACAAAGTTCTGATGTGCCAAGGAAGCAAAAGCATGTAAGTAGCCTTTCTAACAGAATTCTCCGTTAACAGAGACTTCCTTCTTTGGGGGTTTGCTGCTGCTGCTGCTAAGTTGCTTCAGTTGTGTCCGACTCTGTGCGACCCCATAGACGGCAGCCCACCAGGCTCCCCCGTCCCTGGGATTCTCCAGGCAAGAACGCTGGAGTGGGTTGCCATTTCCTTCTCCAATGCATGAAAGTGAAAAGTGAAAGTGAAGTCGCCCAGTCGTGTCCGACTCTTAGCGACCCCACGGACTGCAGCCCACCAGGCTCCTCCGTCCATGGGATTTTCCAGGCAAGAGTACAATGCTTATATACTCTGATGAAAGAGAGGGAGACATAGGGAGATAATTTCTTAATTTATGTAAGTATCTTTACTTTTCATATTAAAATTTATCTCATGTTCATTCACTGGCATTTTCTTTTGTGTTCAAAGATCACCTAAATGAAAAGGTAAGCAGACAGGCAGAACTTCCTTTAAAGGACAACAAGAGAAAAATGCTCAAGTTGGCCCATGTTGCAGTAATAATGAATGGTCAAATATTTCTGTTCATTAGAAGCCTATAAACTACTCCTTTCAGAGCCCTGAAACCCTGAGAACAAGTTGAGTTGATGTGAGGATGGAGTTTTAACCAGTTACTGTTGCTTTTTTGGTTTAAATAAGACTTGGAATCTCATTTTATGAGTGCCTGTGTTATTTCTCAACATCTGGTTACCTTATGATATGCAGCTGCTAATGGAGCACAGGATGTATATCATTGGATAAATAAGAACACTATTTTTCTTGAGGGACAACACATATTCTTGGGACTTTTACTGAGTTACGTTTTACTAGTCTTTAAATATTTAGAGTTATGTACTTAAAAGATACAGAGCATAGGTATTACATCCACAGAAAGTATTTTAGTCAGTGAATGTTCAATGTAGCAGGTAGAGATGAACTTAGCACGTCTTGTAGACTGAACTGGGAACAGACTCTTCAGCCATAAAATGCACTTAACAGTCTATTTAATAGTGGTGAGGTCCTTGAAAATGCAATATCCATGCTAATCTCGCCTTTTTCTAAATCACAGATGAAAAATAGGTCAGTTAGGTAGAGCCTTCTCTTTCTATTGAAAGTGCGACATTTAATCTATTGAAACAACTACCAAAACTTTATTAATTCAATGTAAAATAAGCGTGCTGAGAAAGTAGAGAACTTTATTAAGACCACAAGGTTTTCCAAAATTTGATCTGGGTATCTTTGGTTTTAAGACTCAATAAAATGTCTATTTGGTGGATTTGATCAAATCAGTAACACCAAGGAGGGACCAAAAAAAAAAGCAACCCAGAATGTAATTAAATCTCACACTGTGAAATGGCTTAAAAGAACTAAGTGTTTTACAGAAAGTAAGAGGCAAAAACTAGAAAAGGAGTCTCCAGAGAAAGACTTGCCACTTCTCTGATGCCTCTAGGGAACATTCATTTGGGAAGAGAAGTATACAGCTTCCAGCAGAGAACAAACCAAGTAGTCAAATTGGGGCTTAATGTAACTAGATACCAGCCGTGGTGCATTTCCTTTAAACCACAATGTTCTGTAGAATTCTGTGGAGAGGAAAATGCAGGGTATCTGATAAATCGTAATTGCAGTTCACTGGGATCTATTTTGAAGAATAACTGTTCACACTTTTCTTTTTCAGACCCGCACATATATTTAAATAGGATTTAGTACTCTCTGGCCCCACCCTCATAATCAGCTCAAATGTGTACCTAGGGTAATACCATAGTTCCACTCCTTTCCAAGAACTATTATAAAGAACAGGAGTTCCAGTATTTGAAAAGTAAACACAATGATACTCCACTATAGCTTTGGATAGGGTTTGGGGAAAAACTTGTTCCTCTTTTTTTGTTTGTTTTTAATTTTTCCTTGTCGTATATTCTTGGGTGGCAGGTATAGGTGTCAGTGGAAGGGAGAGGATGTTTTCCTTTTGCTAGCCCTCTTCTCCAGATTCTGAAAGAAATCATGGAGGAGAAAGGGCACCTAGAGGTTATGAACTACTGTGGATTCAATAATAGTTTAGTTCTGTTCAGTTCAGCTCTTATTCCAGAAAACTAACTCCATCAATTATAGAAAATAAATTTTTATAGATAGTTTTTTCCAAACCTATCTTCAGTGCATATCCAGGAAGGATTATTTTCCTTCACACCATCAAAGCACCTACATTCTTACCTTCATTTTATGAGAATCATTCAGGTGATATGTGGTAGCTACTATTATTGGGCACATGTGGTATCTCATTTAGATTTTTAAATCCATGTTCCTAGAGGCAGAGTGCTACTATTGACAATATCTGCCATCTCCCTTCTCATTAAAACCAAACCCCAAACCCACTGTAAAATAAAATGGTGATAAAAAATCACACCCTACATATTTTGTGTCCCGCCCCTCTTCTCAGCACTCTTTTTTTAGTTTGGCAATCTTTTTTAAAAATTGGTGAGCAAAAGCAGAAAACCAAGTAGGAAGCAAAGGCTTTATTTTTTGAATTATCCTTTTTCTCTGGTATGGACCTTCATTCTTTACTATAAATAAAAATTTACTTAAAAATCAAACTTTAAATCTTGATGTATTTACTGTAAAATTTACAAGTTAGAACCTACTGCCATCTTGATTTATGTGATTTTAAAATGGAGTTCTTATCATTTCCCTCGGGAACACTTTTTGGTTTAAATAGTCCTTACTGGCAGGTTGCCTCCTTTATACTTAGTCCAAATTTTCATTTTCAAAGACTGTTTTAGACAAGTGCCATGATAGCTCTAGCCCATGGATCTGTGTACCACATAATAGAGTGTGACAATCCACTCAGTTGTGAAAGACACTGGCGATAAAGTAATAAAGTAGCATTTGTGTTATCCCATTGGCTTTACAAATCTACTTTAACATTGACCCATGGTGTTACTCATTATTAGAAACTATAGATGTTTATAATTCTTCAAAATATATTGGTCTAAGTTACATCATATATCACATATTTAAGTTTAAATTCAAAGTCCTGGGCTGAGAGAGATGTAGATTTGTGACACTCCTTGGAGGTTTGGGGTCCATGAACCAATGAATACATTACATTGCCACATTAAAGATCTCTTTATATCTGTAATGATATAAGCACCATCCTATATTTTAATAACTTTTAAAAACAGAATTTTAAAAATCTTCTGCATTTATGAAGCTCAGACTTCCACAACAAATTATATCTGTGGACTGTTATATATTTACATTCCTTCTGTCTTTTTATATCTGGTTATAAATAAAGATATAAAAATGATGTTCTTAGGACTGTTCCTAGACTCTGTTACAATAACACTATTTGAACTAAGTGGCAGGAACATGTACTACTTCTTTTATGGTCCAAATCGATGACATTGTATGTGTGATTACGTACATATATACTGTTGAAAAATCTGTATTTATATGACAGTAGTTCCAAGTGGCATCTGAAATTGAGGGTAAAAATAATGATTTATATTCTTCTGGGCTATATATAATATGGATCTATAAACACCTTAAGGGCAGATTATTTATTCAATAACTATTTGTTGAATAAATGAATATATCCATAAGTAATTATAAATGAACTTGACTAGATTCATTTAAGCAATAAAGAAATTTAAATAATTCTAATTAACAATAGATAATGCAGTTTTAGGGTGATACCACTTTGGTCCTATTCACATAGTTTCTGAAGTTCCCAAAGCAGTTCATTTCATCTGTAAGGCTATTTGGTGTGTGTGTAAAGAGAGAGAGGGAAGGGAAAGGAGAGGAAGGAGAAGAAGAGGGACAAGAAAGGTAAGTTAAATACTCTATAAAGAGAATCTTTCCCTTTTGGGTTCTCACTGGAATCATTTATATAATAAGGGGAGAATAACTACTTAATTTTTTTTATTTACCAGTTTTCAAAATAATGAGTGATTTGCTAGCTTCCTCCATTGGTGACCTTTTCTTTTTTTAAAGTATCTTTACAAGTTCAAGGACAATGAGACAATTAACATTTGATGTGTTTTTATCCTTTGTAGTTATTATGCTTACTAATGCTCTGTGTGTCCCGTCTGTGACCCATAGGAGTCTCTTCAAGGTGGCTTTGGAGTCTTTCTGACATTGACTCTAGTAGTGTTTGATAGTTTCCTTGATATCTGGTAGAACAAAATGTTCCAGATTTATTTTTATATATTTCTTTTCCAAATCTGAAATCAGCTACTCATCTTGTTGCTTGTTCAGTTCAGTCACTCAGTCGTGTCCAAACTCTTTGCAACCCCATGAATCGCAGCATGCCAGGCTTCCCTGTCTATCACCAACTCCCGGAGTTTACCCAAACTCACGTCCATCGAGTCGGTGATGCCATCCAGCCATCTCATCCTCTGTCATCCCCTTCTCCTCCTGCCCTCAATCCCTCCCAGCATCAGAGTCTTTTCCAATGAGTCAACTCTTTGCATGAAGTGGCCAAAGTATTGGAGTTTCAGCCTCAGCATCAGTCCTTCCAATGAACACCCAGGACTGATCTCCTTTAGGATGGACTAGTTGGATCTCCTTGCAGTCCAAGGGACTCTCAAGAGTCTTCTCCAACACCACAGTTCAAAAGCATCAATTCTTGGCACTCAGCTTTCTTCACAGTCCAACTCTCACATCTATACATGACCACTGGAAAAACCATAGTCTTGACTAGATGGACCTTTGTTGGCAAAATAATGTCTCTGCTTTTGAATATGCTATCTAGGTTGGTCATAACTTTCCTTCCAAGGAGTAAGCGTTTTTTAATTTCATGGCAGCAATCACCATCTGCAGTGATTTTGGAGCCCAGAAAAATAAAGTCTGACACTGTTTCCACTGTTTCCCCATCTGTTTCCCATGAATGATGGGACCGGATGCCATGATCTTCGTTTTCTGAATGTTGAGCTTTAAGCCAACTTTTTCACTCTCCTCTTTCACTTTCATCAAGAGGCTTTTTAGTTCCTCTTCACTTTCTGCCATAAAGGTGGTGTCATCTGCATATCTGAGGTTACTGATATTTCTCCCGGCAGTCTTGATTCCAGCTTGTGCTTCTTCCAGCCCAGCGTTTCTCATGATGTCCTCTGCATAGAAGTTAAATAAGCAGGGTGACAATATACAGCCTTGACAGACTCCTTTTCCTATTTGGAACCAGTCCGTTGTTCCATGTCCAGTTCTAACTGTTGCTTCCTGACCTGCATATAGGTTTCTCAAGAGGCAGGTCAGGTGGTCTGGTATTCCCATCTCTTTCAGAATTTTCCACAGTTTATTGTGATCCACACAGTCAAAGGCTTTGGCATAGTCAATAAAGAAGAAATAGATGTTTTTCTGGAGCTCTCTTGCTTTTTCAATGATCCAGCGGATGTTGGCAATTTGATCTCTGGTTCCTCTGCCTTTTCTAAAAGCAGCTTAAACATCTGGAAGTTCACGGTTCATATATTGCTGAAGCCTGGCTTGGAGAATTTTGAGCATTACTTTACTAGTGTGTGAGATGAGTACAATTGTGTGGTAGTTTGAGCATTCTTTGGCATTGGCTTTCTTAAGAGCTAGGAAGTATTTCCTTGCTCTCTTCCCCTGACTCCCTTTTTCCCTTCCTCCCCTTCTTTCTCCCACCCATTTTCCTTTCAATAATTAAGTAAAATAAATCATAAGTTCTATGGATATTTCTATCTTATGCCTTTTACTCTTTTCCTCCACACCAAGAATCCTAGTATCAAAATACTGGGATGATAGAATCTGAGTATCACATAAATCTTTATTTTTTTTTATCCCACTTTACACAGACAGCAGTGGTAAAAAAAAAAAAAAAAAAAAAAAAAAAACAACAACAACAACAACAAAAAAAACCTGCCTGCCAATGCAGGAGACATAGAAGACGCCAGATTCGATCCATGGGTCCAGAAGATCCCCTGGAGGAGGGCATGGCAGTGCACTCCAATACTCCTGCCTGAAGAATCCCATGGACAGAGGAGCCTGGTGGGCTACAGTCCTTAGTGTCAAAAATAGCCTGACACAGCTGAAGTGAGTTAACACAAATGCATTTTTAAAAATAATAATACTAATCCTAATGCCAACAACACGGAAATCATTTTATATTTCTTTTAACAGATCTTTTTTTCTTAGGGCATATTGCACTTGGGATACATCATTAAATTATTGAGTTTTAAAGTGATTTGAGGGAATTCTATGGTGGTCCAGTAGTTAGGACTCAGAGCTTCCACTGCTGGGCGTCAGGTTCAATCCGTGGTGAGGTAACTAAGATTGGCAAGCCATGTGGCATGGCCAAAATAAGTCATTTGAAACAGTTATTCTCTGTGTAGTTGAGCCACCAGTTGGATACCCATTTAAGTTCTTTTGTTTCATTCTATTTCTGGTTTTAAGGGATTTATTTTTTTCCCATTTAATTTTGTTTTATAATTAACTTAATTTTCAAAGTTCATAGTCATACTAAGGACAGTCATCATGTCAATATTTTGTCTTTTTTTAAGGGGTGCAAAAAATGAACATGGCATGAAAATGAATGAAAGTAACTAAAATTCATGTTTGTATAGTCCTGACATCTATTTACTGTATTTCTTAGAGAAATTACGCAAAAGTTACTAACCAGAATTTCCAACAAGTGTGATTCATGAACCACTCTGTAGGATGTAATGTTGGATTTGGGATGGAGTGTGGGGATAGAATTTCATGGCTAATGCCTGAAAACTCTATATTTTTTTAAGTTTAGCGATAACTTTTAATTTTTATGTATTTATTTTTGGCTACACTGGGTCTTCGTTGCTGCACTCAGGCTTTCTCTAGTTGTGCAGTCAGAGGCTACTTTCTAATTGCTGTGTGAGGGCTTCTCATTGCAGTGGCTTCTCTTACTGCAGATCAGGAGCTCTAGAGCCAGGGCTCCGTAGTTGTGGTGCACGGGCTTAGTTGCCCTGCGGCATGTGGTATCTTCCTGGATCAGGGACTGAAACAGTGTCGCTTACATCGTAAGGCAGATTCTCAACCACTGGACCACCAGCAAAGCTGAAATTCTATATTCTTTTGGAGGGTCATGATGTATAATAACATTGATGTATCAGTCAGTTCAGTCACTCAGTCGTATTTGACTCTGTGACCCCATGGATTGTAGCACGCCAGGCTTCCGGGTCCATCACCAACTCCCAGAGCTTGTTCGAACTCACATCCATCGAGTTGGTGATGCCATCCAACCATCTCATCGTCTGTCATCCCCTTCTCCTCCTGCCTTCAATCTTTCCCAGCATCAGGATCTTTTCCAATGAGTCAGTTCTTCGTGTCAGGTGGCCAAAGTATCGGAGCTTCAGCTTCAGCATCAGTCCTTCCAGTGAATATTCAGGACTGATTTCCTTTATGCTGATATGTAATAACACACAAAAGCCTTTGAGGAAACCTGAAGTAAAGAATTCTTTTTAGGTTTGCATAATCCATTGTTTTCAAATTTATCTCTGTATCAAGAGATCGTCCTCATGCTATTAAAAATTATTTTATTATTATTACCTCTTGGGCATGTTGCACTGCATGTGGGATCTTAGTTTCCTGACCAGGGGTGGAACCCATGCCCCCTGCAGTGGAAGGATGAAGGCTTAACCACTGAATCCCTAGGGAAGTTCTCTCATGCTTTTTTCACCTTTTTTTTTTTTTTTTTGACAGTAGTTATCTCACCGAATGACATACTTTGTGAAATGTTGCTGTCAAGTTTTCTTGTGTGTCCAAAGGGGATAATAATACCTTTCTAATATTGTTTCAGGGTTATTGTGAGGATCAAGTGAATTGGGTATGAACAACTTTTAGTATATGAAAGAGGAGACTATTTTGCCAATAGCTAGATGGAAATTTGATGGTTCACTCTAACTCTATGCTACTTAGGTGAACTTATCCCTGGAGGAGACAAAGGTATGATGAAAGTTAGAGATTTCAGATGAATGGAAAATGACATATAAGGGTCAATTGAGGAAGATATACAGATAGAAAAAAAAAATCTATTTCCAACAACGTGCCTGAGTGCTAAGTTGCTTCAGTCGTGTCCACCTCTTTGCAACCACATGGACTGTAGCTGCCAGGTTCCTCTGTTCATCGGATTCCCCAGGCAAGAATACTGAAGTGGGTTGTTGTGCCCTCCTCCAGGGGATCTTCCTGTCCCAGGGATCACACGGGATCACGATGCCTCACACATCGTAAGGCAGATTCTCAACCAAATCTCCTGTGTCTCCTGCATTGCAGGTGGGTTCTTTACCACTAGTGCCACTTGAACAGCTATGATTAGGTGAATGATTTTCACCTAGAATCAGGGAAGTCCTGGGCCTGATACAGAAGAGGGAAGTCCTGGTCCTGATATAGAAAAGGGCTTGTTTTCTTAATAGGTGGAAATGATTTAGGGAAGGGACTAGAAAATTACTATAAAAGTATGACTTGTGTGAGGGGATTTGCCTACTCCGAGTATTCAGAGTACCGTTGATAAGGTATGTACTAGTTTGTTAGGGCTGCCATAGAGAAAACCACAGTCTGGGTGGCCTAACCAACAGAAATGTGTGTTCTCATACTCTAGAGGCTAGAAGTCTGAGATCATGGTGTCAGCAGTGTTGGTGTCTTTTGAGACTTCTCTCCTTGGCTTGTACACTGCTATCTTCTCCATGTCTACACATTATCCTCTGCATATGGGCATGTCCATTGCCAAATTTCCTCATCTTATAAAGATACCAGTGACAGATACCAGATCCTAATGATCTCATCCCAAACTCATTTACTGAGTGTTATGTACAGGCACTGGACATTCAGAGAGTGACAGTACCTAGTGGAGGAAGGCAGTTATGCTCAGCACTCTATCACCAACTTGTACCTAGTGGAGGGAAAGAGCAGGAGTAGGTATATAGATGCATTGGTGGGGCAGTTCAGCTGTGAATTAGAGGTTTTGAAGTTCCTTCCACAATTTATTCAATGAACATTTTAAGCACCAACTTTGCTCTGAATACTATATCAGAAGCTATCAGGTTGGGAGGAAGAAAGAAGAGACTGATACCAATTGTCATCATGTGAAGATGTATCTTTTATAATATGTTGATATTTCTGAAATATAAATATGTGATCAAACCTTAGGCCCCTGCATTAGAAGTGCAGAGTCTTGACAAGGAAGTCCCAACTGTCACAATTTTGGCTTGAACCATTCCTTTGTCAAGAGTCTTACTCCCATTCTCCTGGCCCAGGCTTTCTTTCAAAGCTCAGCTGACTTCTCTAGGGAAAGTGTTTCTTGATAATTTTTAGTTTACATGAACGTTCTTCTCTGAACTCCTATAGTACTTAATGCATATACTAGTAATCTGACGTTTGGCATCTGTTCTATCCTTTTATGCTTTTCCAATGAGAATTAAAATTTTTTGAAGGCAGACACTTGGCCATATTTTTTCATATTTCCAGGGCTGGTGGTCTTTAAAATATAGTAGGATAAAATTTTAGGTCTGGAAGCTTATCTAGCCCACTCACTCATTTCACAGGTGAAGAAAGCATGATCCCAAGAGTTGTTCAGAGCCTCTTTGTTATAAAGCCATGCTGTTGTTGCTTAGTTGCTGTTGTGTCTGAATATTTGCAGCTCCATGGACTACAGACTGCCAGGCTCCTCTGTCCATAGGATTTTCCCAGGCAAGAATATTGGAGTGGGTTGCCATTTCCTGCTCCAGGGGATCTTCCCAACCCAGGGACTGAACATTCATCTCCTCCAATGGCGAGTGATTCTTTACCACTGAGCTAGCAGGGAACCCCCAGTATAAAGCCATAGCCAAAGCCAAAGCTGAAGCTCCAATACTTTGGCCACCTGGCAAAAAGCTGACTCCTTGGGAAAGACCCTGATGCTGGGAAAGATTGAGGGCAGGAGGAGAAGGGGGCAACAGAGAACAGGATGGTTGGATGGCATCACTGACTCAATGGACATGAGTTTGAGCAAACTCCAGAAGATAGTGAAGGACAGGGAAGCCTGGCATGCTGCAGTCCATGGAGTCGCAAAAAGTTGGATATGACTTAACTTTAGTGACTGAAGAACAAAAAGCCAAATATTTGCGGATACTGGGCTTCCCTCGGAGAAGGCAATGGACCCCACTCCAGTACTCTTGCCTGGAAAATCCCATGGACGGAGGAGCCTGGTAGGCTGCAGTCCATGGGGATCGCTGAGGGTTGGATACGACTGAGCTTCACTTTAAGTTTTCACTTTCACGCATTGGAGAAGGAAATGGCAACCCACTCCAGTGTTCTTGCCTGGAGAATCCCAGGGACCGGCGAGCCTGGTGGGCTGCCGTCTGTGGGGTCGCACAGAGTCGGACACGACTGAAGCGACTTAGCAGTAGCAGGGCTTCCCTAGTGGCTCACACTGTAAAGAATCTGCCTGCAGTGCAGAGACCCAGGTTCAAGCTCTGGGTCCACAGGATCTCTTGGAGAAGGGAATGGCTACCCACTCCAGTGTTCTTGCTTAGAGAATTTCATGTATAGAGCAGGCTGGCAGGCTATAGTTGATGGGGTTGCAAAGAGTCGGACCCAACTGAGCAACTAACACTTTCATGTTCATGGCGTGTGGTTACTTTCATGGATTATAGCGGGAACTGGCTTTACAGAATGGCAGGATTCAGAGGGGGATATGGGGGCATTCCCTGACCAAAGTAAGAAAATGTGGTTATTATTTGCAAGTTTGGGAATACGCGGTCCAAGCTGCTTGATGGGGAAGGTGTGATGCCTACTGGAGGGCAAGGCTGTTCTTTATCATCCCCCACAGTTTCTTGAAGATGCCTGGAGTTCAATACTATTTCCTGCATGAAGTGGCTTCCCAGCTTAATACCTACTTCTCTGCAGGCATGCAGCCTTAAGAAAGTAAAGCCCATTGGCTTTCTGGCTCCTCAAAGGCATAGGTCCAGAGGAAGATCTCCTCCTCGTTGGTGAGGACTAGCCATGGGCTGTGTCCACTGTGTGAAGCTCGCCAGGACGCTCCCCTAACAGGAATCCGTGGACTAAGCAGCCGCTCAGGCCTTGGCCATGATCCCAGGAAAGAAGAGCAAGGGGCTTTCCACCTGCCCCAAGCCTCACCCGGACACCAGGCCTCTCGGATTCCAGCGGCTCGTGCTTTGCCTCCGAAGCCGCTTTCTCCACTCTGCGCCCTTTCCCCGCCCCTCCCCACACGCTCGACGGGCTCGCTCCCGCTCCGGGCGCGCGGAAGGAAGGCCGGCAGGGTTCTCCGCCGCGGGGGCGAGCGCGCAGGCGCCTTCCTGGAACCTGCTGCGGCGGGAATCCCTACGTTCGGAGAGCGGTGGGGTAAGAGGCCGGGTCCTTGGAATTCTGGGGCGCTTGGAGGGAGAGGGGAGGGCTTGGGGCTTGGCTATCTGGCTCCCGGCTCCGCTCCGCTCTGGGGAAGCAAAGCCTCCTCAGTCCCCTGGGGGCCGGGAGGGGGATGCGATGATCATGGGGGTACCCTGGAGTGGAAAGCTTGGCACCCCTGTTCCTGCGGTCCTGAGGGTCTGGCCCGCCGGAGAAAGGGGCAGACACACCAAGAGAGGGCTCTTTGGCGAGGTGTGCTCGCCTGGGATAGCAACACTTCCTGGCTGTGCTGTTCACCTCGGGGAGGGACCTTTTCGGACCTAAAGGAACAAGTTTGGCCCTGGGACGTGGACGACAGACATTTTTTCTGCTGAGACGCACCCTCTGGGTAAAGTGGGACAGAAGAATTCTCTGCTGCCCACGAGAATGGGTTAGGAAGCTACTGTACTTTTTGTTGTACAGAAAGGAAAAATAGTAAAATAAAAGAGAGAACAAAAACAACTCTTTTTACTGTTCTAGGAGAACAGATCGGTTAAGAATTTCATATGATAATATCTTTAAACCACAAAGGACTCAGTACAATTAGGTACCTCCCTTCTTCACCCGAAGATCTCCATTCAGCAGATTCTTTGAGTTACCTGCTCTGTACCAGCCTTGTTCTATGAGCAGGGAACTGGGCAGCGGCTAAGCAAGCAGGAGGATCCCTGCTTGCTTGGAGCTTATATTCTAGTTGACAAATAAATATTATTTCCTTTTAACTTCTATAACATGTAAAAAGAAAATACTGTCCACAAATCATAAATTTTAACTAACTGATTTATCATTAAGTAAACACATCTTTTAACAACTACTTAAATCAGGAAGCAACATGTGGGATGTAGTTCCCTGACCAGGGATAGAACCTGGGTCACTTGCATCTGGAGTGCAGAGTCTTATCCACTGGACTGCCAGGGAAGTCCTTGCTTGAGCCTTTTAGAAGAGGCTTAAGCCTTAAGAAGAAGCTCGTTTAATTTTTGGACAACTCTAGTTGTTAGAAAAGTTTTCCTAACATTTAATCCAACACTGGTCATCAGGGTCATCTGGGTCCATCCAGAGCTGATCTATTATCTGTTGCCTCCCTTTCAGTACTCAAGCAATTTTTTTTTTTTTTTTTGACTTTTAAGTGCAGAACTTTGAATTTATTATCCCTATAATGATTTCTGGAGTTAGATTTGGCCCATCATAGATGTTGTCTAAATCTTTTTGGATATGATCCTTTCATCTGTCAGCAGTTCCACCATTGTGTTCTTAACAAACTTGATCAGGGAGGTCCCTGGTGGCCTAATGGTTAGGATTTCCGGCGTTCCAGCTGCCATTGCCCAGGTTCAGTCCCTGGTTGGGGAACTGAGATCCCACAAGCCCTTTGGTGAGGCCAGAAAGCAAACAAACAAAAAACTTGATCAGTGTATTATTAGTTAAGCATTGTTATTTTTTTTTTAAAGTTCATTTTCATGCGAAGAGTTGACTCATTGGAGAAGACTCTGATGCTGGGAGGGATTGGGGGCAGGAGGAGAAGGGGACGACAGAAGATGAGATGGCTGGATAGCATCACTGACTCGATGAATGTGAGTCTGAGTGACCTCCGAGAGCTGGTGATGGATAGGGAGGCCTGGCATGCTGCAGTTCATGGGGTCGAAAAGAGTTGGACACGACTGAGTGACTGATCTGATCTGATGATTATTAAGGGTCATTGATTGTCTTATTTTTGTTATTTAAATATGATCATCTGAAACTGTGGATAATTCATTTAACTTGGTTGTATTACTGATTAAAATTTCCACAATGGAATATCAGTTAAGTTATGGATTTTTAAATCCAGGACTTAGCATTTGTAAAATCAATTTTAAACTTGATATCTCTGCAGAAAATAGAGTGTTGTGCTGCAATTCTGGAATATATATATATATTCCAGATATAGTATATAGTGCAACACGTTAAAAGGGGCTTTTTGAGTTGCATTAGAAAAGGATTTGAAAAGTTTATAATGGCCCATAAACTGTGTCAAACCTGGAATCAACGTGAGAAACTGATTTATTTTAATTTTTCCTCCTCCCTTGCCTCTGGTAGACTATCTTGTGATCAATGAAATGATCAAAGGTGGATGCAGTAAGAGGGAGGAAAGAAAAAGGGAATTTGTGTAAATAAAATTTGAATAATACATTCACATAGCCTTATTAAATGCTTCAAGTCATTCCAACTTATTGAGATGCTAGACTTATTAATTCTAGAGTTGTTCCTTGCTATTTTTAAGTAAGAAAAATACTTTTTTGACCTATAGGTTAAATGTGCCAATTTCCCCCTAAAATTTAGCACTGCATAGCTTGTGGGTTCTTAGTTCAATGACCAGGGATTGAACCTGTACCCTTGGCAATGAAAGCATGGAGCCCTTACCACTAGACCATGAAGAAATTCCCTGAATTAATTAATTGATTAATCTTTTGTATATGAAACTTTTATTTTCCAGTTTAGCAAGTCCTAATTTCTCTAAATTTCCTTTATTTTATTTTTGGCCTCACCGATTGGCACATGGAATCTTAGTTCCCCGAGGACCAGGGATCAAACTTGAATTCCCTGCAGTGGGAGCATGGACTCTCAACCATTGGAGCACCAGGGAAGTCCTGGAGAGTTAACCTTTTGAGGTTCATTTCCTGACTGGAGGACTAGGGAATAAGGAACTTAAAATTATCTGCTTTCCTTGACTGTCCCCTTCCCCCATTTCTCCATCTGTCTCTTTGATTTAATGTTTGTTGTTTGGGCACTATGCTCAGCTAAATCTTGGTATCTTTTTTGTTTTCCCTGCAGGCTACTTCTTCCTAGAGATAAAAATCAATATTTAACTGGAAACGAAGCATCAATTAAAATCCTCTCAAACTCCTAATTCCAAATAATTGATAATATTTCTCTGATCAAGAAAAGAAGTGATTGACTACATGTTAAAAGTATTCCTGTATTAGTATTCCTGTATTTTTTTCCTCTTCCTGAATTCGAAGAAAAAATATGGAGAAATGGTACCTGATGACAGCTGCAGTCTTACTAGGACTAACAGTACGGTGGACAGTTTCTCTTAATTCTTACTCAGGTAACACATTTTTCGTTTAATAGGTGAATTTTTTTGAATCTTTGTTTTTGTCTGTTTTTTGAGGTTTTTTGTTTTTGGTAGTAGTTTATAGTTTTCTGACCGAGACAGAGAAGAATCTCAGGTTTTATTAGTGTAGTCAAGAAAAGGCACTTAAACATCTAAGGCTAATAAATAGAATTTGTATAAGAGCTAAATAGAAGCACAGGCTTTGTAATATGAGAAAAGAAAGATGTATTCTAACTGGGAAGATGACAAATTGAGAAACAGTTATCTCTTAGCTGTTGAAGAGAGAAATGAGCTAGTACTTCAAAGGGGGAGCGGAATCAAAGAAGGCTTTTTTGTTTGTTTAGGGTAGAGAAGGCTTTTGTATCCATGCTAAGTTGCTTCACTTGTGTCCGACTCTTTGCGATGCTATAGACTGTAGCCTGCCAGGCTTCTCTGTCCATAGGCTTCTCCAGACAAAAGATACTGGAATAGGTTGCCATGTCCTCCTCCAGGGGATCTTCCCGACCTAGGGATCAAACCTGAGTCTGTTATGTCTCCTGCATTGGCAGGCAGGTTCTTTACCACTAATGGCACCTGGAAAGCCCAGGGTAGAGAAGGCATATTACTACCTTGAAAGGAAGAGAGCAGTGGAGAATAAGATGGAGAATGATGTGGGAGAAATGAAGTGAGGGTGGGATTGATGGAGTCTGGTCCTGGAGATTGGGGGTGGGATTAAATTTAACCTTGTGAATATTTATTTAATACCTCTCCTATTCCAGGCACTATGCTAAGGGCTAGAAATTTAAGGTGAATATCTAATACTTAAAGGGGTCTCCATTTTAGTAGATAAGTAGTCACAATCAGTTCAGTTCAGTTCAGTCCCTCAGTTGTATCTGACTCTTTGCGACCCCACAGTGGACTGCAGCACACCAGGCCTCCCTGTCCATCACCAACTCCCGGAGTTTACCCAAACTCATGTCCATTGAGTCGCTGATGCCATCCACACCATCTCATCCTCTGTCATTCCCTTCTCCTCCCGCCTTCAATCTTTTGCAGCATCAGGGTCTTTTCAAATAAGTCAGTTCTTCGCATCAGGTGGCCAAAGTATTAGAGTTTCAGCTTCAGCATCAATCCTTCCAATGAATATTCAGGACTGATTTCCTTTAGGATGGACTGGTATGATCTCCTTGCAGTCCAAGGGACTCCCAAGAGTCTTCTCCAGCACCACAGTTCAAAAGCATCAATTCTTTGGCACTCAGCTTTCTTTATATTCCAACTCTCACATCCATACATGACTACTGAAAAAACCATAGCCTTGACTAGATGGACCTTTGTTGGCAAAGTCTCTAATTTTTAATATGCTGTCTAGGTTGGTCATAACTTCTTTCAAGGAGCAAGCGTCTTTTAATTTCATGGCTGCGGTTACCACCTGCAGTGATTTGGAGCCCCTCAAAATAAAGTCTGTCACTGTTTCCAGTTTGCCCATCTATTTGCCATGAAGTGATGGGACCAGATGCCATGATCTTAGTTTTCTAAATGTTGAGCTTTAAGCCAACTTTTCTCTCTCCTCTTTCACTTTCATCAAGAAGCTCTTTAGTTCTTCTTTGCTTTCTGCCATAAGGGTGGTGTCATCTGAATATTTGAGGTTATTGATATTTCTCCCAGCAATCTTGATTCCAGCTTGTGCTTCATCCAGCCCAGCATTTCTCATGATGTACTCTGCATATAAGTTAAATAAGCAAGGTGACAGTATACAGCCCTGACATACTCCTTTTCCTATTGGGAACCAGTCTGTTGTTCACTATCCAGTTCTAACTTTTGCTTCCTGACCTGCATACAGAGGCAGATCAGGTGGTCTGATATTCTCATCTCTTTAAGACCAGTTTGTTGTGGTCCACACAGTCAAAGGCTTTGGCATAGTCAATAAAGCAGAAGTAGATGTTTTTCTGGAATTCTCTTGCTTTTTTGATGATCCCGTGGATGTTGGCAATTTGATCTCTGGTTCCTCTGCCTTTTCTAAAACCAGCTTGACCATTTGGAAGTTCACGGTACACGTATTGTTGAAGCCTGGCTTGGAGAATTTTGAGTCACAATACAATGTGATAATTAAATGTTGAAGTGTGAGTTTCAATGTTAACATAGAAAATGATCAGGATGCATTGCAGAAAAGTTTTCACAGGATGGCGTTTGAATTCAAGGTTTGAAAGATAAGTTGGAATTTGCTATGCAAATAAAATGGGGAACATATTCTAGACAGTAGAACATGTGCAGAGATATGGTAGGTGGCATGAGAGCATGGTTGTAAGTCTTTGGTATTATATATGGCACCCCACTCCAGTACGCTTGCCTGGAAAAATCCCATGGACTGAGGAGCCTACCTACAGTCCATGGGGTTGCCAAGAGTCAGACATGACTGAGTGACTTCACTTTCACTTTTCACTTTCATGCACTGGAGAAGGAAATGGCAACCCACTCCAGTATTCTTGCTTGGAGAATCCCAGGGACAGAGGAGCCTGGTGGGCTGCTATCTATGGGATCACACAGAGTTGGACACGACTGAAGCGACTTAGCAGCTTAGCAGCAGCATAAAAAGAAGGAAAGAAAGGATAGGGAGGCATAGCTGGAGACTGGGCTATGTAGTTAGCTGTGTTTTAGAAAAATAACTTATTTTTTACTATTTTATTATTATCATGAAAAATGATTGTAGGAAGAAAGTTGGATGTAAAGAGACAAATGAGACAATCGTAATAATAGAGGTAGAGTTACTATTTTATAAGTATTTACCAAATGCTAGACATTGAGTACTTTCCTTAATATCACAACCACTGAAGATAGGTATTATTTCTAATTTACAAATGGAAAATGAGACAACCAATAAATGACAACTGTAACTCAAATATATTTTATTCCGTAGTCAGTGCTTTGACTCTGCTCTATGGGGTCTCAGTTCCCAATACCAGGGACTCAACCTGAGCCACAGCAGTGAAAGTGCCAAGTCTTAATCACTGGACAATCAGGGAATTCCTCATGTATGTCTTTTTAAAAATCAGATTGTTAAAGTCCTATGAAAACCTCTGTTTGGATTTTAATTGGAGTTATATACTATACCATTGATTAATTTGGGTGAATTGGCAATCATTAGCTTAGTAAGGCTTCTAATTCATTAAGATGGTATGTTTCTCCATTTATTTAAATCTTTAATGTTTTTCAACAAAATTTTATAGTTTTCTACATGAAAGTTTTACCCATCTTTTCTTAGGTGTATTGCTAGATATCCTATATATTTTTTCTCTCCCCGTTGTAGATGGTATCTTTTAAAAAATTGCTTTTCTAAATGCCTGTTCCGGGGGAATGAAAATGTGGTTGATGTGTTAATATTTGGCAACCTTCCAAAAATGATCATTTATCTGAGGTATGTTTTGAAGTGAAGTGAAAGTTGCTCAGTCATGTCTGACTCTTTGTGACCCCATGGACTATACAGTCCCTGGAATTCTCTAAGTCAGAATACTAGAGTGGGTAGCCTTTCCCTTCTCCAGGGGATCGTCCCAACCCAGAGATCGAACCCAGGACTCCCACATTGCAGGTGGATTCTTTACTAGCTGAGACACAAGGGAAGCCCATGTTTTGAAACTTCTGTAGAAAAAAAGTGATCTGTGAATTAGAGTATTATTTCCTCTTTTTTACTCCCTATCCTTTTTCTTTCTTTTTTCTTGTCTTCTTAATTCTAGTAGTTAATTACAGTGTTGAAGTAATGATTCAGGCATCTTTATCTTGTTCTTAATTTTAACAGGTGCTTTTAATTTATCATTGAGTATGTTTTTGTTCTTTCTAGCATTGAACCAACCTTGCATTCCTGGCATAACTATTTGTGATATAGTACCTTTTTTAAAAAGTATATTGCAGATCGGCTTATTAATTATTTATGATTTTATCATCCATGCTCACAAATAAAATTGACTTGCAGTTTTACTTTTTGAAATTCCTTTGTCAAATTTATCAAGGATGTGCTAGCCACATAAAATGAATTAGGGCACATACCCTCTTTTCCTACAATCTGGAATAGTATTCGGAATTGAAATTGTTTGTGATTCATGTATTATTTTTTTGGCTGTGCCATGTGGCTTGTAGGATCCTAGTTTCCTCACCAGGGATTGAACCTGTGCCCCGCTGCAGTGGAAGCACAGTCCTGTGGAAACACCATGGAATTGTCTGTAGTTTAAATGCTTGGCTAGAACTTGCTAACAAAACTATTTGGGTCTAAAATTCTCTTTTTGGGAAAATATTCAGTGATTTAAATTCCTTAATGGTTATAGAACATTTGGGCTTTCTGTTTCTTTTTGATTTATTTTATATTTTTCTAAGAATTTGCCCATTTCAACTGAGTTTTAAAATGTGTTGTGAAAGTCGCTCAGTGGTGTCTGATTCTTTGTGACCCCATGGACTACTGGAGTGGATAGCCTTTCCCTTTTCCAGGGGATCTTCCCAATCCAGGGACTGAACCCTGGTCTCACGCATTGCAGTTGATTCTTTACCAGCTGAGCCACAAGGGAAGCCCAAGAATACTGGAGTGAGTAGCCTGTTCCTTCTCTAGGGGATCTTCCCGAACTAGGAATCGAACTGGGGTCTCCTGCATTGCAGGCGGATTCTTTACCAATTGAGCTATCAGGGAAGCCCCAAAATGTGTCGTTCAGTTCAGTTTAGTTCAGTCGCTCAGTTGTGTCCGACTCTTTGTGACCCCATGAACCACAGCACACACCAGGCCTCCCTGTCCATCACCAATTCCCGGAGTCCACCCAAACCCATGTCCGTTGTGTCATTGATGCCATCCAACCATCTCATCCTCTGTCGTCGCCTTCTCCTCCTGCCCTCAATCTTTCCCAGCATCAGGGTCTTTTCAAGTGAGTCAGCTCTCCACATCAGGTGGCCAAAGTATTGGAGTTTCAGCTTCAACATCAGTCCCTCCAATGAACACCCAGGACTGATCTCCTTTAGGATGGCCTGGTTGGATCTCCTTGCAGTCCAAGGGACTCTCAAGGGTCTTCTCCAACACCACAGTTTAAAAGCATTAATTCTGTGCTCAGCTTTCTTTATGGTCCAACTCTCACTTCTGTACATGACCACTGGGAAAACCATAGCCTTGACTAGACGGAGAGGGATAAATTGGGAGACTGGGGTTGACATATACACTCTACTATATATAAAAGAGAGAACTATTGAGGACCTACTGTATAGCTTAGGGAACTCTATTCAATACTCTGTAATAACCTATATGGAAAAAAGAGTGGAGAGATATATATATATATATATAACAATCAGATACATATATATACATATACATATATATGTATATGTATAACTGATTCACTCTGCTATGCAACAGAAAGTAACACAACATGGTAAATCAACTATACTCCAATAAAAATTAAAATAAAAAATAAAATATATTGACATAAATTATCTTGTTTTCTTACCTTTATATCTTCGCTGTATAACTAGTTATGGTTCCTCTTTCATTTCAGATATGGTTTATGTTGATTCATTTTAAAAAATCAGCCTTACTAGACATTTATTGATTTTATTAGTGTTTTCAAAAAATTAATTTGAGCTTTTCTTATCCTCCCAGTAGTATGCTTGGCTTTATTCTTACATTAGCTGTTCAGCATTCAGCACATGCTTTAACTTACTAAGTTTCAGTCATTTCTTTCTAATTAAGTCATTTAGGCTACACATTTTCTATCAAGTACTACCCTACAGGTAATATTTTCTACTTTCTATTGTGATTTTGCTTTGACTCATGAATAATTTGAAAGTATATTTAAAAATTTTTAAATATTTAGGCTATAACAATGATCTCTTTGATATTTTAAATTTAATTGTATAGTAGAAAATAACAACAGAAAGAGAGTCTTTATGTATGGGACTAATTCTTTGAAATGTGTTGAAACTCGGAATAATATGTGATCAATTTTTTAAAATGCTCTGTGTGTGCTTAATATGTATATATTCTCCATTTCAATAATCTGTATATACCCATTTACTCAATGTCAGTTGTTCTGATGCAGTTTTTTTTATATTCTTACTTATTCTTGCCAAATTGATCTACCAGTTATTGAGAGAGTGGCAGTTTGTTTTTGTCAATTCCTTTGAATATTTTGAATCAGTATAATTAGGTGATTTAGAATTTTTTTTTCCTTGTGAGTTGAATTTTATGACATCACTGTCATGTCCTTGTTTATTTACAGTAATGCTTTTGTCTTAAAGTCTGTTTTCTCTAAAATTAATACTGCTTTACTAGTTTTCTTTGGAGAAGGCAATGGCAAGCCATTCCAGTACTCTTGCCTAGAAAATCCCATGGATGGAGGAGCCTGGTGGGCTGCAGTCCATGGGGTCGCTACAAGTCGGCCACGACTGAGCGATTTCACTTTCACTTTTCACTTTCACACAATGGAGAAGGCAATGGCAACCCACTCCAGTGTTCTTGCCTGGAGAATCCCAGGGATGGCAGAACCTGGTGGGCTGCTGTCTATGGGGTCGCACAGAGTCGGACACGACTGAAGCGACTTAGCAGCAGCAGCAGTTTTCTTTAGCTTATTTTTTGGTTGATATATCTTTCTCTATTCTTTTACCCTCTACCTCTGAATCCCTGTGATTCAAATCTGTCTAACCAATTCCCCTCCCTAATTCCATTTTGTCTCTCTATCTGACTTGGAGGCTATACTTTATTTTGTCCTTTGAGGACTTACTCAGTATTTTTCATATACATATTTAGCCTAACAAAATCTATAATGCTGTCTTGAACAATGCTGCTACTGCTAAGTTGCTTCAGTCATGTGTGACTCTTGTGCGACCCCATAGACGGCAGCCCACCAGGCTCCCCCGTCCCTGGGATTCTCCAGGCAAGAACACTGGAGCGGGTCGCCATTTCCTTCTCCAATGCATGAAAGTGAAAAGTGAAAGTGAAGTCGCTCAGTCGTGTCCGACTCTTAGCGACCCCATGGACTGCTCCGTCCATGGAATTTTCCAGGCAAGAGTACTGGAGTGGGGTGCCATTGCCTTCTCCACGAACAATGCTAGGGCCTTAGAAACATTTTAACTATAGTTACAAATCTTTACTTCCTGCCTCAAATTAAAATGGTATTATTGCCTAGGATTTTATTTCTTTCATGATTTTAGGTGTTAGTCACTGTTGCTTTATATAATTAATATTTACTTAGGTTTACCCTCATTTTCTTTGTCCGTCTTACATAGTATATCTTTCTTTGAGATCCTTTTCTTTCTTCCTGAGGTACATCTTCAGAAGAGTTTTTTGAGAGTCTGTTGTTGGCAAACTCTATTATTTTTGACTGAAAATACCTTTATTTTCCTCTTTGTTGTGAAGTTTTTATGGGTATTGGATTCTGTATTGACAGTTATTTTCTCTTAATATTATCAATACTTCAAAAATCTTTCATTGTTTTCTAGTTTTTGTTGCTGATGTTCAGACATCAGCTGCCACTTTAATTGTCTTTCCTTAGTAGATGGTATGTCTTCTTTCTTGCTGCAGTTGCACTGTGGTATATCTACATGTGAATATTAAAAAATTTATCCTCTTAGGATTTTTGATTTCTGTCTCTAGGGAGTTGTACCTTCTGGTTTCTTGAGAAAATGCTCAGCCATTGTCCCTTCTCATTGTTTTTCTTTCTTGTAGAACTCTGGTAGAAATATGTTATATCTTTGTTCTTTTAATCATTCAACAGATATGCATTGGACACTCATTTTGTGCCAAGTGTAGGTGGTATAGCAGAGAATAATTTTGTTATCTCTTCAAATACTTCTCTCTCATTTCTAATCTCCCTGTGCAAAGTCTTATTAGAAATATGTTGGGTCTTTTCATTCTTTCCTCTACTTTATAATTGCTTTTATTTTGCATCTTACAGTTTCTTCACACTGCTTTCTCTATAATCATCAGATCTGTCTTCCTGTTCATTACTTTTCTAATTGTGTTTGATCTGTTTTTTTACTTGTCTATTGAGTTTTCAGATTTCAGCTATTATGTTTTTAATTTCCACAACTTCTGCTTGTTTCCTGTTTGGATCTTCTTGATCTTTCTGATCATCTCTTGTTCCTCAGCATACTCTCAGTGTGTTCTGTTTTGTCTTTAGATAGACTAACCATGCTTATTTTATGTTACCTATCAGAAAATTCTGATATCTGCTGTCTGATTTCATAGTTTGTGTCTGATGACTTTTGCTCATAGTATTTTGTTTCTTCATGAGGGTAGTGATTTTTTTGAATTGTGAGCTCGTATTACCTAGTACTTATATCTTGTGGAAATTCCTTGAGGTCTGAGTTTACTGTGTATTTTTTCACAGAGGGTTTGTGTTGCTTCCTGCCAGGTACCTGGGCACTTTTAGCAAAAGTCAAACCAGATTCTCATCTCAAGATTTCTTTGGCATATACTTAACATGAATTCAGGTCCCAAACAGGGTGAGTGTCGGCATATGGTTAGGAATTTTGGGGAGACTTCTTTTTTCATGTACTACTAAGAGCCAACCTAGAGATAAATATTATCTTCACCATCTCATCAAAGGTTTTGTGTTTATTCTAGTAGAGGTTTTTCTGACACTGAATTCCTGTCTGTTCAAGTACAAAGCTTTACCTCCTTACTCATGGCATTGAGCTGGTCAGTACCTTGGGTAGTGACCACTTAAAGATGTTTGGATACCCTCAGGACAAATGCTTACCCTTCTGGGCCTATCCTTTGTTTGTTTGTTTCTGGACTCTAAAGAATTCTCTTATTTTGCTGCTAATTCAGCCATACATTAAAATTGTATATGTATAACATATAAAATAAATAATTAAAACATATATACTTTTCCTGTACTCGAGGTGTTTTTCTGACCTTCTCTGTCTGCCATGTTGCAGGAAACTAGTTTCATCTGTATTTTTTAAAGATCCACAGGTTATTTTGATGTTTACAAAAGGTTGATACAGATGATGGTTGAAGCCACAGAGTTGGGAGTGTCTGTATTGCAAAAAGAAAACAGATTTAACCACTGAGAAAACAGATTTAACCATGGAGAAGGGGGAATGATTAAATATGACTGAGAAGAAATGATGTAGGATTAGAGCCTAGAGAAGTTACTATCCTGGAATCCAGGAAATCAGGGAATTTTAAAAAATAAGGACTAGCTAACTGTCAAATTCTAGACATGTCAAATAGAATGAAAATTTAAAATAGAGGATCACTAGGAGGCCATTGTGAGCCTCCTAATTATCAGACCATAAATGACTAAGTGGGAATTAGTAAGGAGACAGTAACTTTTAGGAACTTTGTTAGTGAATGGAAGGAGGGAGTTACTTGGTAGCTGGAATGGGTTATGGAGGGCTAAGGAAAAACCCAATTAAAAGTTGTCTTTGGAAATATGTAAGACAAATATCATGTGATATCATATATATGTGGAATCAAAATGAACTTATTTAAAAACTCACAGACTCTCAGACACAGAAAACAAACTTGCAGTTACCAAAGGGGAAAGGTTAGAAGGGATACTCAGAAGGTTGGGAATAACATATATGTACTACTATGTATAAAATAGATAATCAATAAGACCATACTTTATAGCACAGGAAACTATATTCAATATCTTGAATAATCTATAAGGAAAAAGAATCTGTAAAAGTAGATATATGTGTATGTATAGCTAAATCTCTTTGTTGTACACCTGAGACTAACACAACATTGTAAATCAACTATCAGATCAGATCAGATCAGTTGCTCAGTCGTGTCCGACTCTTTGCGGCCCCATAAATCACAGCACGCCAGGCCTCCCTGTCCATCACCAACTCCCGGAGTTCACTCAGACTCACATCCATCGAGTCAGTGATGCCATCCAGCCATCTCATCCTCTGTCGTCCCCTTCTCCTCTTGCCCCTCAATCCCTCCCAGCATCAGAGTCTCCTCCAATGAGTCAACTCTTCTCATGAGGTGGCCAAAGTACTGGAGTTTCAGCTTTAATATCATTCCTTCCAAAGAAATCCCAGGGCTGATCTCCTTCAGAATGGACTGGTTGGATCTCCTTGCAGTCCAAGGGACTCTCAAGAGTCTTCTCCAACACCACAGTTCAAAAGCATCAATTCTTTGGCGCTCAGCCTTCTTCACAGTCCAGCTCTCATATCCATACATGACCACAGGAAAAACCAATGCCTTGACTAGGCGAACCTTTGTTGGCAAAGTAATGTCTCTGTTTTTGAATATGTGATCTAGGTTGGTCATAACTTTCCTTCCAAGGAGTAAGCGTCTTTTAATTTCATGGCTGCAGTCACCATCTGTAGTGATTTTTGGAGCCCAGAAAAATAAAGTCTGACACTGTTTCCACTGTTTCCCCATCTATTTCCCATGAATGATGGGACCAGATGCCATGATCTTCGTTTTCTAAATGTTGAGCTTTAAGCCAATGTTTTCACTCTCCTCTTTCACTTTCATCAAGAGGCTTTTGAGTTCCTCTTCACTTTCTGCCATAAGGATGGTGTCATCTGCATATCTGAGGTTATTGATATTTCTCCCAACAATCTTGATTCCAGCTTGTGCTTCTTCCAGTCCAGCGTAAAAGTTAAACCTTACTCTTAAACTGTCTTCTAAGAAAGTCAACAGGACAAGAGTACTTTGGGATTACTCTGTAAGAAGAGTATTGTTACTGTACATGGAAATATTTGTAGCATCTTTTGTAGGTGGTTACATTTTTTTAAAAATCATTTTTCAGATGAGAAAAATAGAAATGCTGAAATGATTATGCTGTCAGAGTTCCCAACTCTGTGGTAAAGAGTGTTAACAACATTCGCACGTGACAAACTTCTGTATCATCGGAGATTGGGAGGATTACTTAAAGAGTGTAACGTCTGTGATTCTGTTGAGATTTTTTTCCCTCTATAATTGAAATACTTTTTTGATTATAGTTTGTTTTTAACGTGCTTATTTTAGTTTGCTTTTCGTTTTGCTTAAGATTGTAATTGGGAAACACTGGAGTGCGGAAGCTCAGGTGAGCTTGCTTAGTATTCGTCCTTTATTTCTTCTTTGGAGATGCACATACTGTATACTTTCTCTCCACTTACCCATTGTTATTTGTAATGTTTCTTCTTACTCACTGGGAACATGTAAAAGGGGAATTATTAGGGAAAATTTTAGCCATATTCTCTTCTCTTAAAAAGTTTAAAATTTCAATGTAAAGACAATTAGTACATATTGTTATCAAAGAAACTACTTGTTTTTTAAATTCCAACATAATTTTGAACAATTCAGCAATTAATAAAATGAACATTTAAGTGGTGCTTAAGCTCATTTTCCTAAGAATGAGACCGAATTGGAGCTTTGTAAATGTACATTAATATGTTTTCTTTATGTAATTCTGAATTTCATGTAAATGAATTTGTAGAATTAATCACAGTAGAAGGAATCCTTTTTGCCCTTCCCAAGTGAAGCTCCCTTAGGTGCAGTTGGGTTGTCCTTCTGGGTTGCTTTAAGGGCACTTTAGCAGTTTTAAAAACTTAAGTACTAATTTCATAGCCAGTGTCAGCTGAATTTATTGAAGTAGGTCAGACTCTGGATAGAAACTTGTTTCTCAACCCTAAAGAGAGTCATTATCCATTCTTCTGTTTGTTAGAGAATGGTAATAAATTCCTCCACATTGACCACAAGTCTAGAGCAATTTCAGAAAATCTAAATAGTTGGATTTTTTCAGGTATAGGAAATTACTTAAGATTCTCTATGACTTTTATTATCCCAGTGGACCAAAAAACAAAGAAAAACAGACAATAAAAATCAATTCCTATCTTCCTATAGACAGTAGCTATATGCTTAAAAAGAGAAACATACCCACCAGCGTACATATGTACATCTATAAAATGCACGTGCAAGGATGCAGTTAATTCATTGGGGAATTATTTTCCTTTTTTAAAAAAAAATTGTGGGTTAATATCCCATTCAGTTAACTCCCTTGTTCAGTTAACGGAGCAAGTTTTAATTGAAAGTATATACTGTATGTCTCACAATATGTTTCCTTTGAACTCTGGAAAAATCACATTCTGTGTCCATTGGAACTAAAATTCTCATTTGGGTTGTTATTAGAAAATAGTATAGTCATGTGACCAGATATATGGTACTGAAAACATAAGTATCATGAGAAGTCAATTTTTTTCCTTTTTAAAAACCTGCTTTACTTGCCTATTTTGATTTCTGCTTTTTTTATATGCTGTTTGTTAAACAAAAGGAGGAGATACTGCTCTGAGATATTGTGGTAACAGGTTTTCAATTCATTAAACAATTGATACACTTTGTTTGGTGTTTATTTTTTGTAATGTCTCTTGTCTTCTATTATTCAACTCATGATTCTATATGTATTCAAATCATTTCTTCTCTGACAAGGACTCAGGCACTGATATTAAACGCCTGTGAGTTTGAATGTTACTGTGTCTTACTGACTGTGTGATGGTGCACAAGTTATTTTAAAATTTCAGAGTTTTAGTCTCCTCATCAGTAAAATGCTGATAAAATCATAGGTTGAGGATCGAATGAATTACATCTAAAGTTCTTGGCACTTTATTTTGCTCTTAAGTACTTAGAAATGTTTTCAGTACTGAAGTTGCTAATAATTCTTTTTCTGCAATCATACTGAGAATCCCTGGCCTCATGTAAGGAAAATAAGTATTTCACCACTTGTTTGAATAATAAAACAATAATATAGAGGTTTGATGAGTAATGCTTAAAATATATTGTTGTTGTTCAGTCACTAAGTCATGTCCAACTCTGCGACCCCATGGACTGCAGCACACCAGGCTTCCCTGTCCTTCACTCTCTCCTGGAGTTTGCTCAGATTCATGTCTATTGAGTCAGTGATGCTATCTAACCATATTATATATCTACATAAGTACGATGTCTATAGTTTGCCCTTCTGAGAAGTTAATAACTAATGGTCAGTGTGCTTTTAATTTATACGGAAGGTTTTGTGGGGAATTTGGCAGTTGAGATGGTTCTTAAATGTTGGATATGAGTTGATACAAGAGTTATATGAATAGGGAGAGGGAGTAAGCAGCATGAACAGAGGCTTAGAATTTCAAAATGTCAGATAGTAACTTAAAGATGTTTTGAGGCAGGAACCAATATATGGGCATTGTGTTAAAGCAGCCTTGGCATAATTAATTGGTCCATCACAAGCTGCTTAGTGTTGCACATTTAGTAAGTGGAAAATCAGAGACTCAAAATTTCAAATCTTTTTTAAGTTAAAATCCTTGTTATATCATATTGATAATATTGACATCCTTGCTACATCATCATTCACAGAGAATCTGCTAGGTGCAATTACATCCGGAGAAAGCAAAAATGAACAAGACATAGTACTTTCCAAGAGAGAGACGGGTAGGTTTTTGTGTGTGTATCCATGTGTCTGTACTGTGGGCAATTCTTTGTGGCAGTCACTCACTGTGTATACCCTTTGGAGATGTTAATCTGCTTTCCCCATGATTATAGGGAGTATCTCCTTGGTGGAGATGCTAGCATTTAAGGAATAGTGGTATAATATGGCTGTTAAAATGCAAAAAATCTACTTAATGTTGTGTTTCAAAGCTAGAGAACATCTGGGTTAGAGTAAAAAGTGATATGTCATTCACAAGTGTGGTACACCTTCCCAATGGATTAATGAATATATGATGACATGTGATTTTTTTACTTGCTGATTGAGAAACCTGTGTCTGTACTGTACCTATTCGGGCTTTCTCATAAAATTTTGTAATCAACTGCTAGCTAAATGGTGGTTTGTTTACTATTTACTAAGTGGAATTACCTTTATGTCATGTAAAATGATTTAGGGTTAACAACCTAGTTGTTGAGGCAACAACTTAACTAAGTTGTGAGGCAATACACAGTAGGAGCTAGGAACATGAATTACGGAGCTGGTCTGCTTGGGTTCCAGACCAGACTCTGCTACTCATGACTTCGGTGACCCTGTTTCCAGTTTGCCAGCTATAAACGGGGGATGATGATAATCCCTACTTCTTTGTTGTATTTGGCATGTAGTAGACACTGCCGGAGAAGGTGATGGCACCCCACTCCAGGACTCTTGCCTGGAAAATCCCATGGATGGAGGAGCCTGGTAGGCTGCAGTCCATGGGGTCGCTAAGAGTCGGACACGACTGAGCGACTTCACTTTCCCTTTTCACTTTCATGCATCGGAGAAGGAAATGGCAACCCACTCCAGTGTTCTTGCCTGGAGAATCCCAGGGACAGGGGAGCCTGGTGGGCTGCTGTCTATGGGGTCACACAGAGTCGGACATGACTGAAGCGACTTAGCAGCAGCAGCAGCAGCAGACACTGTCTATTGATAGTTATTAAAGATCTATTATCCCTTATTTGCAATTTAGAAGTTAACTATAAACTGGCAGTTTTTAATATAAATCATTTGACATCAAACCCTGACCTAATCAATGTCTTTGGTTTTTGGTTCTATATTTGACCTTAAGTTATTTATAGTTAGTTTGTAAAAGCTCTTTGTAAAATATAGACATGTTATTACAATTGTTTTATGATACTTATTGGACAATATAGTTTACAGTGTGTCTCATGAAGTAAAAATAAACTTGGATATCTTGTGATTAGTATTATCAACTAGTTAATTAAAAACTAAGTAAAGGATTTCCCTGGTGGTCTAGTGGTCAAGTTGAGGGGCTTCTAGCACATAGGGTATGAGTTCCATCCCTGGTCAGAAAACTAAGATCCCACATGCTGCACAGCATGGCCAAAAAAAAAAAAAAAAAGAAACCTAATTTAGTGTTCATTGGAAAAGACTCTGATGCTGGGAGGGATTGGGGGCAAGAGGAGAAGGGGATGACAGAGGATGAGATGGCTGGCTGGCTCACTGACTCGATGGACATGAGTCTGAGTGAACTCTGGGAGTTGGTGATGGACAGGGAGGCCTGGCGTGCTGCGATTCATGGGGTTGCAAAGAGTCAGGCACGACTGAGCGACTGATCTGATCTGAATTTAGTGTTAATATTTATTGAATGTTTATGTGTGCCAGGTACTACACAAAGCATTTTATGTTCATTATCTTCTTTATTCCAACAGTCCTTTAGGTGTGATAGTATTGATTCTGTTTTTAATGTGCTGAGGCTTTGAGAGCTAAGGTCATTTGCTCGGGGTCACAGAGTCTCTCAGTGTGCTAGCAGGGCTAGAATTCAGACCTCATCTCTGACTTTTGAAGTCACTTATGTGTCCTTTTCTTCCATCTAAACTATCTTTATAGTTTAGAAAATTTTCATGAGGAAATAAAATCACTAGTATACTAAAGTGTGTATATATATATATATAATTTTGTTTTTTAAGATTCTTTGCTTTATAGAATTTTTTGCCATTTAAGAAAAATACTGAGTCTTTCAGTGAACTGGAGTTACAAAATTCCAATTTACAAGCAACTTTGGGAAATTTATATTGATTGTGTTAAGGGAGGTACGTATATACTCTAAATACTGGGGAGGGGAGTTGAAAATAAACAAAAATTGGCTTTCTTTTAAACAGAAAATGCTAATTTAAAAAGCTTATATTGCTGACAGTGGGACAGGAAGTTCTGTTTTGTTTATTAGGGCAAAGGAAGGCAGTGGCGCTCATAAGGTGAGTGCTCTGCAGTGAACATCTATTGGTTCCCACTCAGCCTCATGTGCTCCCCTAACATTATCCCAGTTGTCACCTCAGTATCTGCCCTTCCTCATTCCTTGAATGTGATCACCGTAAGACAATGATAAATAAAGTATAAATTTATTTTGCTTTTTTTCCCCCTTACTATTTTAGGTGCTGGAAAGCCCCCTATGTTTGGTGATTATGAAGCTCAGAGACACTGGCAAGAGATTACTTTTAATTTACCCATCAAACAATGGTATGGATAATTTTAACTTGGTTTTATTGTGTATCAGTCAATGTAGATTATTTGAAGTTACTTAAAAGGAAAATATACTGTTTCTTCATCTTTAGCATCCTCTCTTCCTATATATTGAAGTCACGTATGTTACCCTATATATTGTCAGCTCATTTTGAAATTTTATCCTCCTGAAAGTTACCATATACTCAGCTACCAGCTGGAATATGATGCAAAACTAGAACTTTAAGGATAGGACACTGTATGCCATGAAAGCTCCTCAGGATATAAACTGTGAAAGTTTATGGGCTAAGAATATTTCTTTTGGCGGTTTCTCCAAGTTTCTCTGTTAGGAACGTGTGAGATGTAAAAGAAGCAGTAGCTGAGTGATGAAGAATGTAGATGTTTGAGTCAGACTGCCTGTGTATGTGTGTGTGTTCAGACGGAGCCTGTATTCTTTACTGGCAGTGTGAGCTTTGGCAAGTTATTTAACTGTCTCTGCCACAGTTTTATCACTCATAGAATAGAAATAATAGAATACATGTTTCACTGGGTTATTGTGAAGACTGAATAAAATGATTCACTTAAAGCACTTACTCCAGTGCCTGAAGTGTAATGAGCTCTCAGTAAATGTTAGCTGTAGTTATGTCTTCAAAAAATCTGTGCATTGCCATTTTTGTTGAACATGTTCTGATAATTGATGACAGTATTCTTTTTTACTTATTATGTGCCTGGTAGATTATTTGATTAAACCTGGTTGTACAAACTGTTTTTATCATTCTCATGATTGTTTGGGTCACTGCTTTTAACTCCTTTATGAAAGAGAGTTATATATATATATAAGAACTTCACATTGAACTCTCTATTAACAGGTTGGCTCTACCTACTCCAAATTTGGAGTATTTATAATAGAGATCAGCTAAATATTTGATATTCTTGGTTTTTTTTTTTTAATAGATGTGTGCATATTTGTTTTTTTGGTTGCTTTTGACCTCACTGCACAGCTTGTAGGATCTTAGTTCCCTGACCAGGGATTGAATCGGAGGCCATGGCAGTGAAAGCACCAAGTTCTAATGTTTAAATGGTGTGATTTCTTTTTTTTCGTAACTTGAAGTTTATTGTTATATCATTCATAATGACTGTCATTGAAAAAGATATATCTTAATGGCATAGTGTACAAAACAGAAAGTATATACTTGGGACAGGTTCACTATTTTCAACAGTGGATATAAATCTGTATTGGAAATAATATTTCTAATATTTTGAGTTGTCTAATTTTGTCAATTTTGATTAGTTTGCCATTTTTGTTACCTAGTAATGTGACTGAAGAATGGTTTATTTTTTAACTTCAGTTTTCCAAGTGTGAAGTCTTTCTGTGTTCATCTAGAAAGTTAGTTATAGTCAAAACTTTCAAGTGATATAGTTGTCTGAAATATGAAATCAGAATCTATCAGGTAAAGTTCTAAAATGTCAGTTTTATAATTCTAAATTTAAAAATTGATTTATTCCATTTCATTATACATAGTTGAAAGTTATAGATGCAAGCAACTTTTTTCTTTAAATGACAATTTTTATAATGACAATTCCTTAATGTGTGATGTCAGAAGCACTTTTGGCATTAAGTAGTAGAAAACCTTGGAGAAGGCAGTGGCACCCCACTCCAGTACTCTTGCCTGGAAAATCCCATGGACAGAGGAGCCTGGTGGGCTGCAGTCCATGGGGTCACTGAGTCAGACATGACTGAGCGACTTCACTTTCACTTTTCACTTTCATGCATTGGAGAAGGAAATGGCAACCCACTCCAGTTCTCACCTGGAGAATCCCAGGGATGGGGGAGCCTGGTGGGAGGTCGTCTATGGGGTTGCACGGAGTCGGACATGACTGAAGTGACTTAGCAGCAGTAGAAAACCTAAGAGTAGTTTAAGCAATAAAATAATTATCTCCATAAGTAGGTCTTTGCAGGGCTGGTAAAGTGGCTCAATGATAGCAGTTAAAGAACTCAGGCTTTTCCATTGTCTTCCCTTTCCTTTCTTCTTGGCTTGTTGGCTTTTCATCCTGAGGCTTTTTACCTCAAGATCAGATGACTGCCAAGGCTACCAGCACTGTGACTTTGTTGTGACTTTGTACAACCATGTTCAAGGCAGAAATAATAAGAATACCTTATTTTTTAACATCTCTTTTTGTTATGGAGCAAAATCTTTTCCACCCTTAAAGCAATCATTAATAGAAATGCCTGGCTCAGTGCAGGCATGGTTTATCACCTGGAGTAGGAGAAGTGTCCACTTACCCTGAGTATGTTGCTTTTCAAAACAAGATCACAGTTTTTTAAGTGAGGAAGTGTGGGAATCACTGTTTGTTTCAGCATTGTTATAACTATGAGAAGCCTAAATATATTTTGGTAGGGGAATGATTAACTAAAGTACATTTCTCCTATATGCCTATGTACATTTTTTTCCTAGGTAGATTCCTAGAAGTGGAATCTCTAAAGTAGCCAGTTATAATAGATACCAATACCAGAATATCTCTTACCCTTGCCAGTATTTAATAATAACAGTACCAGACTTCTAAAATTTCCATTTCCTTGAGTACATGTGATGTTGAGTTTCCTTCGTGTCCGACTCTTTGTGACCCCATGGACTATATAGCCCACCAGGCTCCTCTGTCCGTGGAATTTTCCAGGCAAGAATACCGTAGTGGGTTGCCATTTCCTGCTCCAGGGGAATCTTCCCAACCTAGGGATCAAACCCACGTCTCTTGTGTCTCTGCGTTGACAGGCAGATTCTTTGCCACTGTGTTACCTGGGAAGCCCCTGGTGTATTTACTGATCATCATATTTTTCTCAGATTTGCATATTTATATATTTCCCCCATGTTACTGATGAATTGCTGACCTTTTTTGTAATGATTTGTGTGATTTTAAGATAAAAAATTACATTAGCTTTCTCTCCTGTGTAACAAGTGACCACAAAAATAGTAATTACTTAAACACACATTTATGTTTTATTTTTGGTTTCCCTGTGTTCCTCATTGCTGTGCCGGGCTTTGTCTAGTTGTGGCGGGTGGGAGCTACTCTCTACTTGTGGTGCTAGGCTTCTCACCGCAGTGACTTCTCTTGTTGAGGAACCTGGGCTGCAGGTGCACAGGCTTCCGTAGTTGCGGTGCACAGGCTCAGTTGCCCCACAGCATGTGGAATCTTCCTGGACCAGGGATCGAACCTGTGTCCCCTCCATTGGCAGGAGGATTCTTAACCACTGTACCTCCAGGGAAGTCAAAAACACACATGGATTATAGAAGTCTGGGCACAGCTTATTTCAGTATTATGATCAGAGTCTCCGGAGGCTGCAATCCAGTTGTCATCTAAGACTGCAGTCTTATCAGAGGCTCAGCTGGGGAAAGAACCATTTCCAAGTTGCCTTAAGTTATTGGCAGAATTAATTTCCTTGCATCTACAAAACCAAGGGCTTTGGTTTCTTGTTGGAAACCAAACCTTTATCTTCTAGAGTCTCCCTGCAGTTTCTTGCTATGTGGCTTCTCCATTATGCCCACTTACTGAAACATAACAGTTTTCTTCTTCCAAGTCAGTGAAAAGGGAGTACTCTGTAGCTTAGCCAGCAAGACGGAATCTTCCATATGTGTAAAACATAAGCATAAGAATGATCATCCTGTCACTTTTTTGGTACTTGGTTGTTTACTAGCAAGTCACATGTCTTGTCCACACTCAAGCGGGGTGGGGAATTGATTGTACACACACGTGGCAGGAATACCAGGAGATGGGTTCATAGGGATGACTTTAAAGTCTGTCTGCCGTAGTATTCGGCAGTGTATAGTAGTATTCTGCATTTTAATCATTTGTTTTGGTGTGTGTATATGTATAAAGTAAATATCTTCTTTCTGTTCTTATCTTTGAATTTTTCTTAAGGTGTTTTTTAATACATTTTTACATTTGATATTTAGACATTCTTTGAACTGTTCTTGAAACTTCTTTAAGTTTGGAACTGCTTTAAAATAGAATATATTTTTGTACAAAGCAAAAATAGCCACAATATATTAGAAAAAATTACATTTTGAAGTTAATGATAACACACTTGGAGTAATTTTGTAGTTTGCTGTGGCAACTAGAGTTTTTTTCTGATAAAACATCTACTGAGATTATATGGGAATTCAGTGGGAAAGGACATTTCATTCCAGTGGTACTTATCCAACTTTTCAGGTGGATCTGATACGTATAAAGCAGGAGAATTAACTATTTGCTTTGTTTCTACAGGTAGATTGTGAAGCTTTACTTGAAACACTTTTAAGCTATCTTCTTCCACGAATTTCTCTCCTCTTACTTATGTATTTCCATAAAGATAGGTAGCACAGTTGTTGGCTCTATTATTCCTTCTTCCCAGTCCAACCAGTGGTTTTACTGTGAGTGTATACCTTTGCATACTTACCATCCATGCCTCCTTTGCTATCTCCAGTGGACCTCAATGTTAAAGTAAATGAAAAATAGCTTTTGCCTTAGAAGAAGCTGAAAAGCAAATCAAATTATATTGTTTAAAATGTGATTTTTGCATTATTTGATGCTTTTCCACTACTGTATCCGTCCCAGTGGTTTTGTAGCTAATGACCAATTAGAACTACTATTGCACACTCACTTTGTGTCAGGCAGTTGCTTAACAGTTTTACATGTTTAATTCAGTCCTTCAGCAACTCTGTGGGGTAAGTACAATAAACCTTGTGCTAATGCGCCCTGTCATTACGTGAATTTGGAAATAACACAGTTTGGTACTTGTGTTCAGGTAACCCTATTTAGAGAAGTGGGTCCTCTGGTTTCCACTATTGGCCTGGCCCAGCTTCCCAGTTTTAAGCTGTTGAAAGGGACTCTGACTTATATGGAGTCTTGTGTTCACCGTATCTTGATTTTGAGTTCCAGCCAGATTCAGGACCCAGGATTATTCACATGGATGTTGTTGCTGGGGTAGATAACTGTCACCAGAAGGTACCATGCTGTACTGTGCCCATGGCTGTCTAGCATGCCCTGATCATTTTATTAATCCTCACTCCCTGCATACAAACCTACATATTGTGTATCAGACACTAAGTAGCCCTTTTGAAGATGAATATAGTTGATCCTTGAACAACATGGGTTTGAACTGTGCAGGCCCCTTTATACATGGATTTCTTTCAATAGTAAATACTGTACTACAGAATCCATGGTTGGTTGAATCCGAGGTTGTGGAACCTAGATCCAGAGGAACCTCAGAGAGAGATGGCTGACTGAAAATTACACTTGGATTTTCAACTGCGTGGAGAGTCAGTGCCCCTAATCTGCATGTTGTTCAGGGTCAACTGTAGTAGGTTATTTAACTGGATCATGATAAATCCCAACTTAAAACTTTTTTTTTTTCCAGTCTCAGTTTCAGTCTCAAAGTAAGGGATTGTGATGTCAAAAAATTGTGACCCATTTGAAACAGGATGTTTTTTTTTTTGCTTTTTCATACTTTTCGTGGGTTCTCAAGGCAAGACTGCTGAAGTGGTTTGCCATTCCTTTTTCCAGCAGACCACGTTTTGTCAGAACTCTCCACCATGACCCATCTGTCTTGGGTGGCCCTACAGAGATCAAATTGCCAACAAATGATGTGTTGGATCATCAAAAAGCAAGAGAGTTCCATAAAAACATCTACTTCTGCTTTATTGACTATGCCAAAGCCTTTGACTGTGTGGACCACAAAAAACTGTGGAAAATTCTTCAAGAGATGGGAATACCAGACCACCTGACCTGCCTCTTGAGAAATCTGTATGCAGGTCAGGAAGTACCAGTTAGAACTGGACATGGAATGATAGACTGGTTCCAAATAGGGAAAGGAGTACATCAAGGCTGTATATTGTCACCCTGCTTATTTAACTTACATGCAGAGTACATCATGAGAAACGCTGGGCTGGAAGAAGCACAAGCTGGAATCAAGATTGCCGGGAGAAATATCAATAACTTCAGATATGCAGATGACACCACCCTTATGACAGACAGTGAAGAGGGACTAAAAAGCCTCTTGATGAAAGTGAAAGAGGAGAGTGAAGGAGTTGGCTTAAAATTCAACATTCAGAAAACTAAGATCGTGACACCAGGTCCCCTCACTTCATGGCAAATAGATGGGGAAACAGTGCAAACAGTGACAGACTTTATTTTTGGGCTCCAAAATCACTGCAGATGGTGACTGCAGCCATGAAATTAAAAGATGCATGCTCCTTGAAAAAACTGTTATGACCAACCTAGACAGCATATTCAAAAGCAGAGACATTACTTTGCCAACAAAGGTCTGTCTAGTCAAAGCTATGGTTTTTCCAGTAGTCATGTTTGGATGTGAGAGTTGGACTATACAGAAAGCTGAGTGCCAAAGAATTGATGATTTCAAACTGTGGTGTTGGAGAAGACTCTTGAGAGTCCCTTGGACTGCAAGGAGATCCAACCAGTCCATCCGAAAGGAAATTAGTCCTGAATATTCATTGGAAGGACTGATGTTGAGGCTGAAACTCCAATACTTTGGCCACCTGATGCAAAGAACCAACTCATTGGAAAAGACCGTGATGCTGGGAGTCATTGGGGGCAGGAGGAGAAGGGGATGACAGAGGATGAGATGGTTGGATGGTATCACTGACTCAATGGACATGAGTTTGAGTAAACTCTGGGAGTTGTTGATGGACAGGGAAGCTTGGTGTACTGCAGTCCATGGAGTTCCAGAGTCGGACATGACTGAGCAACTGAACTGACTGAAACAGGCTTAGGGATAATGGTTATTTATATTGTATATAGTTTGGTGTCCATTATTATAAATTCTTCTAATGATTGAGAAAATTAATTGGATAGAAGAAGCTGTCTAGTTATGAAGATTATAGTTAAGGAGTCTATGTAAATTTATTATAGTCTATGTAGTCTATGTAAATTTTCATTTCTTGAGTCACAGTATTTATATGTAGTTTCTTCCCATTCTAACCAACTGGTTAATTGGTTAACCAGTTATTTTAAATAGTTTAACCAACTATTAAATTATGAATTAAATAGTTTAACCAACTATTAATTTATGAACTTTACATATAGTGTTTTTCCTTAATTCACAGAATTTTGCATGTAATAGGCTCTCATTAAATATTGGTTGAATTGTGTTCAAAGTGATATTAATAAATCTACCTGTTTCATGCAGTATTTCTTTCTTTGCAAACCAAATCTTTACATGGTTTTAACATTCATTTTTTACTTTTCAAAATTGTGATTTTACATTGTTTCTATAATTTTTAGACTGTCAGAAGCAAATTCTCTTTTTTGTTGCATATTTTCTTTTGTATAAGTATTAGTCGTTGTTTAAGTTTACTAATAGTACTGGAGTGGGGTGCCATTGCCTTCTCCAATAGTAGAATGACAACAAGTTCCAATTTGCCTGTGACAATCTTGGTTTACCTCTATTGCTATGGCTTAATTATTAATAGCTTCCTCTTTCACTCTTACGAGTACTTCGGTTTAGATAATAATTTAGTCACACTACTCATTAACAACTTTAATTGTGAGTTCACAAAAATTTTTAAGAGAAGAGGAAAAGAAAAAATGTAGATGATTTTTTTTTACCTTATATGTTTTTTCAAGTTAAAGACATGATATATTGAATACAAGTCTGTTTCTTGAATGTTGATTGATGGAATGGTGCTTTCTTTTTCCTTTTTTTCCAGGTATTTTAACAGCAGTGATAACAATTTACAGTATTGGGGATTGGACTATCCACCTCTTACAGCTTATCATAGTTTTTTATGTGCATATGTGTAAGTGTTTCTTCCTTAACATAACTCTACATATTTATGCCCTTAGCAGATGCAGTAAGGAACAGTTTGTTGATTAGAGGAGAGATCATTTGTAGCTATTATTGTATTATGGTTTGTAGAGCACCATGCCTTTATAATTGGTTTGTAGGAGAGTTAACTATCAGCGTTTTAATATTTGTGTAATCTTTTTGGTGGTAATGCTAGAAAGAGATGCAAAAAGTCTAGCTTTGTTTTGAAGTAGAAATGTTACCAATTATGCATGGTTTACTGAGAAATATATCTAATATGGTTAGTTGTGCATAGGAAAGCTTTTTTCCTGGAATGGCCCAAAGTAAATGAAAAATAAAGGTCTAAATGGTATTGTGATTAACCAGTTAAGTTAGAAACTAGAAGTCCTATAGTGTTTCACTTATGATTTAAGATTGGATTGGAATTCCTTCTTTTACAGGCATGGAATGGTTTATGGACGATAAGGCACTTCTGTTTAGTAGAGACCCAGTTCTACCCTGTAGTGGTATTCCATTTCAGACCTGCAGTGTGTCAGTAGAAATTTGAGGAACTTCTTCACAGTATCTTCTGAACTTATTTCATTTATTTTACCATTTCACATTTTAAAAAAATTAGCTTCCTGGACTAAAAATATGTCTCCAACTTCATGATAACTAGTTGTACTTTTCAGTGCTCTGGAAAATGTAATACGATTGAAAACTTAATGTATCTTTAATAATTATGTTCAGTTTTTTGCAATGATTTATGATTAACAGCTATTTATTGTAGCCTATTATGATAACTGGAAAGATGATAAATTATAAAGCTATGATCCTCAGTCCTAGTATATTGCTGTTTACAAAGTACGTGTTTAGTAAACGAAAGGTGACACATTAGATTGTTTTCACACTGAAAGTATCATGAAGGTAGGGCTTTTAGTTAAAATGTTACATGAGTTTGTTGGAAGATGAGCAAGGTGGATTTGGTTTTTTAGCTTTAGTCAGTTTCACATGGTTAAATACAAAGAGTTAATATTGCTTTATAAAAGCATTGGCCACTTCTCAACATAGATTCATATGTCCTCAGGTGTCCTTATTGCTAAAAGTGATGGAGCATAAAAAGCATGTATATATGCTTTGATTTTCAGGGCAAAGTTTATAAATCCAGACTGGATTGCTCTCCATACATCACGTGGATATGAGAGTCAGGCACATAAGCTCTTCATGCGTGCAACAGGTAAAAGAGCAGTAGATATTAAATGTAAAATTGGATTAAACATTTTTTTGAACTGATGACAGGTTCTGTTATTGTGCTTACTGACTTTTACAGTTGTGTAACTATATATATGTATACTGTTTGAGCAAATGTGTATGTAAACTAAAACACACAACAGTAGAAATGAATAACTCTGGGTGCTTTACATTTGTTATTATCTCACAATAATATGGACACCCAAATGAGGTAAAATACTATTGTTATTCTTAAGCTGAGAAACTGAGGCCCAGTAAAGTGAGGGTAATATCACTAGCTCACCTGAAGTTGGTTGGCTCTGAATTAAAGTTTTAATTGCTATAGTTCTTTGCTTTGATAAATCCCTTTCACCTTTAAAGTAAATTACAGTTGTATGGGCTTCCCTACTGGCTCAGTGGTAAGCAGCCCACCTGCCAGTGCAGGAAACGCAGGTTCAGTCATTGGGTTGGGAAGATCCCTTGGAGAAGGAAGTGGCAACCCACTTCAGTATTCTTGCCTGGGAAATCCCATGGACAGAGGAGCCTGGTGGACTGCAGTCCATGGGATTGTAAAAGAGCTGAACACGACTGCAACTAAACAACAACAGTTGTATATCATACATTGTGTTGCTGTGTAGTGTTGCTAAACTAATCTTTATAACAAATGTTTATTGAGCATTTATTGTATGCTAAGAGTTGAAAGTAATGAGCTTACATTTTTTTAAAACCTTTTTAAGACCTAGGCTTTTATGGGTCTTTTCCTTAATTACTCTAAGTCTAGTCAGATTTGTTCTCTTTATCATTCACACTATGATAGACTCTCAGGTCCAAGAGAGAACCTGCATTGCTCCCCGCCCCCTACACCATTCCCTTCCTGTCCCCCGCCCCCCTGCAATGCTTTAATCCCGTCTGAACTGCATACTTAACCTCATGATATTTAGCTTCTGAGCCAGTACCTGTATCTGGAGGAAACTCATGACTTTTAGACACAGTCTTGTTCTATTTTCAAAGAGCCCCAATTATTAGAAATTTCCTTATTATATTGAACCTTCACAAGTCATATGAAGTTCTGTTTGCTTGAGCCACATAGAACAAGTCTGGTCCTTTTTATATCTAACACCTTACAGACATGTGAAGTTATCTCCTCTCCAGGTTAAACATTCTTAGATACTTCAGCTCTTATTAGATGACCAGTTTCTTGAATGTAATCATGGTTTTGAGGCCTCTGGTTGCACTCCTTTGAATATGTTCCAGCTTTTCAGTGTCATCTTAAACGTACAATCTGGGGATGAAAATAGATTGCATGTATCTAACACTGATAGTTTACTATTTGTTTACCTTATTCTTGAACTTAAATATATGTTTTCTGGTACAATAAAAAAATAGGCTCTTTAGATAGCTATGTTGTATTGTTGAAGAATTTAATATATTAGTTTTTCTTTGTTCTGAAAGGACTGAACATTCAGAATTATGAATTGCTTTATTTTTTTCCCCACTTTTTTTCAGTTTCTTCTTCACCTCAGCCTCTCAAGGTCTTTGTATGCATTAATTAGCAAAACTTTATGAATTTTTATAAATATTCACATTTAAAAAGATTCTACTATGCGTCTCCACATTTGAGGTATTGTTTGCATCAGGAAATTTGGAGCATATACATATTGAAGGGAAAATAAAAGTTTACTTCCCGTGCTTTGAGTATTCTTAATTTTTAAATCCAGATCAGGGCAAAGAGAGAATTAGATACATTTAATTAATTTAATGTGTGAATTTATTAGTGGAAATTAAGACACTCTCTAGTCCCATATCAGTTGAAATTAGGCACAGGTGAAGGGAATGGAAAGGGCTCCATGTGGAAAGGACTTGTCTAGAGTGGGTAGCAACCTTGTGTTAATAGAATTCCTACTCAAGGTTGGAGGGAGGTGATTAATAGGTTATAGTAAATCTTGATGGACTCTCGCTTAAAATCATTTGTTTGTTTTTTCAGTGTTAATTGCTGATTTGTTGATATACATACCTGCAGTGGTTCTGTACTGTTGTTGTTTAAAAGAAATCTCAACTAAGAAAAAGGTAGGTTTTGAAGGAACCTGACATTTCATCTCTGAAATGTTTTATTAGCTTCGCTATTAAGTGTAGAGCTTAAGGAAGCTGTGCTTTTGGGAATAGATAATAGAGAACAGTATATCTTCCGTCAATCAATTTTCATTTAGAAACATTAACTTATCTTAGAGTAATTATTTTAATGCCCAACTATAGTAATAAGAGGCACTGAATTTTAGAAGTTATATACTTCTGAGTTACACAGAATCCTTCATTTATTGCTTAACTGGTAAATTTGAATGTTGGGTTGGCTTGGGAGAATGACAACTGAAAGGCATTTTGAAAAGTTGCTATATATTCTCATATTCACAGTTAATGAATATTCTCTTTGGTCATTTTATATAGATTAATTATTAGATTAATTTATCTGATTTGTATATCTAAAAGTGCTTTCTCTAACAAATACCTTTCAGTGATTTTTTTTTCATTTTTACTGGAGTATGCTATGTCACCTCCATGAAAACTTCAGTGTTTAAAGAGTTGTTTTATAAAAATGAAATATTTTGATAAATAGAAGGTAAGAATGGAATATTTGCTACTATGTTAAATGAAACTATGCATTTACCTTGTTTGATTCAAGTAACAGATTACTTTATTATTTCATAATAATTTTCTTTACAGATTGCTACTGCATTATGCATATTGCTGTACCCAGGCCTTATTCTTATCGACTATGGACATTTTCAGTATCCTTTACTGATTTAGAAATGAAGTCAGATGCACATCATGAAATCTAGGCTCCGTTTGTATAATGTTGTCATCTACAATGTCTTACTAGGGTTCTTGCTTATATAAACCTTTTAAAAATGATAAAAGTATCTCTTCACCAGGTGTTTACTTGATGGGTAAAGTTCAGATTTATTAAAAGTAAACATGCTTTTTCATACCCATTCGGCTTGGGAATAGAACACTGGTAACTGATTAGCTCTTCTGGAAAGTTAGAAAAAGAATGCCAAGTACACTGATGCTCTTCTAATACTAAAAAGGTAAAACATCTTCTATCTTTTGTAAACGTTATCTGACACTGACAAAAAGACTTCCAGTTTTTGAGTTTTAAAACAAAATGTTTTTCTAACAAATAGTGGTAACTGGAAACTTCAGGAAACTAAAATTTAATGATTAAATATGTGTGGATTTTGTGTGTTTAATTTTTGATACCTAAAATAAGCAACATTCAAGTAAACAGATTGTAGAGGAAAGTTGATAAAATCTGTACATGGCTCTCCAGTGTGTCTTCTAATGCCTTAAATATTGCTGTCTATCTCCATCTGTCCCAAAGGAAAAAAAATCCATACCATGATTGCTTAATTAATCGTTTTTCCTTTTGTCTCTAGTCTGTTTTAGTAATAAAATTAAAATACATATATGTCAAAAGACTTGTGAAAAATATTCAGATATGTAGTTGCTTCCACCATGTTTTTTATTCTGTCCACTTTCCTAATTGAGCTTTTTTTTTTTTTTTTTGCTTTGTAGAATCATGGCTTTCAGATAGTCTAATAGGAACACCGAAATAAAGAAAGGAAACATGAAGTTGTTTATAAGATTTTTTAAAACTATATTTACTTTGAAATGTTAACACTCATTCAGAAAAATACGTAAAGCATAAATGAATCCGCTGTTACCCATGTCAAGAAATAGAACATTGCTAGTATCCAAAATGACCCTGTGCACGGCCCTAGCACCGCTCCCTCCTCCTTTCTCAGAGACAGCCACATACTGACTGCGAACACTATAATTTGGTTCTCCCCTTCTTTGAATTTAACATAAGAGAGACAGCACAGTAGGTGTTCCTTTGCATTGGGTGTTTCTCGTGCAGCATTGTCTTTGTGAGAGTGCAGGTCTATGGAGTTGTAGTTTCTTCTCTTTCTCACTGCTTTGTAAGATTCCACTGTGTGAGTACACGTGATTTTATTACTGATAGACATTTGGAGTGTTTCCAGGTTTTGGCTACGATGAAACTATGCTGCTTTGAACTTTCTTGAAAGGATCTCTTTGCACACATGTAAATATATTTCTGATGAGTGGAATTGCTGAATTATAGGGTATGCACATGTTTAAGTATTCTCATAGGGTTTTTAAGCGTAATCTACCAAGTAACACTCCTTTGAGCAATGGTATAGGTGCTCATCCTCAACAATTGTCAGTTATTTTCCTTTTAACCATTCTGGTAAATTTGTAGTGGCGTCTTCTCTGTGACTTGAATCATACTCTTGAAGCTTTTGGGATTATGTCATTTTGTAGGTACACATTTTTTAAAAATACTATTTACTTTACTTTCCTCATTTGTAAAATAGAGATGATAAGAACCCTGCTTTTTAAGCTTCTTGAGAATTAAATGAATTCACATTTGTTAAACATATAAAACCCTACTTGGGAGGTGCTAAATATCATATAAGTATTTACTGCTCTTATTATTTGTATTGTTGCTACTGCTTCTGTTAATTACTGTTTTTTACTTTTTGGGCTCTGAAATTTGGTATTAGTTTGGGCAGAGGCATTTTTGACAGTTGTTTTGGACACTGTGGATCATTCGTTTTGAAGACTCATGTTCTTCAGTTCTGGGAAATTCTCATAATATTTTTTTATAATTCTATCCCTTTATTCTGAAGCTTCTTAGACAGATATTAGATCTTTCATCTCCATATTGAGCATCTGTCATTGTTTTATATTTTTGAAGATTATCTTGCTTTATGTCTAACACTTGTATTAAATTTCATTTGTTAAGCATATCTTAAATTTCAGTTTACTTTCTTCCCCCCACTGTTCTGTGAATTATTTCTATTCTCCTAAGTCAGTCTTTTCTCCTTTTCACTTTGGTCCTTTTTCTGTCATAGTAGTAGTGAAAGTCATTCAGTTGTGTCCGACTCTTTGTAACCCCATGGACTATACAGTTCATGGAATTCTCCAGGTGAGAATACTGGAGTGGGTAGCCGTTCCCTTCTTCAGGGGATCTTCCCAACCTAGGGATCGAACCCAGGTCTCCCGCACTGCAGGTGGATTCTTTACCATCTAAGCCACCAGGGAAGCCCAAGAATACTGGGCTGGGTAGCCTATCCCTTCTCCAGCAGATCTTCCCGACCCAGAGTCTCCTGCACTGCAGGTGGATTCTTTACCATCTAAGCCACCAGGGAAGCCCAAGAGTACTGGGCTGGGTAGCCTATCCCTTCTCCAGCAGATCTTCCCGACCCAGGGTCTCCTGCACTGCAGGTGGATTCTTTACCAGCTGAACTACCAGGGAAGCCCTTTTCTGTCATAGGTGTTCCTTGAATGTCTATTTGATCCTGGTGTGTTTATTCTAAGAATAAGGCAGAAGAGAAAGCTGTATGTGAGCGCTCTTGAGCTCTTGAGCTTTCTTTAGTCCACTGTGGGGTGCATGGTAGGGTTCTGGCCAGCACTGTGGGATCCTTAAATGTCACAGTGTGGAGGAATTTGCACGATAGTGTTAACTTCTGCACTAGTTGCTTGGATAGTTTATTATGTTTTGGGGGAGGGAAATATTGCTTCTTTCGTTGCCCAGTGGTAAATACTTTGGCTCCCAGATAATCTTTGCAGAGGCATGAGGTGGGATGTGCCTTCTCCATTTGGAATTTTCAGTTAATCCTCCTGTGTTCTTTTCAACATCCTCAAGTACGCCAACCTACTTGTTTCCAGAGTTCGCTGAGGGTGTGCAGGGCGGATAGGCTCCTTGCTAGCCTGAGCTTCCTCTGTGTGTTCACTGAGCTGTGGCTTCTTTTAGTGTATTTTATTGGTTGCCCCTTCTCTGTCCTCCTTCTGTCTTCTACAGATGTGTTGAAATCTTTATCTCTTATAACCCACCCCTGTTTTCTTTATGTCCGTAGATGTATACTTAAAAAAAATTCCCTATTTTAAGGGGGTCTCAGGAAGGAGAGGAGGTAAACATGAGTGCTCAGCTCCCCATTTGCAACTGAAAATCCAGTTGTGATACTGTTTTCACATAGCAGTGTTGTTAATTTCCAATCAAGCACATGTATTAATTTATATTATTGATGCATATTATAGAGGAAGGATAGTGATATTAGTAAGTTAAGTGTTTTTGTGTATTTTTAACTTTTGGAGCATTGATTTTGGTATGTTGTTACAGTAATAATGTAAAATAACCCAGCAGAAACAAAGCTACGCGTTATTTATTTAGAGTTCTTTTAAACCTAAGCAAATGAGTTGCTGTTTAGTAGTAGATTTAATATATTTGAGACCACTATATATAATTTCAAATTTGCTTATCAATTCAATACTTTCAGCTTTTATTTAGAAATTGTTTTGATTATACATATTATTACAGAATCACATAAGTAAAATGTTCTTTAAAATGCAAAATCTCTTCTAATTATTGCGATCATTTCCTTGACATGAGAACATATATAATTCTGTGAGTCTCGGCTTTGCTTTGTGGGGTGTTCTTGGAGTATCTTATGACTGGGACCTGCTAGGGTCCCTGGCATTTTGCTTAGCTATAAACTATAAGCAGATGGAACTTTACCACTCCTTGCCATTTTTTTGTTTTTTACTTGGCAAGTGTTTTAAAAAAGGCCTCAAAGGAAAGGGGTAAGTGGCTTTTAAATAGCAGAATTCAAAAAATCAGCTAATTTATTTGGCATACTTACCTTGCAGGAAGGTGGTCTTTCACTTTGCCTCCTGGTGATTTCTTATTAATGTGTTGGTGGCTGTGGGATGAATGTTAAGAGAGATTGTTCTGTTCTATACTCTTTTATTTTAAATCTTCCTAATGAGAAAAATATTTTGATCAATGAATATTTATGGGAACTTCGCCGGTGGTCCAGGGGTTAAAACTCTGCACTTCCACTGTAAGGGGGGTTTGCAGGTTTGATCCCTCATTGGGGAACTAAAATCCCGCTTGCTATGGATTGTATGTATTATATGCCAATAAATAAATCTTTTAAAATACGTATATTTACTGGAGGTAATGTGGATTGGCTTGGTAGAACACTGTTGTAAGATTTATCCCTTTAGACCATGTTGTATACTTTCTAGAAAGACATCCCAACTTGACATTTTTTTTCATGGCTGCCTAGGAGTGGCATCTAAGTTAAATGTTAATAAGGATGGTGATGGTCTTTTTGTTGGGGAATTGCACATATTAATAGTTGTAAATTCCTTAACCGTGATTTAAGTAGACTCTCATTCATCTTAAACCTGTGTTGGTGGCATAGATTTATCGTGTACATTTGCATTTATTATAGTTAGTGAGCCACAGACTGACTTCTCAGAATTACTGACCTCTCTCTCTTACTGTTTCCCTGTGTTCCAGGTTGGTGTTGTTAATTAAGCTGGCCTGTACTGTTGTGGCTTCCTTCGTTCTCTGCTGGCTGCCATTCTTTACAGAGAGGGAACAAACCTTGCAAGTTCTAAGAAGACTCTTTCCAGTTGATCGAGGGTTATTTGAGGCATGTTTAAAGACTTTTCTCTCACTCCTTTCTGTTACAGGCCTTTCTCTGTGACCTCTGGGGATTTCATGTAGAAGACTCACAAGGAATAGTGACTTCAGCTGCTCTCTTCCTGCAATCATTCCTTGCCAGTTATTTAATCTGGTGTACAACCTCTAGCTCAGCTGGCATGTTCTAGTACATTACATGAGTAGGTAGTATTTATGGCTCCATGAGATCCATAATTCAGTTATACATTTTTCTAATGAAATAGAGTCCATAGTTAAAGACAGCATGAAAAGTTGCAGCTACAAAGTTAACAGTTTTGTGATTTTTTTTGGAGGGGTTATATTCTCTTTTTAGTCCTAGGAAATTATTTATTAAACTAATAATCATGTTTGCTTCAGAAAGATCTCATAATTCCTTATGAGATATATAACCTTCATCCATAGTAATTTTAATGAGAATCATTCATTTCATTTCATTTAATGCTAGCTTAATCACTGTTGTTAAACTTTTATTGCATGGATAATTTGATTTAGAGTCAGTAATTAAATTAAACAAACCATTTTTCTGAAACAAAAAGGTATTTTAATAAAGTTAGAGACAACATATTTATAGATAATTTGCTTTTGAATAAACATTTCTTTTAAAAAGAATTAGACAAGCATATGTATCTTTCTAATTTTTGAATATATAAAATTCTATAGACTATCTTTCAGTCAGTCTGTGGGAGGATGGAAGAGAAAGAGACTAAGAGAATTTGGTGTTGTGAAGGAACAGAAATGTATGCCTTGTATGTCACTTGGGATAATGATGGTGACCGTACTGAGAATCATAAACAATCACTATTGCCATCACCACCACTTACTAGGTACCAGACACTTCACATGTAATTTTATTTGATCCCTAGCCATAGCGATGAGATAGCTATATATACACATTCTTACAGATCAGAAAACCGAGGTCAGAGGTTCATTTAGCTAGTGCATGGCAGAGCTGTAGTTTGAACTCAGAATTGTGTTCCTAACTTCTTTATATATCCTCTAACCTTAACACTTATATAAAGAAAAGCTTAATCCTCCGTGTAAGCTGCCTGGTTATTTGCCTTTCCTTCTATTTCAGAAATGGTGTTTATCATGGTAATTATAAAAATGAGTGTCATGCATTTTTATGGTGGTGTTGGTCACCTTCATTCACTTGTTGCGCTCAAGATCTGAAGAGCAGTTTCACTGGCCCAATAGAGGGAAGTGGGATGGTACAGTTGTCAGTGATAGTTACTTTCTTGATGTTATGCCTACATAGCTGTGAGGTAAGCAGCTTTGCAGAGAATGGGTTTCATGATCAGAGAACTGTAGTTACAAGTATGATTTTGAAAGTGATTCTAGCACAGCTGCTAATTTCTTTAAGCTTGTTGATTCATTAACAGTTGACTCTTACCACTGCTAGTAGCTAGTAGTCATTATCTTATCATTGCTAGTAGCTAGTAGGCATGTGGTAAATGGTCAAACAACATGTATTCTACAAATCAGAATACAATTAGAATACAAAAAGTAAAGATTTTTTAGATAAATTTCCAAAGATGAATAACAGTATTTAGGGATAATGGGCTGCTCTTTGAAAAATATTAAGTATTTTTGGGGAGCATCTAAATTATGATTGAGTAGTGATTTAGATCACCTCCCATGGAAAAAATGAAAGTTCCCATTGTTTGAGTGTGTGTGTGTGTTCTTTGGAGAGTTTAATCAGCTTAGTTATGAAATTGTGAGCAAACACTTCCTATGACCCAAAATTTTATCTCTTTAGAGATTTAGGACTTTGTGGAGTTTAATATTTCTTTTAATCATACTAGAAGTTAAAACTAACAAATTTCTTTTAAGGATAAAGTAGCCAATATTTGGTGCAGCTTCAGTGTCTTTTTCAAGATCAGGGATATTTTGCCACATCACATCCAGATAATGATCAGGTAAGAGACATGAAGTTTGTATATAGTGTTTTATAAGCTACTCTTAAAGTGTCATGGCCATACCTCACTTACCTGGCATCATAGGAGTAAGGTACTCTTCATTAGTGCTGCTGCTAAGTCGCTTCAGTTGCGTCCGACTCTGTGCGACCCCATAGATGGCAGCCTACCAAGCTCCTCTGTCTCTGGGATTCTCCAGGCAATACTGGAGTGGGTTGCAAGTTCCTTCTCCAATGCATGCATGCATCCTAAGTCGCTTCAGTCGTGTCTGACTCTGTATGACCCCATGGACAGCAGCCTACCAGGCTCCTCTGTCCACGGGATTCTCTAGGCAAGAATACTGGAGTGGGTTGCCATTTCCTTCTCCACTTCATTAGTGAATAGTCCACATAAGGTAAACTTATGCTGCTGTATAACAGAAGTCTTTTATTTGAAACATTTTATGTGAAAGTTATTGTTACTACTTCCCTCTTCCTTAAACAGAGTATACCAAACATGATTTACCATGACCTTGAAGAGTCATGAGTTTCAGTGGTATATCAGTCTGGGTGAGAAGTAAAATGAGTAGTAGGTCCCTGTGTGTGTGTGTGTGTGTGTGTGAATTTATAATGAGGAATTGGCTTATACAGTTGTGGGAGCTGTCTAAGCAAACTGGAAGTCCACAAGGCAGACATTCAGGAGAGGGTATCTGGGGAAGGAAGAGCTGTACCAATGCCTCCAATCCTCCTCCTCCCCCTTCCCCCGCCCCCTGCCCACTGCTGTTTGGAGTCTGAGCTCAGGGAAGGCCTAAACCCTCTTTATAATTTTTTTAATAAAGCATTTAAGTTTTTAATTTATTTATTACTTATTTTTGGCAGCTCCGGGTCTTTGTTGCTGCATGTGGGCTTTCTCTAATTGTGAAGAGCGGGCCTTCTCTCACTGAGGTGGCTCCTCTTATTGCGGAACATGGGCTCTAGAGCACAGGTTCAGTAGTTGTGACGCAAGGGCTTTGTTGCTCTGCGGCTTGTGGAATCTTCTTGGACCAAAGATTGAACCCACGTCCGCTGCATTGGCAGGCAGATTCTTAACCAGTGGACCACCAGGGATGTCCACTAAGCCTTCTTTTAAAGGCTTCCAAATGATTTAGGCCCAAGCTAGCACCCTTTTGATTAATTTAAAATCAGTTGAAAAGGGACTTTAATTAATCTGCAGATCTCTTTCCAGCAGCACCATCATTTTATTGGTGTGTATGTGTGTGCGCGCGCACCCCCTGCCTCTTTCTTCCCGTTCTTTTGGAGAACATCCTTTGTAGCCCACCTTAACAGGAGGCAGACTAGTAAAGCTGACAAGCCACAAAGCTACCTCAGGTGGGAAAGTCAGTTATTATTTTGCCTTGTAACTATTGTTTTCAGGGCTTTGAAAGGCTGTTTGCCTGGGTACTAAGTGGCTCCAACTGTGCTTCTTGCCGAGTTCTTTTTCCTCCTTGCCCATCAGTCATCACAAGGAGAAGCTCTGGCACCTTCCCACTCCCTTTCCAGCTTGTTCTTTCTGATTTACCATGGGTTGAAAATCAGATAATCAACTTTTGTGAAATGAGGGCTAACGAAGTTCTCTTGTGAGTAAATTTTATGAATGTTTGCCTAACAAATACAGAATTGTTTCTTTATACCTGGTTTTATTTTCCTGTTTTGTTGTTGTTGTTCAGACACTAAATCGTGTCTGATTCTGCGATCCCGTGGACTGCAGCACACCAGGCTTCCTTGTCCTTCACTCTCCTGAAGTTTGCTCAGTCATGTTCATTGAGTCCATGATATTTGAGTGTTGGCTGATTGACTTTTAGCTATCTTTGTATCCTTCCCAGAATAGATACTAAATACTAAAATAACATAAGCAATATTTAGTTCTATGGTGTTTTGTTCTGTATTATATAATCACATATATATTAAAGAGTGTACGTATTTCAGTGTCTGGATTTTATTTAAATGTTATTTGGTCTTGAATTTATTATTTAATACATAAAAAAACTTTATAAATCAATTTAAGTTGATAAGTAATGTGATCCTTACATTTAAAAAAATGTTTCTTTGCTTTAGTTGTATACCTCTATAAAGAAAATAAATGTTTGATTTTTGTTACTTTTTTAGCTTTTGTTTTACATTTTTGAGCCTGCTTCCTGCATGTATAAAATTGACACTTCATCCCTCTCCTAAAGGATTCAGATTTACTCTGGTAAGTTGCTCATTACTTTAGATAATTAATTCTTGCTGCAATTGAGTTTTTAAAAATATAAATAATTATATTCCTGCTTTGAACAGGATTTATTGGATTGGGATATAAGACATTCATTTATTTGGCAAACATTTACTGAGCGTTTGACACACTTCAGTGCTGTTTTGGAGTGGGCTGAGCAATCAGAATCTTTCAGTTTAATTCAACAACTATTTAATTTCCTCGTGTTGGTCAGTAAGGGAATGCAAAGAAGAAAACAGTGGCAATGGACATGTTTAAATTGTTATGTTTTAAAGCTGGGGTATTAAGTTCTGTCAGGTACAATGAGTGCTGTGATACTGTGGGAAAAGGAGACATTGAGGGCAGATTTTAGACAGTTTCTTAAAGCAAGAGGGATTGGAGCCAAATTTTGACAACTGAGCAAGATTTGGACTAGGTGGTTAAGACAGGAGGAAGACCTTGAAGGTGCAGATGTGGGAAAGGATGAGGAATCACGTGGGAACAACTGTTAGCCAGTGAGATTTGTGTGACTTATGTAGGGGTGTGTGTGTCGAGGTTAGGAGAGTATATAGGGAGAGAGAAGAGTCGGAAAGGATCAAATTGTGTAAGACCTTGTATATTGGCTTGAATAATTTGGGGTTTGATTTGTGTGCAAGAGGAGCAAAAAAGATTTTGGAGGAAAGGGGACAAATCTCCCTTTTAGGAAGATGACTTGTGCCAGTTGGAACATAGACTGGGTATATATTCTACATTTGGGGTTTCTCTGAGTGGGTTTATAAATTCCTCCTGGTTGTATTTCTGTGGTGTTTAAAATTGGTTCCATGTACCTTGGTCTATAAAATGACATTTAAAGACTGTCTTTTTAAAATGCCAAAAAAATTTAGTTATGAAAATAGTCTTAGTGGACGTCTAAAGGGACAAAGTTTTATTGTTTATTTTCTAATTTTTGGCCATGCCACGTGGCTTGCAGGATCTTAGTTCCCCAACCAGACAGCAAACCTATACCCTTGGCTGTGAAAGTGTGGAGTTTTGACCGCTGAACTGCCAGGGAATTCTCTAAAGGGACAACATGTTAGAAATTAGGGTTTCAATTCTGGGACTGCCACTTATTTACATTGCATTCTAAAAGCAAGCCAGAGCAGGGCCTATCAGTCAGGTATTTCAAAAGTGCCTCTCAGTTCCACAGCGCAAAAGGCATAGTTTCATGTTCCTCTTTTTTTAAAAAAGTTACCTTCTTATTGATGATTTCTGTTGTTTCTGTGAATGAACTCTGAGCATAGTAAGTCATTTGTAGTTAATGTTCTATTGGATGTTTAGAATAGGAGGATGAACTCTGGGCACAGTAAGTCATCCATAGTTAATACTCTGTTGGATGTTTAGAATAGGAGGGATGTGGTTAGTAATATTCTCGTGTCTGCAGTAGGCCTAAGTTGAAATATTTGCAAGCTTATGTAAAATTGTTATCCCATGCTAAATAACTATATATTTCAAAGGTGCTGAAATGGAATTTCAGTGTGTTGGTAACTGTAGCAATGTTAGAGATGATTACTTTTAGGATTAAAAGCAGAAAAAAACCCATTTTCTTTCTCTTAATTTTCTAATTTTGTTTGTTGTGTTTTAATACCAACCATTGTGTTTAAAAAACTTAGTGAATTGCTTTTGTTGATGTTTTAAATTCTTCTTGACTAGCTTTAACAACATTCCCATTATAAAGTGTTTTCCTTTCAGTCTAGATTGAATTATTTCTTAATATAGGTCTATAATTGAGGTACTTGGTAGTACGAATACTAATAAATCTGTAGTGGCCAAGTGATTTTTACTTGTTATTTTCAAGACGTATTTTTTAAGTGCCCTGTAGCATGCCAGGTCCTCTCCTTGGTGCTGGCATGCCAATGAGTGACAGCTGATTATCCCTGCTTTCTTAACTGGGGACACTCATGCTAGTTGGCACAAGGACAGTAAGAAAAATGAATCAGTTAATAGGAAAATATCTCGGTGTAATGAAGACTATAAAGAAAGTAGTCTTATGTGAAAACAGGGCTGGTGGGGTTTAGTTAGGGTAGCACTACTTTGGGTTGAATAAAAGAAGGCTTCTCTAGGGAAGTGACATTTGAGCCTTGAACTGAATGACTGGTCAGAAGTAACCAATTACAAGATGATCTGGGCTCTGACTTGATAAAAAGTAAATTTTTTTCCCTTAAGGCAAGAATGTGTTTGGCATGTTAGAGACGTTAAAGGGACAAGTGTGAAATGACTGATGTGAAATGAGTGAGGGAGACATTAAGAAATAGATTGGAAGAGGAAAGCAGGACCCAGATTATGTAGAAGTTTAGATTTTAATTCTAAGTGTAATGGGACGCTATTGGAAGATATTAACCAGGGAAATTACATGATCTGATATTGTGGCTAAATGGAGAATGGATTATAGGGGACAAGAGCATTACCACTTAGGAGGTCACTGTAGTGGTCCAAGAGGAAGATGGGGGGTGGCTAGGACCACTCCTCTGCCACCGTCTGCAGGGTGGAATGGAGAGAAGTGGGGTGGATATTGAATTAGGAGATGGTGTAGGTAGAATTTGCTGATGGACTGGATGTGAAGCATGTACAAGATAGTGAGCCAGGTTGAGCAACTGGATTGAGTGTATATAGAGAGATGTCTAATATGTAGAATATAAACTCCTGAAGATAGAGTTAAGTTTTAATTTAAAACCCCAGATAGCAAATGATTACTTTATAAAACATTGTATATATTTTACGGAAGTGCCTGTTTTAAAAACACTCAAATAGATTTATTTTGTCACTTTCATATTTTGACCTTCTTGACTTCATACTTTTTAAATTGTCAGAGATTCTAAGGGAGGATGAAGGTATGATTATTGTGTCTTAAGTATTTAGTAGTTTTGTTTATTAATAACTAAGACTCAGTGAACTTGTTTTAGATGGTTAAGTATTAGAATAGTTAATTTTCAAAATATTTTGATAATTAAATTTGAATAAAATATTATGCCTTTTACAATTGTATATAATTTTCCTTTTAGCTAGAAGCTATATTAAACTTTAAAATGTTACTTGAAATGATTTTAATCTGACTTATACTAAGTTGCTATTGTAAGTTTTTGTATCTGATTTTCTGTCCTTTTTCCTTAAAGGTTAGCTGTGCACTATCATTCTTCTTATTTTCTTTCCAAGTGCATGAAAAGTCCATTCTTTTGGTATCATTGTAAGTAAAACGGTTTCAAGTATGTGATTTATTATTATGTGCTTATGATACATACATGAATCTAATACTTACATATAATCATCTTAAGTGCAAATCAAAACTATACAAATGTAACATAGTTCCATAAATTATTTCATAAAATCACATTTTTTTTAGAATGATGACCTGTTACAATTTTACTTCTTTAAACTGGTAAAATTTTATAGAATCATTTCTGACATACTTATTATTTCTTCCTGTTTTTTCATTTTGAATTTGCTAATAAAAATGGTCTTCTAAAGATGCTGTACTCTAGTTGAAGCCTGTTTGTCCTCTTTGCCTTTTTCATTTCATTCATTTCTGTTACTATTCAATAGCCTGGTTCTGTTAACCTCTTTAGGGTTTTTTTAAAATGTTGCCTCCTTTCTAGTTCTTCTGTCAAGACTTTTGTTTAGACTCTACTGGCAGTCTGTAAATCTAGGAGCATTAATTTTTTTTCAGATTTCATAGAAATTGAGTGGCAGTTGCGGGTATATTATCCCACTATTAAAATAATGCCCAGAACACCATGGAATACTTGAATCCCGTCCTAGCTCAGTCCCACCTCACCCTGTTTGCTAGGTTCCTGTGAAAGATACATGTATGAAATGACCAATGACTAGTGGAAGGAAGTATTGATTTTATTAGGTGGAGCTTTGGACTAAAACCTCAGTGTAGAGCTTTAGAGTAAGCCGGCCTATGGGGCAGGCCTCTTTCCTCTGAACAAAATAGTCTTGTACAGTTGTAGACCGAGAGGGCAGAATAATTTCACCCCCCAAAGTCTAAACTTGAGTTAGATCTGAGCCCTGTTGTGTAAGCCTCAGCTGACCCTCCACAAATCCCAAGTGCCAGGGGATGAAATTATGGAGAGGTGCTGCTTTCAAACATGTATAATTTCCCCCAGCATTTCTACTCTGTAGAAATGTCTTTGATCGATGACCTGTAATCTGACCATTCAGGTTAGCTTGTGGTCCCTGAATTTCTGGGAGTTCAGACTCTACAGCTGTATCTTGATTATTTATAACAGTAAGGGACTTTAATTTTGATCAAATATTTTAAAGTTAACATTAAAAGTTCTCGATCTGGTTCCAGCTAGTCTATCATTAAATGAATATTTCATTCAATAAATATTTATTGAGGTCCTACTATTTGCCAGGTACTGTTCTGTGCACTTGGGATATATCTGTGAACAAAACATAACAGAATTGCTACTTTCTTAGGTTTGATTCTCAAGGACAGACACTAATAGATTAAAAATAAGAAATTAAAGTGTTAGAAGGTAATAAAGGCCATAGGTGAAGTTGAAGTCGCTCAGTCGTGTCCGACTCTCTGTGACCCCATGGACTGTAGCCTACCAGGCTTTTCCAGTCCATGGGATTCTCCAGGTAAGAATACTGCAGTGGGTTGCCATTCCCTTCTCCAGGGGATCTTCCCAACCCAGGGATTGAATCCCTGTCTCCTGCATTGCAGGCAGATTCTTTACCCTCTGAGCCACCAGGACAGTTACATACATATGGTAAAATACACCATTAGTACATTCACAGTGTTGTGTAACCATCACCACTGTCTACTCACTGAATATTTTCATCTCTCCAAAAAGGAAATCTTGTACACACTAAGCAGTCATTCCCCATTCTCCCCTTCCCTTAATGCTTGTAACCACTGATCTGCTTTCTCCGTGAATTTGCCTATTTTGGATATTTCATATAAACGCAGTCATAAAATATGTGGCATTTTGTCAAAAAACCTCTTTCACTTGGCATAATATTTTCAGAGTTCATCCCTGTTGTACCATGTATTAGGCTTTCATTCATTTTTGTGCCTGAATAATATTGCCTGGATGGATATACTACATTTTGTTTGTCTGTGCATCAGTTGATGGACATTTTGAGTTGTTTTCACCTTTTGGCTATTGGGAATAGTGCCACTTATACACACGTATTTTCAGTTCTCTTGGGTTCATACCTAGGAGTGGAATTTCTGGGTCTCATAGTAATTCTGTAAACTTACTGAGGAATCACCAAATTAATTTCCACAGGAGTTATACCATTTTACATCACACCAGTAATGTATGAGGGTTCTGATTTCTCTGCAACCTTGTCAGCATTTGTTATTGTCTGTTTTTATTTTTGCCATCCTTGTAGGTATGGAATGGTTTATCACTGTGCTTCTGATTTGCATTTCTTAATGACTAGTGATGTTGAGCATCTTTTTTATGTCCTTATCCAGCAATATGTGTATCTTCTTCAGAGAAATGTCCGTTATTTAAATCCTTTGCCCAGCTTTAAAGTGGTTGTTTATCTTTTTCTTGTTGAGTTTTAGAAGTTCTTTGTATATTCTTGATATTAAACCTTTATCACATATATGATAAGCAGATACTTTTTTCCATTCTTTGAATTTTCCCCTTCTTGATAATTTTCTTTCATGAACATTTTTAATTTTGATGAGATCCAATTTATCTTTTCCTTCATTGTGTTCGCTTTTGATGATGTAGCTTACAGACCATTGCCAAATCCAAGGTAATATTTATCCTCATATTTCTTCTAAGAATTACATTTAGGTCTTTGATCCATTTTGAGTTAATTTTTGTATATGGTGTGGGACAGGTTTGCAGTTCTTTAAATGAGTTTTGCTGAACAGGGGAGCAGAGAAATTCTGCAAAAACTGGCGGAGAAGTTGGGGACAAAGAGGTTTGTAATTTAAGATAGAAGAGAATGCCAGAAGATGGTCAGTAGAAAGGGAACACTAGTGATACGGGAGAGATAAGAGTTGCAGGAGCAGTCCTTCAGAGAGGGAGCCAGAGTGGTATCTAGAGTGTAAATGGAAGGATTGGCTATGGACAGGTGCATGCGTGGTTCATCTTAATAAAAGAGCATGCTGTTATCAGTACAGATGCTAAGGAAGAGAGCAAATGTGATGGTGATGTCTGTGAAAGTTCTATTTTCATTGCTTCAAATTTCAAATTTCTTTTTTTTTTTTTTGCTTCAAATTTCTTATTGAAATGGAAGGCAAAGTCATTAGGTCAGAGTAGGTTGGAAATGTTGGGAATATGAGGAGAGAGGAGAACATGTGAACTATTTTTCTAAAGAGACAGAGTAGGAGCAGAGTAGGGAAATATTAAGTGATTGCTGGACACTTGAAAATCATGTATTTTTTTTGTAGACTGTGTAAAGAGTTGAAATTATTGAGTAATGAGGGAAGTGATTCTTGAGGCTGATGGATGATAACAAAGATGAGGAATAATAGGGAATAGGGAATAAAGCCTGACAACAGGAGATTCAAAGCTGGAGCTTGTTAGGGCAGGGAGAGGGGAGAGCTGGTATGGAAGTCATGGTGAAGATCAAGGAGGTTCCTTCTCTCCTCTGGGCCAAACTGTTTGAAGGTTGGGGAAACAGGAACAATAAAACAGGCACAACTGAGAAGGCAGAGGGGCAGCATTTTCTTCCTCAGGGGGAGAGAACCAGAATTTGTTTTGAACAAGATAGTGAAAGAAGAGGTTGAGGATGCTGAGGATTTTGCTGCTTAATTATAAATATTTAGTACCTTGAAGCTAAGGGCTGAGTTCTATCTTCTCACTGCATCCCTTTCAGAGCAACACTTTTACGTTCTTGTTGTTCAGTTCCTAAGTTGTATCCAACTCTTTGTGACCCCATGGACTGTAGCACGGGCTTCCCTGTCCTTCACTATCTCCTGGAGTTTGCTCAGACTCATGTCCGTTGATTTGATGGTGCCATCCAACCGTCTCATTCTCTGTTGTCCCCTTCTCTCCGTGCCTTAGATGGTAAAGAACCTGCCTGCAGCGCAGGAGGCCTGGGTTCAATCCTGGGTTGGGAAAATCCCCTGTAGAAGGGAATGACTACCCACTCCAGTATTCTTGCTTGGAGATTACATGGACAGAGGAGCCTGGCAGGCCACAGTCCATGCGGTCACAAGGAGTTAGACCCAACTAAGTGACTAACACTTTATATAATACATTTTCAATAAATGAATATCAAGTGATTAAATAAATAGCAAAGGATTCTGACCCAGAAAGAGAAAATAATATTTATTGAGCACCTACTAAATGCTTGTAATTAACAGAAATACATACTGATTTTAAAAGCATTAAGCAATGAAAGTCCTGTAGTGTTTTCTTTTAGTGCAGTAGTTTTCAGTCAGTTATAATCCCAGGCTTCATATCTCATATGCTAGTTGCCATGAGAAGTCATCCTTTTTAAGAAATGAGAATACAAAAGCCTTTTAAAATAAGGAGGCCCCTAATAATAATAACAACAAAACAACACGAAAATATAATTCAACAACTACCATCACTAGTAAAGTTATTTTTTTTTTTACTGAAAAATAAACACTAGATATTACTTGGAAGAGTTCTTTCAACTACTCAGCAATCCAAGTTATTATTTCCATATATACATAAGAAAAAGGTTAACCTAATCATTTGTTCAAGGTCATAAGTAAGTGTCAGGAATGAGGCTCAGACTTAGGTCTTCTGACTAGCACCCTTCTTCGTGAACACTGCCACGGTTGAATCCAGAAGGTAATAATGACTGGGGGTGGTTGGTGCTCAGGAGGTCACAGATGTTGGACCTGTGACCCTAACCAGCTCTTTAATAAAGCCAGCTGGTCCATCTGTTGGTGTTATCTTCCTCTTCCTATACTGTTTCTCTTTTTATGTAGCTCTGTCCTACTCATTTTTTCCTTTTATTCTACCATCATCAACCCTTTATCATTTTTCTTTGCTTCTGTTGGCCTCTATTCAGTGGCCAATGATGATCCTGTCTTAGCTTTTAACTTAGCTGAGTATTAGGTCACACGGAAGAGCATAAAAAAGAAGTTTGAAAACTTTCATACCAAGTAGAATATTCATATTTCCCAACTTGGATGGAATATATGGAAAAGCTTGTTTCTCTGAATGTTCAGTTGTTTATCCTTTCTTTAAGCTACTGTTTGTATGACAGAGAAAAAGTTTCATTAATGATACTGGAAGAAGCAGTTTTCCAATTATTATGACGAGTGACGCCTTCTCTCTGTCTAGATTCACTTAGTTTGGATAGTTATTTTAAAAAATGAAATCAGTAGTCCCTATGGAGACCTTGCTGGCTGTGTTTTGTGATTTTTGTGTTTTTTTAGCTATGTCAAAAATCAGATAAAATGTGTTCACATTTTTACATATAAGCATTGAAATTATATTCTCTAAAATATTTTTCTCTGTTATTTTAGACCAGTCTGCTTAGTTTTAAGCGAAATTCCTTTTATGTCTACTTGGTTTTTACTTGTGTCAACATTTAGGTGAGTCAAACCAATTTCCAATATAATATGTTCAGTATAGTACTTATAAACTCATTTAAAACTTTTTTACAAAGTGATTGTGGTTTGAATTGACAATTCTCTTTTGATTTTTTTTTTCCTATATAGTATGCTACCTCTCCTATTAAAAGATGAACTCCTAATGCCTTCAGTTGTGACAGTGATGGCATTTTTTATAGCTTGTGCAACTTCCTTTTCAATATTTGAAAAGACTTCTGAAGAAGAATTGCAACTGAAATGTTTTTCCACTTCTGTTAGGAAATATTTGACATGTTTTACATTTCTTCCCAGAATTATACAACACTTGGTAAGTTGTTTTTCTTTCTAGCATTTTTGAGATATAATTCCCATAAATTTACTCATAAAATCTACCCACTTAAATCATGCAACTTGTGTTTTAAGTATGTACAGAGTTTTACAACCATCACACTACCTAATTTTAGGTTTCCATCACCCCAAAAAGAAACCCTGTGCCCTGTAGTGTTCTCCATCCCACCCTGCCCCCAGATCAGCCTTGGACAGCCACTGATCTACTTTCAGTCTCTGTAGATTTGCCTATCTGGACATTTCATATAAATGGAATGTATTAGTTCCTTAGGGCTCCTGTAATAGAACACCACACCAGGTAGCTTAAACAACAGAAATTTATTTTTTCACAATTCTGGAGGCTGGAAGGCCAAAATCAGTGTGACATCAGCATTGGTTTCTTCTGGTAAGGCCTCTCTTCCTGGTTTGTAGGTGACCTTGCTGTCCTCACGTGGCCTCTTTGTGTGTATCTGTGTAGACAGAGAATTCTTTAGTGTCTTTTCCTCTTCTTATAATGACATCAGTCCTATAAGATAAAGGCCCCACCCATATGATTTATTTAATCTTAATTTCGGCTCATCTCCAAATACAGTCACATTGGGGCTTAGGGCTTCAACATATGAATTTTATGGGGACATGTATTTTATGGGGACATATATTCTGTGACATGGAATCATACAAAATGTGGTCTTTGGTGACTGGTTTCTTTCACTTAGTGTGTTTTTAATTTTTAACTGTGTTGTAGCCGTCTCTGGGGTTGCAGAGTCAGACACGACTGAAGCGACTTAGCAGCAGCAGCAGCAGCATGTATCAGTACTTCCTTCCTTTTTACTGCCAATTTCATTATATGGATATACCACATTTTATCTATCTAGGCTTCAGTAGATGCACATTAGGTTGCTTCCACTTTTTGACTATTATGAATAATGCTGCTTTGAAGATTTGTATCTAAGTTTACTGGTGCACATGTGTTTCCATTTCCTTCAAGTATATACCTAGGAGTGGTAATTCTGTGTTAACATTTTGAGAAACTGCCAAGCTATCTTCCAGAGGGCTGCATGATTCTACATTCCTACCAGCAGTTTATGAGTGTTCCAGTGTCACATCCTTGATAGCACTGGTTATTATCTTTTATTATAGCCACACCAAATGGATGTAAAGTGGTATCTCATTGTACTTTTTCCACTTCCCTAGTGACTAGTAATGTTGAATATTTAAAAAAATAATTTCTTTGGAGAAATGCCTATTCAAATCCTTCCCCCTGTCTTTTTTTTGGCTGCATTGAGTGGCTTGTGGGATCTTCGCTTCCTGACAAGGGATTGAACCCAGGCTGTTGGCAGTGAAAGCATGGTATTCCACCAGGGAATTCCCATACATTGCCCAGTTTTCAGTTGTTTCTGTATTTTTGAGTTCTCTATACATTTTTAATGCAGGTCTCTTATTAAATTGCAAATATTTTGTCCCATTCTGTGGGTTGCCTTTTGACTTTCTTGATGGTATTGTTTGTAGCATAAGAGTTTTCATTTTTATTAAGTCTAATAGCAGTTTCGTTTGTGCTTTTGATGTCATACTTCTGTGTATAACCAAAGGTCATGAAGATTTACTCTTATGTTTTCTTGAAGTGTTTATAATTTTAGTTATCTTTAGGACATTGATTCATTTTGCATTAATTTTTGTGTATGGTGTGAGGTCAAAGTCCAACTTTATTCAGTTGTTCCAGCACTAATTGTATTGGCACCCTTGTAGAAAATCAACAGATCTTAAACATAATGGTTTATTTCTGGACTCTCAATTCTGTTTCACTGATCTGTATTATCTTTATGCTGTTTCCACATGTCTTGATTACTGTGGTTTTGTAGTTAGTTTTCAAAATTGAAAATGTGAGTCCTCCAATTTTGCTCATTTTCAGGATCATTTTAGCTGTTCTACATCCGTTGTATTTCCATATTCTTTTTAGGATCAGCTCATTAATTTCTCTAAAACCCCAGCCGAGATTTTTATAGGGATTGTTTTAAGTACGTATTTAAATTTGTGCAGTATTACCATCTTAGCACGATTTAGTCTTCCAAATCTGTGAACATAGATGAATTTCCGTTTATTTATTCTTTAACGTCCTTCAGTAGTGCCTGAAGTTTTCAGTGTGCAGGTTTTGCACTTTTTTTTTGTTAAATCCATTTGTAAGTATTTTATTCTTTATGATGCTTTTGTAAGTGGAATTGTTTTCTTAATTTCGTTTTAATAATGTTCATTGGTACTGCATAAAAATACAATTGATTTTTAAAATATTGAAATAGTATTTTTAGTGAATTCCTTATGGTTTTCTATACACAAGATCATGTCATCTGTAAATTGTGATAGTTTTATGTCTTCTCTTTAAATCTAGATGCCTTTTCTTTCTTTTCCTTGCCTAATTACCTGGCTGGTCAGCTCCAGTACAGTTTGCTGAACACGTCTTCTTCCAGATTTTACGGGGAAATCATCCAGTCTTTTAACGTTAACTACGATGGTAGTTGTGGGGTTTTTATATATGGCCTTTATTTGGTTAGAAAGTTCTCTTCTATTCCTAGTTTGAATTTTTTTTTTTATCATTAAAAGGTGCTGAATTTTGTCCAGTGCTTTTCCTGTGTCTAATGATATTATCCTATGTTTTTTTATCCTTTATCAATATGGTATATTACACTGACTGATTTTTATATATTGAACTATCCTTGCATTCTTGGGATAAGTTCTACTTGATCATGGTGTATAATCTCTTATATGTTACTTTCTTGGGTTTGTCAGTATTTTGTAGACTTTTGCACTTTATATTCATAAGGGATATTGGTCTGTAGTTTTCTTTTTTGTGGTATCTGTATCATTTTGGAATCAAGCTTAACATTGCCTCATGGAATGAGTTTGGAAGGGTTCTTTTTCTACTTTCTGGAAGAGCTGTGAAAGACTGGTATTAATTCTTCTAAAAACATTGGGTTTAATTCACCAGTGAAGCCATCCGTTCCTGGATCTTTTCTTCATGGGATCTTAAAGGACTGATTCAGGAGGGAGGGATAAAATAGGAGTATGGGATTAACAAACTACATAAAATAGGTAAGCAACAGGGTTTTTCACTATAGCACAGGGAACAACTTTCAGTATCTTTTAATAACCTATAATGGAAAAGAATCTGAAAAAATATATATAATGGAATCACTTTGCTATACACCTGAAACTAACATAATATTGTACATCAACTATACTTCAATTAAAAAAATATGATTAATTCAATCTGTTAATAGGTCTATTGAGACTTTCTGTATTTCTTGACATAATTTCAGTAGTGTGTCTAAGAATTTGTCCACTTCATCTGTTACCTAATTTGTTGGCAAACAGTTGTTTATTTTTTTATTATATTCCCGTACCATCCTTTTTTATTTTTATATATGGTAAGGAGTGATGCTACTTTTTCATTCCCAACTTGGGGAATTTGTACCTTCTCTTTTGCCCGTGGTCAGTCTAGCTAATGTTTGGTGGTTTCATTTATAAATATTTTTACACAACCTACTTATGGTTATTGATCTTCTCTATTGTTTTGTTATCTATGTCATTGATTTTGGTTCTAATTTTATTATACCCTTTTCCATGTTTGGGTTTGGTTTACTCTTCAGTTTCTTAAAGTTCAAGTTAGAGGTTGTTGATTTGAGACCCTTCTTCCATTTTTATATAGTTATTCAAACCCATATAAAACCCCCATTTTTAAGCAATATTCCATAAACTTTGAAATGTTTTTTAATTTAGTTAAAAATGTAGTCCATTTTTTGTAATTGATTTTTTTCTTTGGTTCATGAATTATTTAGGTATCAGTTGTTCAGTTTACAAATATTTGGGGATTTCCTTGACTACTTTCCATTTTTCTATTCCAATTCTAATGTATTTAAAGAACAGACCTTGTATTATGTCAGTATTTTCAAATTATTGACTTTGTTTATTTCGCCTTCATTTTTGAAGCGTATTTTTGCTCTCCGATCATCATCCATCCCATTGTCTTGTGGCCTCCATATTTCCTAATGAGAAATCAAATGTTAATCTTATTGAGGATAGTTTATGTATAGTTTTAGGTACTTCTTAGATACCCAAGTAGAGATTTTAAGGAGAACTTGGATATATGAGCCTAGAGTTTAGCAGAGAGGTCCAAGTTGGACACAGTAATTTGAGTCTTCAGTATATAGATAGTAATTAAAGTCATGTCCCTGAATGAGTGAGCTCACCAAAGGTGTGATTATAGATTGAGAAGGAACCAGCAAAGTTCTGAGAAAGATTAACTAGTGATGTGGGAGGAAACCAGGAGAGAATGATGTCATGGAAGCCAAGTGAAGGAAGGGTTTCAAGATACCAATGATGTGTTATTTGAATGCTGCTGAAAGATCCATTAAGGTAATAAGAACTGACTACTGGGTTTACTTCAGTAGAGGTCATTATAGATCTTTACCAAGGCAGTTTCATTGGAGAATGGAGTGAAAGCCTAATTGGTGTGGGTTCACTAATGAATGGGAGAATAGACACAGCAAGTTGTAGGTTACTCTTTTAGTCTTTTGGGCTTCTGTCTAGAATGATCACTGCATTACAGTTTTTTCAGGTCTCATCAGTTCTGTCATAATCTAGCCATCAAAGAATCTTTCAGGGTTCCATTATGTCCCACTTTCATCATGAAAGTCACTGACTTCTGTTTCTCACTGCTTGTTTTCTACATTTACTTAAGCAGCTTCTGTGTCTTTGTCTCAAAGTCTGTAGCTATATTGTTCAATACAGTAGACACTAGACACATGTGGTTAAATTAAAAATTCAGCTCCTCAGTCACAGCAGGTACATTTCAAATGCTCAGTAACCATATAGGGTTAGCAGCTACTTTTTGGGAATACACATTTACAGCATTGCAGAAAGTTCTGTGGTATGGTCTGAAAAAGGAAACTGACTGGTGCACAATTACAATAAATGCAGTCAGTTATGTCTACTACTCATTTTGGCATTTAATAAGATGTGACTTTGTGATTTTATTTAACTAGTTCATGTAGTTCCCTAAATTGGAAGCTCTTTGAGGCCAGAGGACATTTTCTTTCGTGTGTCCCACCATGCTCTGCTATAGAACTAGCTCATTGAAAGTATTCAGTGAATATGAAATGTAATATTTCATTTGCTGTGGAAAGCTTCTTCATAGATGAATTCTTCGATTAACTTAGAATGGTATATCCCATAGACCCTTGGAGCATGCCGTGAATTTAACCCTGACTAGCAGTATTATCTCGGGGAAGGCAATGGCACCCCACCCCAGTACTTTTGCCTGGAAAATCCCATGGACGGAGGAGCCTGGTAGGCTCCAGTCCGTTGGGTCGCTAAGAGTCGGACACGACTGAGCGACTTCACTTTGACTTTTCACTTTCATGCATTGGAGAAGGAAATGGCAACCCACTCCAGTGTTCTTGCCTGGAGAATCCCAGGGACAGGGGAGCCTGGTGAGCTTCCGTCTATGGGGTGGCACAGAGTCGGACACGACTGAAGCGACTTAGCAGCAGCAGCAGCAGCAGTATTATCTATTCCAGGTACCTTTTTTTAGTGCTTGGGTGATATGAAATCTAAAGGGGTTCTCAGGCTTTGGCTACACATGGGGATCACTTGGAGAGCCTTCCCCAGAGATTCTGATTTAATTGGTCTGGGATGTGGTCTCAGAATTGAGATTTTTTTTTTTAAACCCCAAATGACTCTTACATACAAACTAGGTTGAGATCCATTAATAGACGAGATTGAATTCCCAGCTGTCCCCTTCAGTTCTGCTCATTTACAACTATAAACCAGTGTTATCAGTACATTCAACGGTTACCTTTTATACTATGCAGTAACACTTTTTCCCCCCTTCTTATAGTTTCTTACGTCAGTAATCACTATGATCCTTCTGACAATGATGACTGTCACACTGGATCCTCCTCAGAAACTACCGGACTTATTTGCTGTATTGGTGTGTTTTGTATCCTGCTTACATTTCCTGTTCTTCTTGGTATACTTTAATATTATAATCATGTGGGATTCCAAAAATGGAAGAAGTCAGAAGAAAATCAACTAGCTATATCCCCAAAGAAATATGAAAATGTTAGTGCTGCAAGGTTTTGTAAACTTTTTGCTATGTATAAATAAAAGAAGCATTTTGAGAATCTTGGAAATAGGAAAGGAAATGGTGAAAAGTTATTGTTGTCTACCCAAAATAAATCTATATGGCACCAAAGCAATGAAGGCTTTTATTTTCTAATTACTGAGTAACCAAGATATATTATAGTTTTATTATGTTCAGTTATTCAAGTGGGAAAATAAATGTGTCCTTAATCCCAGTGTTTACTTAAGAAATGTACTCTATAATTTGTCTTGAAAAAAATCTGCAAATACAGTGAGCTTAATGGGAGAATTCAGTCCCTTATTTTTGAAGGAAATCACTAATTTTGGTATTCAGATTTAGTTTTTCTTATATTTTAGAATGTTTTAGAAATGATATCTCAGGTATTAAATTTGTGATAATCTTTTAAATTACTGTGAGAATGCAATTTAAACTGTTTAAAGCTTGAACACGCCTTATTACCATGTGTAAACTTGAATTTTTTTAGAAAGGCAGAAGGACTACACTGTGTTTTTATTTATTTCTAAGAACTCTGATTTATTTGAATGCCATTAAACAAAGAATTTTCCTGAATTTAAGTGGTTTGAATGAAGTCTTTCATGATCATTGGCTCTAAACTTTCAGGTTCATTCTGTTTAAATGGCCCTATCCAGGGAGGGGTTCATCCTGTTCTTCTTTGTTATGACATGGTTCAAGGTTACCAATGCCATAAGCATTGATCCATAGCATACTTCATATTAACTTAGTCCTATTAATACTGTATGACTCTATATTAGAAAAAGCACATCTTTACTATAGTATTCAATTGGTAAAAATAATTTATAACCATGTAGTTTCTCATGTAAAGATACGTTTTCTTTAGTCTCTAATAAAAAATAATCACTTCCCTACCAACTTATGTTTTTAATGAATATATTTCTTTAATAAGATAGCCATTAAAGCATATTAACTAAGTGGTATATTTTAAAACAATGCAAGTCAAACACATATACACACGTAAGAGAATTTGGTTCTAGACATGGACAGCTGATGCAACAAAGTGTAGGTTTTTAAGTTTAGTAAAGGAAGTAGGTTTAGACAAAGCAAAAAATCAAGAAGTATTTCTTTCTCAAAGCAAATGTGCATAAAGACTCAAAGGGTAGGTCAGCACAGAAAAAGCAGCCTTGAATCGCTGCCGAATCAGCAGGAACATCGCTGTCCATGGTCACCATCTATAATCACCATGCCCAAATGTCAGCATCTTGCCTGGCTGGTGTAGTCTTATTTTTGTAATAGAATACTTGCATTTAATACAGGATGTTGATTTAAATCAACGATGAGAAAGTTCTAAATAGTTGAAACAAATATTGTTTGAAAATGAAAGTATATATAAACAGTAAAATAGAATACACTTATATTCAAGGTATCTTACAGGTAAATTCTAAATAAAAATACATTTCTAGACTATTTAGTCATATGGAGTTACAGTGTAGCTTTACTGGAGACTTGTAGCAATTCTAAGTATCTCATATCTATTAGAAACCAATTTAAGAAGAATCCACTTTGAGCAATTAAGTACTAAAATAATAATAGGGATTTTATAAAGACATTTAGCTTATATAAAAATTATTAAAGATGCCTCCCTTTATTCACTAATATACCTGTCAAAAAATGATCTTAGGAAAGTTATTTTCAAGTTCTTTTATAGGGAAAAGCTGTTTCTGAAAAATGGAGTTTTCTCTGTTGCCATAAACTTAGGTTTGATTCTTAAAATGAAGAGAATCCAGTGTATGTTCATGTATCAAATATGAGGCAACAGAAGTCATTTTGCCTTGAAGCCTTAGGGAGGGGAGAAAAATCCCCAATGTAGCATTCTGTCCAAATGATAAACCACAACTAAGTGAGTGAAACATTTACAAAAGTCAAGGCAGCCAAAGGAGCCTCTCTGTTCAATACAAAGAGAGTAAGAGATGGATAGGATGTAACTAAATAATGGTTGGAGTAACACAACGGTTTCAAGTCTCAATTGGTCCTTCTGTTATGTTCATTGGAAGATCAGGGCCAAGTGTATCCCCCGCCTTTTGCCTTCCTCCCCCCACAGTGCCTCCATATAAACATTAGTTTTGTGTGTGGATCTTTCTGCTTTGTCCTTCATGTGGCCTCCAAGGGTGATAAAGCGAGAGTCATCTGATCTACAATGAAAAGAACTGGGAAATAATTCTTAGCCGACCCAGCTGTTCTGAAAGGCAAAAGCTTGGTATATCAAGAGGTCAAACATACAGTAACTGATTTAATAGCATTAAGCACATAGCTTCATAACTTGAATTATATATGAAACCAATCTTACTTCTTAACCCTTCATTTCCTGACTAATGTTAGGTGTCTTTATATGTTTTGCTTTACATTCTGAGGTTAGTTTTCAATGCTGGAACACACAAATTAACCTTTTTGGTATTTTTTAGGTATTCTCATTATAAGAACTAAATCACAAAGTATTCTTAATATTTAGCAGATTATTTTAAAAACCTTATTTAGATTGTCCCAATAAAATCACTAGTGAAGGCAATTAGTTTTATAAATTAAGTTACTATTTAGTTATTTCAATTAATAGTTTTAAAAAATAATTCATTTTCATTTTAAGAGGCAAATCTGAAATTCTCTTAATGGAAAGTTAGTTTCAACTTCAATTTGTTAAATTTTGTTTCACATTTTTCACATAGTATTTTTATTTTCATGATACAGTGAATTAAATGACATGGTAATATACAAATTTTGCCAAGGCTTAGGGTGAATACCAAGGGAACAGCATTTTTCCTCCTATGGAAATGGTCAAAGGTGCAGAAGTATGAAAAGAAAAGTGCTATCACGTTATAACACTGTGATTCACTCTTCCCCTTTATTTTGTGACAGCACACACAGATGATACAAAATAGCACTGTAGAAAATTAAAAATCTGATGCTTCAAAATGTGGAGGGAATCACATGTTGTCCCATGAGATGAGGTCTTTTCTTTATATTCAGGAGATTCTGTGTAGTTGAGTTTAAAAACAACCTCACATTTAAATATCTGCACTGAAAAATACATTCATTCCAGCATTTTATAAAAGATGTAAGAATTTTAAAACTTTGAAAATATTTTTTCTCTACAAGCATAGGCATAACTAGAATAAAAACTCATCTATGAAGTAGAAGCTCAAGTAAACTTACAATTTTAAAAGCTTTTAAAAGAATCTTATTAGTACAAATCTAGGGCTTTAAATTGGAAAATCAGGACCTACTTCCACTCACTATTGGGTTTAATCTGAGTTTTAAGATATATAGCTCTACCAAAGGTGCCATTTTCATACAAGCTTTAAGTCTATCCACAAATGATAAAAGTATACAGAAGTGTATCAGATACAGAATATAAGTCAGGATCCTCTTCTATATGTTGGCTTACTTTAAAGGGTCAAGAAGAAATGTATTATTTGAGATTATCTACTGGTGTGTGTAGAAAGTTTAAATTAGCTTCAAGAAATTTTATCTAGACATGCACCTGCCTATGCTATGATCTGGTATTCACTGCACAGATTAATTACAAACATTTCTTCTATTCCTTTAAATATGATCAGGCAGATACAGAAGTTGGCGTTCATAGTGATTGTGTTTCTTCTAAACGCCTGTGGGATATAAAAGGTGATTATTAAATCATCAAGAATTAGTTTCCAAATTAACATGCATCTCATACATGACTTGAGAGATGACTTAAACACCCATTTACTATGTAATTTGGTACCTAATTTAGTTAGGTATTGGTAATATCTTATTTGCTTATTTTTGAATCTTCAAAGCAAGATTCACCTTCACAAATAATTGTCACTATGACTACTCTGACATAGCACACTTCATTTTATGAAGATGGATTTGAGATACTTCTGAGAGAGTTCTAGAACTCCAACATGACCTAATGAAAACACCAAATCTTACATGCCTTTTGTCTATAAGCCTTCAGGGCCTTTGAGCAGGTGTTTCCTCCAACAGCTGCCCCCCCAAAAAAGAGACCGTCTTTACTAGTATTCCTATTCAGGGTATGTCCCTCTGGGGACTCCTAGTGGTGATAGAAGTTCTTGTCTGTCTGGTTTTAGGATCCTTGTGAGATGAAGCCTTTGAAGAAACACCCAATGGCAACAGATGGCATGTTTCCCCATAGGGAATGTGGACCCCTTACTTCCTGAAATATCCCTTCCTTGTTTATACTGGCAGCTATGAATAAGTCATATACGGTGAGCCCCTAACCCACTCCAGTGTTCTTGCCTGGAGAATCCCAGGGACGGGGGAGCCTGGAGGCTTCAGTTTATGGGGTCGCACAGTCAGACATGACTGAAGCGACTTAGCAGCAGTGGCAGCATGATGGTCCACATATATTTCTTCCTGTCCTACAAGAAGATAGTTTGCCAACTCATTTGAGTCTGGTCAGAATACCTACAGAAGATTTTAAGCATTCCAGTGCTCCCCTAATATTATTATAGGTTTTTGATACAGTTACCAGAACTAAAGCTAATACTCTGGAAGAAAGGAAGACTGCCATTTATTAAATAATTACTATGGGAAAGGTGGGCTGCCCCGGTGGCTCAGTAGTAAAGAATCCACCTGCAATGCAGAAGTTGCAGGTTCAACACCTACGCTGCGAAGATGTGGAGAAGGAAATAGCAACCCACTCCAATATTCTTGCCTGGAAATCCGATGGACAGGAGTCTGGTGGAAAGTCTGTGGGGTCACAAAAGAGTCAGACACCACTTAGTGACTAAACAACAGCGAATGGGAAAGGTAGTAATTAAGCTAATTATTTAATTTTTAAATTTTTGGCCACACTGCATGGCTTGCAGGATCTTAGTTCCCTGACAAGGGACTGAACCTAGGCCCTGGCAGTGAAAGCACCAAGTCCTAACCACTGGACTTCCAGGGAATTCTTCAAGCTAATTCTTGTATATAATCCACATGGTAAATATCATCAGTCCCATTTTACAATTAAGGTTTTGGGAAACCGAGTGCCTTGTTTAAGGCCACACAGCTAAGTAGATGGTAGAACTAGTGCTGGACATCTAATCCAAATCCCATTCTCTGTTACAACGCCAGGCCCTGCAAAGAAGCGTCATCAGTTGATCATGGTTGCCAAGACAGCTGTGTTGAGAAAGATTCTGAGGCCAAATTCAGGGTCCAGCAAAAATCAACACTTTGATCAATGTGATACATATCATAGCACAGGAGCAGGGAGCAGCAGTATGTCGATTATCTCTACACGGCCATACTGGTTATAGAGATGAAGATCTCAGAACACAAATGGAAAGAAATTTAGATACCGTGATGCCGTTCATGAGCAGTATTTTGACAGAATTCATCTTTCACATAGCAATTATATTTTATTCTTTCTAAAACATATTTTAGATTGTTACTTCTTTAATAATCTTCATGGGTTCATTTCTGCCTAAAGTCTGAACTTATTAGCCTGGTGATCATAACTGGCAATGATGTGTCTGGAATCTACTGTTAAGTCACTCTGCTTCTCTGCCTTTTCTGTTCACAGTGTTCTCTGAACACTAGTTCTAGTTCTAGAACTAATTCTAGTTCTCTCTGCCTAGAATGTTTACACAGCCCATCAAAATTACCCATTTTTCAAATTCCAGCTTCCTATTAAAATACAAAGCTTCCATTACGAGGGCCTGGAGGGCCCGCTGTTAGAGATTATGCAGAGTGGAATAACTATAACTGATTTTAAAATCATGAACCCTTAAATAATGACCTAATCACTCCATCCTGAGGCGGCCCATTTTGTGTATTTCCATACTGCTTACTCTCCATTTGTTACTTAAAGTAGGGAAGAATTTTTACACTCCTCAGTCTGAAGAGGAAGAAACTTCTGTCAACTCTTCTGCTTCCAGTAGCCCACGGAAAAGTGACAAATTTGACTGACTGATGTCCAGAATAGCAAGCCACGTTTTATAAGTCATATTCAGTCAGTATTCTTACACAGCACTCTTGTGCCTCACTAGTTTCCTTTCACTATCCACTCTCAAATCCAGTGGCCCTTTGCTCTTCTTAATTTCATGTAAGGAGAGCAGCCCATTCATTCTCTTTTCTGCAACCAAACATATAAGGCAGGTCTGCAGTTATAGAGGCACATGGACAAGGATCTATTTAAAGATCCAGCTTTCTCCTCAGGAGAGCACATAGATTTTAAGATTTGCATTCAATATGGAAGAGAGGGAGGGCTTCCCTGATGGTTCAGCAGTAAAGAATTTGTCTGCAATGCAGGAGAAGCAGGTTTGATCCCTGGGTCTGGAAGATCCCCTGGAGGAGGAAATGGCTACCCACTCTAGTATTCTTGTCTAGAGAATACCATGGACAGAGGGGCCTGGAGGGCTACAGTTCACTGGGTTGCAAAAACTCAGACATGACTGAGAAACTAACACTTTGCTGGTCTTCATACTGTCTATGGCCTATGGGTTGCTGTCTCCCTTATTCTAACATTGTTTTATAAAGGCTTCACTTTTTAAAGGCTTTGAGAGTGAATTAATATGGGGTGCTTATGCTCACTGAACAAAATCGGTCAGGAGGAATAATTACTGAAGTGTGATAGGGCAGAAGCTGCTGTGTAGACAGGGAATTTGGTCACATAGTGGTGTTAGGGGTCTCACAACTATCAGAGGTTTCTAGGGCATAGGACAAGGTCAGGAAGTTTAATATCCTCTCTTAGTTATACCAGTTGGGCTGCTGTGACAAATCCATAAAAGAAGAACATGGAAGAGAAGGATCTAAGGAAGCCTAGTGTAAGGAAACTCATAAGCAGGTTTTGAAAGATGAGTAAAATTTTGATGATGGGGGGAAAAGGTATGTCAAGTGGAGGAGACAAGAACAAAAGTAAGGAAATGAGAAAGGGATGTTCTAAGCAATGTGTTCAGGAATGAATGGCAAATAATCTGGAGTAACTGAGACACACAAATCAGAAAGGTAAGTTGTGGTCAGATCAGGGAGAGTTCTAAACAATGGTATAAATTTGGATTTTATGACAAGTATGGTAGAGTGATACTTTTGAAATCATAATTCGTTCAGTAGCAGGACAGGCTGAAGGGAAACAAGAACAAAGAGCACAGAGGCAGGTTACAATGAGGATGCAAGTAATCTGGATGAGAGCTAATGAAGATTCGAATAAACCAGCGCAGCATACATGGAAGGAGAAGCAATGTTCTGGGAAGTGAGACAACTTGGTATCAGTTTGGATGTGGGGACAAAAAGAGGGACGGAATTGTAGTTTTCAGCTCTATCACTGGATGAATGTAATCCCTAAAAAGGTACAATGAGGGACAACATGGGAGGGGGGAGGGTGAAGTCAGTATACTTGGGGAATAGTATATAGCAGCAGAGATTGTTTATAGCTCAAGAGGAAGGTGACAAATAGATTTGGAAACCATATACACAAAGGTGAGAACAAAAGCCAAGGAATGGATGAGGTCATGAAGAAAGAGTCCAAGGTGAGAGAAAACAATATCAAAAGAACCTAGGGAGGACTTTCCTGGTGGGCCAATGGTTAAGAATCCACAAGCCAATGCAGGGGACATGGGCTCGTTCCCTGGTCCAGAAAGATCCCACATGCTGTGGGGCAACTAAGCCCACGCATCACAACTACTGAGCCTGTGTACCTAGAGCCCGTGTTCCAAAAGGAGAAGCCACCACAGTGAGAAGCCCACACAGCACAACTAGAGAGTAGGCCCCACTCGCTGCAGTAGAGAAAGCCTGGACGCAGCAACGAAGACCCAGTGCAGCAGAAATAAATAAGTAAGAATTAAAAAAAAAAAAAAATCAAGGGAAATGTTTATAAGGTAGTCAAATACATTCAACTGTTATTTATCTGTAGGTTAACCTTAATTCTTTCAAGTCTTCTGAAAGTACTACTCAAATTAAAGACTCAGAAAAACACCCTAACATATGATGATCTTTACTAGAATCCATGAACACAAAGCTATTCTCAGTATTCTTAAGATTCCCCAAAATCATTCATTAATGAGACTGTTATATTAAATATATTAAATGTGTATATTCATATGCCAAATGTATAACTGTTAATATTTATGTATGAACTGTGTATTTATGGTCACCACCCAATAGTTTGATGGATTTTCATAGTATATGGGTCAGACCCCATAGTATATGAGTCAGAAATTTTAGAAAACACTTAACCTTATAGTGAATGATTGTGTGTATTTGTATATATATTGTATACGTAATAGAATCTAAAACCTTTGACCAATTATGAAACCTGACATTCACTGATTACTACTGTGTAGTGGGCAATTAATTAGCACACTAATTAATGAATTAATATGCAATTATTCACTTAATCAATTCAGCACATTTCCAAATCCACTGACTTGTTTATATCTTGTTCAGTCTGATGTGCTCTACAGAAACTATAACCTACCTGTCACTGTTAAGTTAGCTCTTTTTACTCAATTAAGGGCCTTCTTTATACTCACTAAAAATATGCCCTCTTTGAAAGCTAGCCTGGCAAGCTCAATAGTGTTATCTTTCAATTGGCCTCTAACTCATAGATCTTGTCAGATTATCTTCCTATTACTTATAAGAATAGATTAAATATAATTTTAATTAATGCATCAAAGCTCATGTCCCTATTTTCTTTACAGACAATACCAAATTTGATAATACAATTAAAATGTTTTGAACTGAAAGAAAAAACAGTGAAATATAACAAGGGTAACCTTAATTATAAAGGTGAAACTACCTAAGTTTAAAATGGTTTTAAGGAATTCACAGCTGTCAAAATCATATAATTCTATATTAAATAAAAAAGATTTTTTTCCAGAAAACAGTGTAAAGTAAGTTGTCATAGTATATGATGCAGAATAAATGCTTAATCAAAATGAAATTAAAATAAAGAGCCTAAACATAAAGTTTTATTTTACATTATAAATAAAAGCTTTGGGGCTATAAATTCTTGTTTCAACATCCTACAGATTTGCCTGATTCTGTTTCAGAATGTACATTTAAAAATTTAGGATGAAAACTACCAAGAAACTCATTATTATAATGTGTAGTTATGTTTTATTATAATTACTCATCTTTTATGCTAGATTCTATAATCCTGAGAGCAGGACTTTGTCTGTCTCCTTAATTAGTGTATCCACAATGCTAGAACAGTGCCTGGCTCTTAGTAGGCATTCAATAAATATTAAATGAATGAGGTATGTAAGAAAATAGCCATTTATAACTATTTGAAAATATCTAGATAATTCCTTAAAAAAAATTCTTAGAGTGGCCATTCATTTTTGTTCATTCACTGAACATGTATTGTGGACCTTCCATCCAGGTTCAATATTACAGTATAGAGATAAGACTTTGTCTGTTTGCCAAGCAGAGAAGTCCAAAGAGAGCCATGTAACCAGACAATTACAATACACTACAATATGGTACATTTATAAACATTCAGACAAGTGCTGTAGAAGCCTAGCAGATGAAGCAATTTCTTTTCTACCTAGGTTATCTGGGGAGAGTTTCAAAGAATGTGATGCTGAAGGCTGACCTTAAGGAATGGGCAGGAGTTCGCTAGACAGAGAAATAAGAAAGTGTAGTCCAGGTAGAAAGGGAGGTCATAGAGAAGCCTGGAGGCCTGAAGGAGAGATTCCAGAGGACTAAACCATATGGTATAAAGAATGTGAAGGAAGAAGACGCCTTTCTTCCTATGTGAAGTCTGAGGTAGAGGAAAAAAATCATCTACTATTCACTGATTGCCAAAGTCCTGCTTTTAACTATATAATTAATTATAAAACACTATAAATATCTGGTTTATGACTCTGTAGAGGTGTTTAAAATACATAAATCACTTAGAGAATTTATCTAACACTTTGAGGAGCTTTTCTAACTATTCTAAGAGTTAAAGTGAAAAAAAAATGTTCATCTGTCAGGTGACATAAAACCAATTTCTACTAAATGTGCCAGAATAATTTTTCTCCACCTCAAGAACAGTTAGTCTTCAGTCTGTTCATTACTGTCTTTTTATAGTATTTTTATTTAATAAAACCTATTAAGACTACCATACAAATCTCTTTACTTATGCTTTTATCTTTTAACTGATCAATTTTTATATTGCTGACATCCCTTCTTCACCATTTGCTCATTTAAAAATTCATAGTATGTGAGATATGTCTCTGGAGAAAATGTCTATAAAATTTGTTACAGCTGGCAAATGTGTATGAGTCAGTGATAGCACATGACTAAATGCTTCACAGAAAATAAAATTTGTTTCTGTAGTAAGCAGAACTGTTTAAATGTTATTTATTTTTATGTTTCAAAGAAAATATATTGTGAAGTGCTGCATTGATTTAATACGCAACAATGTCTGTGTACACGCTGTAGAAGGAAAATTTATGAAACCTTTGCACAACTCCTTTAATTGAATTTTCCAAATCTCTCACCACACACAAATAATCAATATCTTCTGCAGAGAAAACCAGTCAGAATTATTACAGTCTTCCGTTTCAATTTTGTTGTCATCAGCACATACAGAGCACCTGGATATTTGTAATGTCTGATAGCAAGTTATTTACACCTCTTAAACACATAATTGCTATTAAGTGAGTTAAAATCTATGGTGTAAAAGTTTAACTGATTATTTAAAAGATAAAAGCACCATACTTTTAGTAATGTATTAAAAAAATTAAATCATAGGAGAAATTATTTAAAAGGCTTTGAAAAGTAATAAACCAGTTTGTGTTTCCTTAAATCCTAGACACATCTCAAGTAAGCAGTTGAAATATAGCCCCAAACAGTGATGAACAGTGTAAAGCACAAGCATTAACATTAATAAGAGGAAAAGGTATGACCCACATACAGGATAAGTGACAACTGAATTCGTATAAAGAGCTGAGGACTACAGTTGTACATTAATGTGTATTTGTGTTACCAAAATTAACATCTCTATTTTTTAGCTCTAAATATACTAAGAATGTTAAAAGGATAGTGGAATTTTTGTTGTTTCTTCTAAAATTCATGTTTACACTTCAAACCTGTGTTTTTAATACTGGAGTATTTGTCTGAAAAAAGATACTGCTTCATGTTAAGCTATAACAGAAAAAAAAATAAAGGGAAGCAGTTTTCTAGGAGTAAAAGTATTTAGCTGATATGACGAATACTTTTTCAAGACTGATTACGGGAAAGAAGAACATATTTTTAAGTTAAAAAATACTTCAGTGGGTGGTTAGAATGAAAAGGCAATATCAAACTATTTATATAGTTTTAAAACAGAAGGAGTTTAAAATTTGTCCTTTGGATCAAGAATTTGAAAACCTCAAAAATCCTATAACCAAAATTAATTTTACAATGCAAGAAGACAGTGATTTAGTTAAAGAAAATCAGAACATTTATAGTTGGCATTTTTTTCTTTTTAAGGCCAGAGCTAGAAATTTTGAAATATTTAGTATTACAGACAGCTGAAACAATCAACTTTTTTGAACAATGTAAAGTTCAGATGGTTACATTTCTTTTAAAATATGCATATTTCAACCTACACAATTATTCTCAAAACAGATAAAATATGTTTTGGACTGAAGCTAAGTGTCTAGATTTCATATCTTGGCAAATGCTCTACAATTTGCTTACATTCTTTTAAAAAAACATTTTGTTTACTGGAAGTACTAGTCATGGACAAACAATGATAGTATTTTCTAATATCTCTAGAAAAAATGAAAATACTCAGTACCATATAATGCCACTTATTGTCTCAGGAATATTTGTATCAAGTTGTTTTATGCAGAGGTTGACTATGTAAAGTAAATAAATTTCATGCCTTCTCATGTGATGATAATGTGACAGTCCTTCTGTATCAACCCATTGAATGGTCATATGTTTTAAATCTTCAGCATAACAAATTAAAAATAATTTTGAAAATTCACTACCAAATATAACAGAAAAAAACCTTTCATTTCATTATTTTTCTAACAGTCATAAAGCCAATATTATTAAGGAAAGTGAAGACAGGCTTACTTCCTAAGTAACTGAAAAAAGAAAGAAGCCTTTTGTTTAAGAAATCTGTATTCTGTAAAGGAGGTCTTCTTTATTCACATGCTTTATCAAGTCATTCCCTAACTTGCAAGGTCCAGTTCTGAAAATTATGAAAATCTCATTGTACCTTTTAATGTTAATGTGGATGTTTTAAATTTCCATGGAATAGGTTATACAAAGCCTTAGAATGTGTCTCAGATGTCTATTTAAAACACTAGAGTCTTATCTTTACAATTATACTTCTTTGACTATAATAAAAACTATAACTGCTGCTAAACAAATTGCAGTAAAATGAAAAAAATAAAACTAAAGGATTAATTCAAAGGCACAAAGACTAAATAAATGCTGGAATTCTCCTGGTATTGTCTATTTTAACTATTCTAGAAAAACTTGACAAGAATCTGAAGGAAAAAAAATCTGAAGGACATTCTTCTGATAGTGAAATAAATGTGTTTACTCTCATTTTCATTAATTACGTAATACAACAAATCTAAAACATATTAAAAACATATTAGCTGATTTTTATATTATGTAATTTCTAACTATATAATTTCTAATATTATGGAGATTCTCAGAACATTTTAAAATTTAAATAATTCTGGGTAACAGCATAGTAAAAGAAAAGTAAAGTAGAAATTTCTGTAAAAAGCTGATGGCTAGATCCCCAAATAAGGAATATGTAAAGCATATTAGTTTGGACTGTCAAAAAACTAACAAAGTCCTGTTAAAATGAATGTATGAATAGAAGGGGTGAAAGTTAACTTGGCAAAGAAATTTACATATAATGTGCATGTGTTAGTGTGCATCATCTTTAACCATCCCCCCAAAAAAACCCACCAAAATTAAAAATATATATATACATTAGGAACTGGACGAAAAAATAGGGAAAAGCATTCTGTAAAATGCTTTTGAATTTTAGCTCAAATTCAAATTAGAAAAAAAAAGTTTCAATCTATTTTCCAGGCAATATTAATATAAAAAGTAAGATTAAAAACTAATGACGATTTGAATACCTCAGTAAGTATAAAGAGTCAGTGTAGCTCTTGCCAAGAAAAAAAATGGAAAATGACTTCTATATTCTCATATATGTAATATATATTACCATATAGTTTATATTATATAGATATGATATATTTAATGTATCTTAGCTCAGCTAGCTCAGTTTACATTTAAACCACAACAAATAACCAATACTTATCAGAACCTTTAAAACATGATTTAGTGATACAGTCTCCTCTATGCATGAAGAAACACTCAGCTCTCAGGGAAAACCTGGTAATGGGTAAGTCAGTTTTAATGCCTAAAATACTAGAAAATAGATTTAAGGCTGATTCATGCAGAAATATACAAAGAATCCCTATGTATTGGATAACTGAAAGGAGGTGACTGTTTTAACATGTGAAAATAACTCTAATGTCTTAATACATGTTTACGGAAGGAAATAATACTTTTGGGAATTTTTTTCCCATTAATTATTAGCAATGACAGTTCATCTATTTGTTCTATAATTTTCCCTTCCTCATTCTTCAAAACTGTTGGCAAAAGCCTAATGTAAAGCCTAATTCTAATTAGCTCTAGGAAATTAACAGATTAAAAAAAAATTACACCATTGCTATTGTATACATAGAAGAAAGATTTTCTCTAGTTGAGAAATAATAAATATTCCTATCCTCTAACACTTGTCAAGTCAGTAGAGATTTAAATCATTGAAAGCTAGTTACGCATTATAATCAAAATACACTGCGCTGGAAAGAAATGATCTCAATCCTTTTCTGGGAAGAGCTGCTTGTATGCACTTAAATTCTATGGATCCTAATGGGAGGTAGCTGTCCAACCGAAGGGCCCAAGAAGCCTGCTCAGATATCTTTCCACATGAGTTTTGGAGAAGTTTTTCCATGACTGCTACCCTGCCATGACCCAGTCGGCCTCTGGAATTGACCACCAGGGAATCCCAGCTTTTCCTCCTACAAACTCATCACTAACTTTGTTAAAGATCCTAAACACAGACTAAATTGGTTGAGTTATGTCTTATGTTTGAACCTGAGAGCTGGGATGACTGGATGCTTTCATTTGTTTTAGGAAGACACAACACAGAAAAATACAAAGACCACACTTTTTGACCTGAGACTGGTTTTCAGTTGGAATCCCTGCTCTGACACAGGCAGCAGTGTCTTTTGGCAAACTACTCAACATTTTATTGTGCCTTTGTTCCTTATCTATAATGACAATAACAGCTATCTTGCAGGGTTATTGTATAGATCTGCTGATTCTAGTGTTGAGAACATAGTAATTATTAGTCCTCAACAAAGGGAAGTCACTGGTACTCAAAAATGGTAGACTAATACATGGCTACCCACTTCAAAGCCTGCCTCGGTTTGCAGAGATTGCCAAATGGCATTCATGTCAGTAATATTAAAATGATCCCTCAAGTTGGTCTAGTGGCTTTAATATTTTATAGTCTGTGATTATTTTGCTTACTTAGGTGTGAATGTGCATGTGTTATGGAAACTTAAAGTCTCCTAATTTAGTTTCCCATAGTATGAAATGCTCAGAGGTATAAGAGTTCAGAGTAGAGCAAATGTTATTAAAAACTTCACAACCCTGCCTAGAAAGGCAGTTTTATGTTTTGTGTATCTTTCTATATCACCATTAAAATCTGCCATATATAATGCATTATTTCCTCATCTGTGTGTATTTTCAAAAAGAACTTTTAATAGAAGAAATAACTATAACTTAACCTAAAAACTGTATTTCAAAAGTTCAATCATCAGGAAAATTGATCTTACTGGACATGGTCTTCTGCTAAATGCAGTATAATGTTTTTCAAATGAGACTGGTGGTCTTTTAAAAGAATACACTAGAAAAGGGCTCATGACAATTGGTTGAAATGGTAAAATGAGATGAAAGGATCTCTTTATACAATAAACTAAGACAGAACTCTTTACCTTTGTTTGGAAGTCCTGAATTCTTCTTTTTAAATAGTTTTTGCTTTATTACGTTAGTCACTAAAGGAAAAAAATTAATATGGGATATTAATCATTTCTCAATTTGGAAGAAACAACTTAAAAAATACATTTTTATAAGTATCAAGTACAATATGCAATACCTTATATCTTATGTAAAGAATGAGAGCTACATACATAAATTAAGACTAATACAAGTTACCAAGGAACACTCTTTCTCTCACATTCAGGAAGAATCTCTGAAACAACACATCCTAGCAAAAGATATGTGGTTTCCTGTTCTAAGTTTACAAACAAGCAATAAACTTGTTTGTAAACAAGTTTACAAACAAGTAAAAACTCAGTAAAAACTCATAAATTAGGGGTGGGGGGACAAAAAAAACTACAAACTCAAAAATTTCTCTTACTTAGTTCTTTTGTTTTCTGCATTTCTCTTTTAAAGACACATGATGCATGGGGGATACCAATGAGATTTTCAAGCTCTTTACTGCCCTTCAAAGCCTAAAAGAAAGGCATTTTAAATGAGTTAAGTTCTCTATAAATATAATACTACTGACAACTCTAGTGAAAATACAGTACACTGCTTCCTTTCTCTGAAAAACTTAAACTCTGTGATAATGAAATTTAACTTTTTCTGGTAGGTTAACTAAAGGCTTAAAATATCTGAATAAAACCAATCTATTAACTACAAAGACAAAACATAATGATAAATTTACTTTTCAATGTGAAGTCAGGTAGTACTAAAATATTATGGGTAATTAATGTTCATGTAAGAAATTCTTATGAAAAGTGAATATATGAATATATCTTCTGTAAACTCTTTCCAGGATTGGATTCTCCTATTCTTTTTCTAATGGGGTAACAGAAGTATGAAAAATTATATGCCAAAAAAAGCAAACCTGTATACTACTTAAATTTTGCATTATTTCCATGAATTCTTCTGACGATTTTTCAACTTTAGATAGCAACACCATGAATCTGTGAATGAAAAAAAAAACAAAAAACAAAAACATTCAGTAAGTTCAAGCAGTTGAACACGGCAAGTCATTTTCAAAGCTTTAATTTTTTTAAAAGAATCTTAATATTCAGTTTTTATCATTTTCTTTGCATTTTTCAAAGTGGTAAAAGATGTAAATGCTCCTCTTTCAGCTTTCACTCCTTTACAAACAATATATTTTACCAACCATTCTATTCTTTGGCATTTCACTTTCTCATCACCACTGAGCAATGGGAAAGAAGAGATATATAGTTGGCTTGTCCTTTCTCCTTCATACCACCTGATCCAAAGAACGGACTCATTGGAGAAGACCCTAATGCTGGGAGGGACTGGGGGCAGGAGGAGAAGGGGACGACAGAGGATGAGATGGCTGGATGGCATCACTGACTCGATGGGTGTGAGTCTCAGTGACCTCCAGGAGTTGGTGATGGACAGGGAGGCCTGGCGTGCTGCGATTCATGGGGTTGCAAAGAGTTTGGACAAGACTAAGCGACTGAACTGAACTGAAGCCTATGAATCAGTGTTACCCAGTAATTTTTTTTTAAATTAAAAAATAAGTTTTTTAGCTTAATATATTCCAATATGACAAATAAACCAAGGTATTCTTTTAAATTTGAAGACAACGAAAAGATATGTTTGGCCACATTCATATGTCTATACTTTTAAAAGCTGCACAATATTGGACCTAGCAAATATACCAAAGATGATTTAACTATTTCCTTATGGCTGCAACTTTAGTTTCTTTTCGTATTTTAAGATCTCACAGTTTGTATATGATAATCTATACCAGTGCAGTTTAACAGAAATATAATGCAAGCTATATATATAATTAAAAATTTTCGGATAGCCACATTGAAAGTAAAAAGAATTAGGTGAACTTTAATTTTAATAATATATTTTATTTAACTCATTATATCCAAAGTATTACCATTTCTTTTTTTTTTTTTTTTTTCAGAATATTCACAGCTGCTTTATTCAAATTAGTCACACAGTAGAAACAATCCAAAGATCCAACAGGAGAATGGATAAACAAACTGTGGTATATCCATACAACATAAATTACTACTCAACCAATCAGAATGAACTACTAACACAGCAACACGGATACATCACAAAGACATTGTGCGTGTGTGCTCAGTCACTCAGTTGTGTCCGACTCTTTGCGACCCTCTGGACTGTAGCCCACCAGGCTCCTCTGTCCATGGGATTCTCCAGGAAAGAATACTGGAGTGGGTTGCCATGCCCTCCTCCAGGGGATCTTCCCAACCCAGGGGTCAATCTGCATCTCCCGAATCTCCTGCATTGCAGGCGCATTCTTTACTACTGAGCTAATGGGGGAAGCCCCCACAAAGACATTATGTTATGTGAAAGAAGACACACACACACAAGTCCCTTCTATATGACTCTGTTTACATGGAGCTTAACAACCAACAAAAGGAATGGATGGAGTTTAAAAAATACTACAGTGTGGAAACAAAATCATAATGTGTTATCTTCAGATTAGAAATAGGATAAAAACTGACCAGAAGGGGAAGGAGAAGGAAATCTTTTGGGGTACTGGAAAAGTTATATTCTTGACCTAGGTGATAGTCCCATGAGCATATACACATATAAAAGTTCATAGAGCAATCAGATCAGATCAGATCAGGTCAGTCGTGTCCGACTCTTTGTGACCCCATGAACTGCAGCACGCCAGACCTCCCTATCCATCACCAGCTCTCGGAGGTCACTCAGACTCACATCCATCGAGTCAGTGATGCCATCCAGCCATCTCATCCTCTGTCGTCCCCTTCTCCTCCTGCCCCCAATCCCTCCCAGCATCAGAGTCTTCTCCAATGAGTCAACTCTTCGCATGATACACTTCAGATTAATGCATTGTACACACTTTATTTTATGTATGTACTCAGTCGCTCAGCTGTGTGACTCTTTGGAGCCCCATGGACTGTAGCCTGCCAGGCTCCTCTGCCCATAGAATCTTCCAGGCAAGAATACTGGAGTAGGCTGCCATTTCCTACTCCAGGGAATATTCCCTACCCCAGGGAATCTTCCTGACCCCGGGATCAAACCCACATCGCTTATGTCTCCTGCATTGGCAGGGCGGATTCTTTACCACTAACGCCACCTGGGAAGTCCCATGTTATACCTCAAAAATAAAATACAGTATTTTCAAAGCAGTGCTCTTCCTGGGCACATCTTTAAAGCACCTGACGTCTCTATATTGAGAATGCTATAATTCCAGAAAGGTGTAAAATCTCATCTTTGCTCCTTTCCTTTCTTAGACGATTAGATCTCATTCTTCTTAGCCAAATTGAGCAATGATTAAAGTCTAAGTCCCACACAGTGCAAATGTATGTGTTCCTAAGTGTCTGAGAGCTCTCGTCAAGCCACTCCAAACCCATGGGATCTTTCCAGCAAACATCTTTCAGTCTTCAATTTATACTTTTCAAGTCAGAGGTCCCGATTTGCTTTCTACTGGTAAACGTCCAGTTTGATATTATTCTCTTCAAGAACAGCATCTGACTTTGTCTTACATCTCATTGGCAGGGGCTAAACAAATCCCTCTTCAACTGTGATTTTTCAGATCCCTGTGTTTGCGTACTGAGGTTCACTGTTATTTTTCTGAAAGTACTTCTGGAAGGTCTGGTCTTGGCTTCTACACTGCCACCTGTGTGAAGGGCGAAGGGTCGCCACTGGTGGCCGGTGAGCCCGCTGGCTGCACGATCTCTGTGGTGTACGCTGCTGAAGGAGGTAGCGGCGGCCTGACCCTTGGCCTCCAGGCGTCTCTTCGCTCCTCGGCTTCCCTTCCTCCCAGAGGGTGAGCTTCCCAATTAGCCCGCAGATTCTGCCACTGTCCCTCTGCCAGCCTGAGTCAAAGCTATCCTCTCTGCACCTTTCCTGCCGCCCCGCGAGGCGCAGTGCTCCGCCCCTGGCCCACCCCTGCAAAGTATTACCATTTCAACATGTAATCAATATAAAAATTATCCATGAGATATTTTATACTTTTTTTCAAAATTCAGTGTATACTTTATATTCATAGCATATCTCATTTCAGAATAGTCACATTTTAAAAGCTCATTAGCCATGTGTGGCTGGCTAGTGACTACTGTTTTAGAGAGCACAAATCTGTCCTACCAATTTTATGAGAGAAACTAGAAATTCTATTTAAATGCTTTTCAAAATCACATCAGTGTTATCCATTAACATTTGTGTGTGCTATAAAAATAAGACAAATGTGACATTAAATGTTCATACACAATGAATATGAACAGTATGTTTCAACTAAGTAAAATATGTATGTAAGTATGTGAGCAAAGAATGGAAAGAAAGGATATGCAAAAGCTAAAAATTATGTGAACATAGTGGAATTCCAAGTGATATTTTTTTCCTTAACATTTCCCTTCATTATTACACATTTTAAACTAGAAGTTGTCTGTCTGTCTGAGGTCCCAGCTGCTTACCACTGGAGCCTCCATATGAGACAGACCACCTCCATAAAAGAGACACTACCTCCATTTGAGACAGACTACCTCCATATGAGAGAGACTATCATAAAGGAATTCTGGCTCTTCCAATTAAGCTCCAAAAGCCTGAAGGAGCAGGAGGACTTCAGTGACTCCCACTCAAGGCTGGGAACCTCCAGCTTCCCCTACATGATTCCTAAGCCCACTAAGTATCTCAGAAATACAAAGCTGAGGCAATTAAGATCCTCTGCTATGAGAAGAAGTCCTAGGGACTCTTTTGCTGGCATCCCTTTCCTGGGAGGATTGGAGTGGCAGAGCCTCTTCACACAGTCTTACCATTCTTTAAGGAACTGATGCTGTTCCCTGTCTATCCCCAGGGAGTTGTGTGGGAAGGGCTAAGTCCTGCAGTGTTGCCATCATGAATGACTCCAAAGAGCTCTGTTCAGAAAGAACGAGAAGTAAATGGCACCCCCAAGAGCTGTGGTATGTAAGCATACCCAGTGAATCTATTAGTAAATCTTTCTTCTAAGACAGTTATCCAGCAGCTAAGCAACCTGTTCAACAGCCTCAGAGTTTTTGGACTAAGGATCAGTTCCCCACGTATATCCTTCACATGCCTAAACTTGCCTGCACTGCAGGACCAATTAGAGTGGTAGACATTCTTTAAGGACATTCTTTAAGACATTCTTAAAGACATTCTTTAAGTCACTCTCGTCATTTTTAATTTCCTTTCCTCTCTTCCTCATTATACTTCTCATCTCAATAGTAAGCAAATTCATGGAATGGCTTTTATTTATTTATTTTTTTGATCAAGAATCTCTTTTATTGATTATCAGAAACATTACAAACATCTAGTATGAACAAATTGTAACATGATAGTGTTTAGTTTGAACAATTAATACATTTCAGATATAATATTATACATATTTCAATGCTATTCTCCCCAATCATCTCACCCTCTCCCGGTCCCAGAGTCCAAAAGTCTGGTCTATACATCAGTGTCTCTATTTGTTGTAAATAGGGTTATTTTTTACCATCTTTCTAAATTCCATATATATGCGTTAGTATACTGTATTTGTGTTTTTGTTTCTGGCTTACTTCACTCTGTATAATAGGCTCCAGTTCCATCCACCTCCTTAGAACTGATTCAAATGTATTCTTTTTAATGGCTGAGTAATACTCCATTGTGTATATGTACCACATCTTGCTTATCCATTCATCTGTGGATGGACATCTAGGTTGCTTCCACGTTCTGGCTATTGCAAACAGTGCTGCTATGAACATTGGGGTACAGGTGTCTCTTTCAATTCTGGTTTTCTCAGTGTATATGCCCAGCAGTGGGATTGCTGGATCATAAGGCAGTTCTATTCGCAGTTTTTTGAGGAATCTCCATACTGTTCTCCAAAGTGGCTGTACTAGTTTGCATTCCCACCAACAGTGCAAGAGGGTTCCCTTCTCTCCGCACCCTCTCCAGCATTTATTGCTTGTAGACTTTTGGATAGCAGCCATTCTGATTGGCGTGAAATGGTATCTCATAGTGGTTTTGATTTGCATTTCTCTGATAATGAGTGATGTTGAGCATCTTTTCATGTGTTTGTTAGCCATCTGTATGTCTTCTTTGGAGAAATGTCTATTGAGTTCTTTGGCCCATTTTTTGATTGGGTCATTTATTTTTCTGGAATTGAGCTGTAGAAGTTGCTTGTATATTTTTGAGATTAGTTGTTTGTCAGTTGCTTCATTTGCTATTATTTTCTCCCATTCTGAAGGCTGTCTTTTCACCTTGCTTATAGTTTCCTTTGTTGTGCAGAAGCTTTTAAGTTTGATTAGGTCCCATTTGTTCATTTTTGATTTTATTTCCGATATTCTGGGAGGTGGGTCATAGAGGATCCTGCTGTGATGTAAGTCAGAGAGTGTTTTGCCTATGTTTTCCTCTAGGAGTTTTATGGTTTCTGGTCTTACATTTAGCTCTTTAATCCATTTTGAGTTTATTTTTGTGTATCGTGTTAGAAAGTGTTCTAGTTTCATTCTTTTACAAGTGTTTGACCAGTTTTCCCAGCACCACTTGTTAAAGAGATTGTCTTTAATCCATTGTATATTCTTGCCTCCTTTGTCAAAGATAAGGTGACCATATGTGCGTGGATTTATCTCTGGGCTTTCTATTTTGTTCCATTGATCTATATTTCTGTCCTTGTGCCAGTACCATACTGTCTTGATGACTGTGGCTTTGTAGTAGAGCCTGAAGTCAGGCAGGTTAATTCCTCCAGTTCCGTTCTTCTTTCTCAAGATAGCTTTGGCTATTCGAGGTTTTTTGTATTTCCATACAAATTGAGAAATTATTTGTTCTAGCTCTGTGAAGAATACCGTTGGTAGCTTGATGGGGATTGCATTGAATCTATAAATTGCTTTGGGTAGTATATTCATTTTCACGATATTGATTCTACCAATCCATGAACATGGTATATTTCTCCATCTATTAGTGTCCTCTTTGATTTCTTTCACCAGTGTTTTATAGTTTTCTACATATAGGTCTTTAGATTCTTTAGGAAGATATATTCCTAAGTATTTTATTGTTTTCATTGCAATGGTGAATGGAATTGTTTCCTTAATTTCTCTTTCTATTTTCTCGTTATTAGTGTACAGGAATGCAAGGGATTTCTGTGTGTTAATTTTATATCCTGCAACTTTACCATATTCATTGATCAGTTCTAGTAATTTTCTGGTGGAATCTTTAGGGTTTTCTACGTAGAGGATCATGTCATCTGCAAATAGTGAGGGTTTTACTTCTTCTTTTCCAATTTGGATTCCTTTTATTTCTTTTTCTGCTCTGATTGCTGTGGCCAAAACTTCCAAAACTATGTTGAATAGTAATGGTGAAAGTGGGCATCCTTGTCTTGTTCCTGACTTTAGAGGAAATGCTTTCAATTTTTCACCATTGAGGATAATGTTTGCTGTGGGCTTGTCATATATAGCTTTTATTATGTTGAGGTATGTTCCTTCTATTCCTGCTTTCTGGAGAGTTTTTATCATAAATGGATGTTGAACTTTGTCAAAGGCTTTCTCTGCATCTATTGAGATAATCATATGGTTTTTATTCTTCAGTTTGTTAATGTGGTGTATTACGTTGATTGATTTGTGGATATTGAAGAACTGTCATCCAACTTCTACATTTTGAGAAATTCAGGAAGTGTTCTCCATTTCTACATCTTCTGACAAGATGGTGGACAAGACGTTATAATCTTTGGAGATAAACAACTTGCTGAGCAGCTTTTGGGAGAATGGTTGCCAGTGTCTTCATCCTAGACAAAATGGCAATATTTATATTTAATCTCATGTGCTGGAAGCTGAATTTTTATTGCTAGTGATAGCATTTTCTGTATTTTCAAAGGATAGTTTCAACTATACTTTGCTGTCCTAAGACAGCATTATTGTTTGTTTTAATATTATCTCTATGTGCCTTTACTAATTTAGTTGTTTCTGAAAACCAACAATCTTTACTACCTGCCTATAGAATACATTTCTGTTACAAAGTTTCCAAGTTATTGTTGCCCCTTTTTTTCCAAGTTGGTAAGTGAAAGTATCATCAGTGTGTGCCATCATATTTTATAAAACACTATTCCTTTCTTAAACAGATTTGCCTCTGGCTGGACTAAACTGGGTCAAACCCTTCATCTTATAATGACCACTGCGAACTATGCACATGTTGATGGGTACTGCATCCAGATATCCAGTGACTGCTGCCTGGTTCATGACATCCTTACAAAATTTGATCAAATCCTATATTATGCCCAAATTCCACTGTTGTACAACTTGAGAAATATGAAATCTCGGTCTTTCTTGAATGAATCTTTTGTTTCAGCAGAGTAAAAATTCAGCAACATCTTTTTTTAGCAACTAGTTTTTTAAAGTGTCTAGTACTCTGTTTTAAAAAAGAAACTATGATCCAGTTGGTCTGGCAGAAGAGAAAGTTGTTCAAGTTTTGACATTTTTTGCCAGACTGTCTTTCCTCAGAGTAGATTCTTATGGTATGTTCACTATGAATATCCATTTTTCACTTGAGAAAGCCACATGCCCAATTCAGGATTTTTGATGTATTTTCCAACTTGCCTAGAAAAGTCTCACTGTAAAATTCAGTTTTCTAATTTTCCCCAAAGAGAAAGTCTTATTATTCTGAAGATCAACTGAAATTAGAGGCTTTGCTCATATAAAATACATGGAGGGACGTATCCATTAATTATGCTTTAAATTTCTTCCATAGTGATTTCTTCAGTCTCAAGCAAGTGATACATAACTTTTAAAAGTATCATTCTGCTTCAATTCTGCTTTTTTTCCCTATCTTGACTACTTTCAATTATTTTTCATTCTTAACTTCAAATTTAACTTCGTTATTTTCCTTTTCTCCATAAAGCTCCTCAGATATATTCTGAGTGAACAACTAAAAGAACAAGGAGAAGTTATCCTTAAATTGGCGAATCTACCTGAAAATTGATGATACAGGTGATTAGCAAGCATTAACTCACCTGCTGCTATGCCATCACAAATGTGGAAGGGAGGTCATCAATTTCTTCAAGATTCCCTGGCATGCAACCCATGGTGCCTACTATACTGACTGTGCAGGCAATGTGGATGTAGTAGAATAAGATGTGAAAGCTCTAAAAGCCATAATGCCCTGTAAAGATACTAATTTACCCTTTTCTGTAACTTCCAACTGTTTGGCACCTTTCTTCCTCATTAGATCATAAGTTTCATGAAGGCAAGGACAGTGTCTACCTTGTTTATGTTATAAACCAAGTTAACTAGCATGGTGTCTAGTATGGTAGATATTACTTGATGGAACAATGAATAAAATATAAAAGACCTAATCCAGTGAACATTCATTCCTAGATCCAAGTGAAATATGCTCATCTTTCATTTTAGTGTTCTTTTTCAGTTCAGTTGATCAGTTGTGTCCGACTCTTTATGACCCCATGAATCGCAGCAGGCCAGGCCTCCCTGTCCACCAACTCCCAGAGTTTACCCAAATTCATGTCCATCGAGTTGGTGATACCATCCAGCTATCTTATCCTCTGTCGTCCTCTTCTCCTCTTGCCCCTAATCCCTCCCAGCAACAGGGTCTTTTCCAATGAGTCAACTCTTCGCATGAGATGGCTAAAGTATTGGAGTTTCAGCTTCAGCATCAGTCCTTCCAGTGAACACTAAGGACTGATCTCCTTTAGAATGGATTGGTTGGATCTCCATGCAGTCCAAGGGACTCTCAAGAGTCTTCTCCAACACCACAGTTCAAAAGCATCAATTCTTTGGTGCTCAGCTTTCTTCACAGTCCAACTCTCACATCCATACATGACTACTGGAGAAACCATAGCCTTGACTAGATGGACCTTTGTTGGCAAAGTAATGTCTCTGCTTTTCAATATGCTATCTAGGTTGGTCATAACTTTCCTTCCAATGAGTAAGCATCTTTTAATTTCATGGCTGCAGTCACCATCTGCAGTGATTTTGGAGCCCCCCCAAAATAAAGTCTGACAAAGTCTGACACTGTTTCCACTGTTTCCCCATCTATTTGCCATGAAGTGATGGGACCAGATGCCATAATGTTTGTTTTCTGAATGTTGAGCTTTAAGCCAACTTTTTCACTCTCCTCTTTCACTTTCAACAAGAGGCTTTTTAGTTCCTCTTCACTTTCTGCCATAAGGGTGGTATCATCTGCATATCTGAGGTTATTGATATTTCTCCCAGCAATCTTGATTCCAGCTTGTGCTTCTTCCAGCCAAGCATTTCTCATGATGCACTCTGCATATAAGTTAAATAAGCAGGGTGACAGTATACAGCCTTGACATACTCCTTTTCCTGTCTGGAAGCAGTCTGTTGTTCCATGTCCAGTTAGTTCACATATTGCTGAAGCCTGGCTTGGAGAATTTTGAGCATTACTTTACTAGCGTGTGAGAAGAGTGCAATTGTGCAGTAGTTTGAGCATTCTTTGGCATTGTCTTTCTTTGGGATTGGAATGAACACTGATCTTTTCCAGTCCTCTGGCCACTGCTGAGTTTTCCACATTTGCTGACATATTGAGTGCAGCACTTTCACAGCATCATCTTTCAGGATTTGAAATAGCTCAACTGGAATTCCATCACCTCCTCTAGCTTTGTTCCAAGTGATGCTTTCTAAGGCCCACTTGACTTCACATTCCAGGATGTCTGGCTCTAGGTGAGTGATCACACCATCATGATTATACGGGTCGTGAAGATCTTTTTTGTACAGTTCTTCTGTGTATTCTTGCCACCTTTTCTTAATATCTTCTGCTTCTGTTAAGTCCATACCATTTCTATCCTTTATAGGGCCCATCTTTGCATGAAATGTTCCCTTGGTATCTCTAATTTTCTTGAAGAGATCTCTAGTCTTTCCCATTCTGTTGTTTTCCTCTATTTCTTTGCATTGATTTCTGAGGAAGGCTTTGTTATCTCTCCTTGCTATTCTTTGGAACTTTGCATTCAGATGCTTATATCTTTCCTTTTCTCCTTTGCTTTTCGCTCTTCTTCTTTTCACAGCTATTTGTAAGGCCTCCTCAGACTGCCATTTTGCTTTTTTGCATTTCTTTCCCATGGGGATCGTCTTGATCCCTGTCTCCTGTACAGACTTCAAAGTTCATTAGTTTGTTATCTCACTGAGAAAGCTGGGTAGGGGAAACAGGGAGATGCTGGTCAAAGGGAACAATCCTTCATATGTAAGATGAATCACTTCTGGGGATTTCATGCATACCATGGTACCTATTCCATGCATAGCATGGTAGCTATAGTTATAAATACTACATTGTATACTTTGGTGGCTCAGATGGTAAAGAATCTGCCTGTAATGCAGGAGACTCAGATTCGACCCCTGGGTTGAGAAGATCCCTTAGAGAAGGAAATGGCAACCCACTCCAGTATTCTTGCCTGGAGAATTCCACGGACAGGGGAGCCTAGCAGGCTACAGTCTGTGGGGTCACAAGTAGTAGGACACAACTGAGCGACTAAGAAGAGTGCTGGAGACAGTGATTGATACTTCAAATTGATAGAGAGAGTACATCTTAAACATGCTCACCCAGAGAAAAAGGTAACAATGTGAGATGTGTTAATTACCCAAACTGTCCCAATTATGTTAGTGAATACATATCACATTATATACTTTAAATATACATATTTTATTTTTCAGTTATACTTCAATTAAGCTGGAAAAAATTTTTTTAAAAAAAGCTAATTTTCCCAGTCAACTGACCTTCTGCTACACACATATCTTTCTAATGTGTAATCCTGGATTTCCTATTTGTTTTATTCACTCTGTTTCACTCTCCTTTTACTTAAAGAATATTCTCTCCACCACAAACTACTGCTCAAAACAATGATTTAAGCCAATCTCCACTTCCTCCATATTGAAATTAAATTCTAATATTCAGATTTCTCCCTTACTACTCTACTAACACTATATACTCTCAAAGGTCAATCTATTCCTCCCTCCCATGTTTCCCCTCTGATAGCCATAACTACATTCTCTAAGTCTGTGAGTCTGTTTCTGTTCTATAAATAAGTTCATTTGTGTATTTTTTTTTTTTTTTTTTTACTTTCTACACAGTACCATATTTGTCTTTCTCTGACTTCCCTTAGTATGATAATCTCCGTGTCCATCCATATTGGTGCCAAGTGGCATTATTTCAGTATTTTTAATGACTGAGTATTCCATTGTGTACATGTACCACATCTTTATGCATTAATCTGTCAATGGATATTTAGGTTGCTTCCATGTCCTGGCTATCGTAAACAGTGCTGCAATGAACACTGGGGTACATGCATTCTTTCAAACCACGTTTTTCTCTGAATATATCTCCAGGAGTGGGATTGCTGGATCCCATGGTAGCTCTACTTTTAGTTTTTTAAGGAACCTCCATACTGTTCTCTATAGTGACTATACCAATCTACATTCCCACCAATAGTGAAGAAGGAGGCTCCCTTTCTCCAACCCTCTCCAGATATAATAGATCCTCTATTATAGAGGATATAATGGTAGATATAATGGTCCTCTGAGTTAAATTCACCCATTCCAGTCCATTTGAGTTCGCTAATTCCTAGAATGTCGACATTCACTCTTGCCATCTCTTGTTTGACCACTTCCAATTTGCCTTGATTCATGGACCTGACATTTCAGGTTCCTATGCAGTATTGCTCTTTACAGCATCGGACTTTGCTTCTATCACCAGACACATCCACAGCTGGGTATTCTTTTGCTTTGGCTCCATCCCTTCATTCTTTCTGGAGGTATTTCTCCACTGATCTCCAGTAGCATATTGGGCCCCTACTGACCTGGGGAGTTTCTCTTTCAGTATCCTATCATTTTGCCTTTTCATACTGTTCATGGGGTTCTCAAGGCAAGAATACTGAAGTGGTTTGCCATTCCCTTCTCCAGCGGACCACACCCTGTCAGATGTCTCCACCATGACCCACCCATCCTGGGTTGCCCCACGGGCATGGCTTAGTTTCACTGAGTTAGACAAGGCTGTGGTCCTGGTGTAATTAGATTGACTAATTTTCTGTGAGTATGGTTTCAGTGTGTTTGCCCTCTGATAGAGGGCCCTCTTGCAACACCTACCGTCTTACTTGGGTTTCTCTTACCTTGGGCGTGGGGTATCTCTTCCCGGCTGCTCCAGCAAAGCACAGCCATCGCACCTTACCTTGGACGAGGGGTCTCTCCTCACCGCCGCCCTTCCTGACCTTGGAGGAGGGGTTTCTCCTCACCTCTCCTTACTAAGAGCGCCTGGCAGCTGTGACTAGTGCACTAAGCGCGCCCAGGCGGCTGCGACCGGCGCACTAAGGGCACTCCGGCGGCTGCGACTGGTGCATTAAGCGCGGGAGAGGAGCTACCCCACGACCGAGGTCAGGAAGGGCGGCGGTGAGGAGATACCCCTCCTCCACGGTCAGGAAGGGCGGCAGTGAGGTTGAGTGCATATATAATTACAATTGTTAAATCTTCTCGGATTGTCTTGGACTTTTGGACCTTCTCTGTCTCTTGCAACAGTCTTTATTTTACAGTCTATTTTGTCTGATATGAGTACTGCTACTTTAGCTTTCTTTTCATTTCCATTTGCAAGAAAGATGGAATATCTTTATCTTCTCACTTCCAGTCTGTATGTGTCCCCTGATCTAAAGTGGGACTCTTGTAGACAGCATATATATGGGTTTCGTTTTTGCATCCATTCCAGAGAGTCTATGACTTTTGGTTGGAGCATTTAATCCACTGATATAAATATCAATATATATGGTTGTATTGCTACTTTTTAAATTGTTTAAGATTTGTTTTTGTAAGCCTTTTTTCTTTCCTTTGTGACTTGATGACTAACTTTAGTGTTGTGTCTAGATTTCTTTTTCTTTCTTTGTATATATCTACTGTAGTTTTCAGTTTGTGGTTACCATGTGGTTTTAATATAGCAGTCTATATATAAACAAGATTGTTTCAAGTTGCTGATCTTTTAATTTCAAATTTGAATTCATTTTAAAGAGCTCTCCCTTCTCACAACTGCCGGTTTCCATGTCATGTTTGTGTGTGAATGATTTCTTACTGCATGTTTGCCTTTATTGATGAGCTTTTCCTTATGTAATTTTCTTGTTTCTAGTAGTGGCCTTTTCCACTTGGAAAAGTTCTTTTAGTATTTGCTTGCAAAGCTGGTCTGATGGTAATGAATCCTAATATTTTTTGCCTGTCTATCAAGCTTTTGATTTTTCTGTTTATCCATATGACAGCCTTGCTGGGTAGAATGTTCTTGGTTGTAGAGTTCTCCCTCTCATTACTTTAAATACATCATGCCACTCCCTTCTGAGCTGCAGAGTTTCTGCTGAGAAATCAGCTGATAATGTTATGGCAGTTCCCCTGTATGTTTTTTTGTTGTTTTTCCCTTGTTGCTTTTAATATTTTTAAAAATTTTAATTTAATTTTAATCAGTTTGAAATCTATGTGTCTCATGTGTTTCTCCTTTGGTTTATCCGGCCTAGGACTCTCTGCACCCTGGACTTGGGCGACTAATTCCTTTCCTTGAAGTTTTTAGCTATTATTGCTTCAAATATTTTCTCAAGTTGTTGTCCCAGAGGTCTCTTAGACTGTCTTCATTTCTTTTCATTCTTTTTTGTTTCCTGGGAGTGATTTTCACCATCTGGTCTTCCAAGCCAATTACCTGTTCTTCTTCAGTTGCTCTGCTATTGATTCCTTGTAACGTTATCTTTCATTTCAGTTACTGCATTGTTCTTCTCTGTTTGTTCTTTAGTTCTTCTAGATCTTTTTTAAACATTTCATGTATCTTCTCAACATATGCCTCCCATTTCCCCCAAAATCTTGGATCATTTTCATATCATTACTCTAAATTCTTTTTCCATTAGATTGTCTATCTCCACTTCACTTAGTTGTTCTTCTGGGGTTTTATCTTGTTCCTTCATCTGGGATGCATTCCTTTCCCGTCTCATTTTGTCTAACTTTCTGTGATTTCAGTTTCTATTCCACAGGTTGCAGTTATTCTTGTTTTTATGATTTGAAATCGGGTGGATGAGGCTAAGATACTTATGCAGGCTTCCTGGTGGGAGGAACTGATTCCTGTCCACTGGTGGGTGCTAGTTCTGCCCCCTGGTGGGCAGGGCCATGCTCAGGAAGATGTTAAGCAGCCTGTCTGCTGATGGCTGGGGATGTATTCCTGTCCTGTTGATTGCTTAGCCTGAGGTGTCCCAGCACTGGAGCTTACAGGCTGTTGGGTGGGGCTACGTCTTGGGGAGAAAATGGCGACCTCCAGGAGTGCTCACCTTAATGAGTACTTGCCAGAACTGCCACTGTCAGTGTCTTCTTCCCTATAGTGAGCCACACCTGCCTCCCACCTTGGCAAGAGACCCTCCAATACTAGCAGGTAGGTGTGGTCCAGTCTCTTAAGCTTTTTCCCCTAGGAGCTGGCGCACGAGACTTTGTGTGCACCCTATAGGAGTAAAATCTGTTTCCCCTAGTCCTGTGAAATTCCAATCAAAACCCACTGGCCTTCAAAGCCAGCTTCTCTGGGGAATCTCTGTCCTGTTAACAGACCCCTCAGTCTGGGAAGCCTGATGTGGGGTCTAGGACTTTCACTTCTGTGGGAAAACTTCTGTGATGGAATTATTTTCCAGTTTGTGGATTGCCTAGCTTATTGCAACTGTGTTCCTCCTACCATCACATTGTGGCTTATTCTTTGTCTTTGGTTAAAGAGTATCTTTTTTTGTAGGTTCCATTCTTTGACTGTGTGGATCACGATAAACTGTGGAAAATTCTGAAAGAGATGTGAATACCAGACCACCTGATCTGCCTCTTGAGAAATTTGTATGCAGGTCAGGAAGCAACAGTTAGAACCGGACATGGAACAACAGACTGGTTCCAAATAGGAAAAGGAGTTCGTCAAGGCTGTATACTGTCACCCTGTTTATTTAACTTATATGCAGAGTACATCATGAGAAACACTGGACTGGAAGAAACACAAGCTGGAATCAAGATTCCCGGGAGAAATATCAATAACCTCAGATATGCAGATGATACCACCCTTATGGCAGAAAGTGAAGAGGAACTCAAAAGCCTCTTGATGAAAGTGAAAGTGGAGAGTGAAAAAGTTGGCTTAAAGCTCAACATTCAGAAAACGAAGATCATGGCATCCAGTCCCATTACTTCATGGGAAATAGATGGGGAAACAGTGGAAACAGTGTCAGACTTTATTGATTTGGGCTCCAAAATCACTGCAGATGGTGACTGCAGCCATGAAATTAAAAGACGCTTACTCCTTGGAAGGAAAGTTATGACCAACCTAGATAGCATATTCAAAAGCAGAGACATCACTTTGCCAACAAAGGTTCGTCTAGTCAAGGCTATGGTCTTTCCTGTGGTCATGTATGGATGTGAGAGTTGGACTGTGAAGAAGGCTGAGCACCGAAGAATTGATGCTTTTGAACTGTGGTGTTGGAGAAGACTCTTGAGAGTCCCTTGGACTGCAAGGAGATCCAACCAGTCCATTCTGAAGGAGATCAGTCCTGGGATTTCTTTGGAAGGAATGATGCTAAAGCTGAAACTCCAGTACTTTGGCCACTTCATGCGAAGAGCTGACTCATTGGAAAAGACTCTGATGCTGGGAGGGATTGGGGGCAAGAGGAGAAGGGGATGACAGAGGATGAGATGGCTGGATGGCATCACTGACTCAATGGACGTGAGTCAGTGAACTCCTGGAGTTGGTGATAGACAGGGAGGCCTGGCGTGCTGTGATTCATGGGGTTGAAAGAGTCGGACACGACTGAGCGACTGATCTGATCTGATCTGATCTGATCTGATGTATGCACATCTGCTATTCTTTCCCTTTCTCTGGAAAACTGTAATTTAATACAACTGCCAAAACAAATAATAAAATGTTATAATCACTTAAAACTGATCTAAAAGCATGAAGTAGTTTTATTTCAGATTTAAAAGATATAAGTCAGATTTAAAAGATATGTCTTTTGAATGGTTTTATAAAATAATAAAGGAAATCTAACAAGAAAATATGTGATTCAAAAATCATTGCTTGCACTTGATTTCTACATATCCTTTTGGACAATTTGTACATCTATTGTCTATTTTAAAATATATTAAGTGAGTTAAAAAATAATGTTTTTATCTTAATATCTAGCTGAAATATGTTTCACCAAGGAAGCTAGAAGTTTGGTTAAAGGAAGGAGGAGTAGTAATTTATAACAAAACTATTTGTGGGATAGAGCACATAAAAATGTTTGGACTGGGGGGAGTATGACTAGGGAAAGCAGCTACAAAAAGATAAAGGGGTACAGGTGATATATACAGTTGTCAAACTAGGAGACCTCTTTGATAAACTCTTATTTTTGTCCCTATTATACTCTATGTGGCATTCTCCATATTTTTTTTTACCCAGACTACCACTGATTAATACTATATATTACCTACATTATGAAAAAAATATACTTGTAGCCTGAAATGAGGTCTTAACTACAAGTTACAACACAATTTGTATGGAAAACGCATTCTAAGATTCATTCAAATGGTTTAAAAATTATTCAGACCCAAGACTGAACCAGAAAAAGATAGAAAATATGAACAGACCAATCATAAGTACAGAAATTGAATTAGTAATTTAAAAACTGCCCAAATCCAAAAGTCTAGGACTAGACGGTTTCACAGGTGAATTCTATCAAACATTTAAAACCTGTTCTTCTGAAACTATTTTAAAAAACTGCAGAGGAAGGAACACTCCCAAACTCATTCTGTGAAGCCAACATGACCTTGGTACCAAAACTAGACAGAGATATCACACAAAAAAGAAAATGACAGGCCAATACCACTGTTGAACATACATGAAAAAATCCTCAACAAAATACAAGCAAACTGAATCCAACAATACATTAAAAGGGTCATACCTCATAATCAAATGGGATTTATCCCAGAGATGCAAAGATTTTTCAATACCAGCAAATCAATCTGATACACCATATTAACAAACTGAATAATAAATTTCATTTATTTCAATAGATGCAGAAAAAGGTTTTGATGAAATTCAACATCCATTTATAATAAAAACTCTCTAGAAAGTTGGCTCAGGGGAACATATCTCAACATAATAAAGACTATATATGACAAATCCACAGCTAATATCATGCTCAATAGTGAAAAGCTGAAAGCATTTCCTCTAAGATCAGTAACCACACACCCTTGCCACTTTTATTCAACATAGTTTTGGAAGTTCTAGTCACAGCAATTGGAGAAGAAAAAAATAAAAGGAGTCCAAACTGGAAGTGAAGAAATAAAACTGTCAATGTTTGCAGATGACATGATATTGTATACAAAAAATCCTAAAGACACCACAAGAAAACTACCAGAGCTCACCAAGGAGTTGGTAAAGCTGCAGGATACAAAATTAAAATATAGAAATCAGTTGCATTTCTATGTACTAACAACAAAAGACAGAGAAATTAAACAAATAATCCCATCTACCATCATATCAAGAAGAATAAAATACCTAGGAATAAACCTACCTAAAGATTTACTTCAAAAATTATAAGATGCTGAATTCAAAGCAATTGAAGACAACATAGGAAGGCAATGGCACCCCACCCCAGTACTTTTGCCTGGAAAATCCCATGGATGGAGGATCCTGGTAGGCTCCAGTCCATGGGGTCGCTAAGAGTTGGACACGACTAAGCGACTTCACTTTCACTTTTCACTTTCATGCATTGGAGAAGGAAATGGCAGCCCACTCCAGTATTCTTGCCTGGAGAATCCCAGGGACGGGGGAGCCTGGTGAGCTTCTGTCTATGGTGTCGCATAGAGTTGGACACGACTGAAGTGACTTAGCAGTAGCAGTAAACAGATAGAAAGACATACTATGTTTCTGGACTGGAATAACTGATGTTGTCAAAATGACTATACTTACCCAAGGCAATCTACAGATTCAATGCAATCTGTATCAAATTACCAATAGCATTTTTTCCAGAACAATAACAAATAATTAAAAAAAATCTGTATGGAAACACAAAAAACCCCAAATAGCCAAAGCAACTTTAAGAAAGAACAGAGCTGGAGTAATTAGACTCCCTGACTTCTGACTATACTACAAAGCTACACTCATCAAAACAGTAAAGTACTGGAACAAAAACAGACACACAGATCATTGGAAAAAGACAGAAAGCCAAGAAATAAACCCATGCAGTTATGGTCAATTAATCTACAATAAAGAAGGCAAGAATATACAATGGAGAAAAGACAGTCTCTTTAATGAGTGGTGTTGGGAAAATTGAACGGCTACATGTAAAAAAATGAAACTAGAACATTATCTAACACCATATACAAAAATAAAATGTATTAAAGGCCTAAATATAAGACTCAAATACTATAAAATTCTTAGAGGAAAACATACGCAGAACACTCTTCGACATAAATCACAGCAACATTTTTTTTGGATCTGTGTCTTAGAGTAATGGAAATAAAAGCAAAAATAAACAAATGTGCTATAATTAAAATTATACATTTTTCCACTGGAAAGGAAACCATAAATGAAATGAGAAGACAACCTACAGACTGGGAGAAAACATTTGCAAATGAGGGAACCAATGAGCTTAATTAAATTACAGAAACAACTCATACAAGTCGCTAACAAAAAAACAAACAACTCAATCAAAAACTGGGCAGAAGACCTACATAGACATTTCTCCGAAGAAGACATACAGATGGCCAGCAGGCATGTGAAAAGACATTTAACATGGCTAATTAGAGAACTGCAAATCAAAACTACAGTGCATATCACCTTACTTTGCTTAGAATGATCATCATCAAAAAGTCTACAAATAACAAACGCTGGAGAGGGTATGGAGAAAAGGAAACCCTCCTACACTGTTGGTGGGAATGTAAACTGGTGTAGCCACTATGGAAAACAGTATGGAGGCACCTTAAAAAACTAAAAATAGTTACAATATCATTCAGCAGTCCCACTCCTGGGCATATATCTGGAAAGGACTCTATTTCAAAAAGATGCATGCACCTCAACGTTCATAGCAACATTATTTACAACATCCAAGACATGGAAGCAATCTAAGTGTCCACTGACAGATAAATGGATAAATAACATGTGGTATAACCCAATGGAGTATCAGTCAGCCATAAAAAGAATGAAATAATGCCCTTTAAATTGGATGCACCTAGAGATACTAACTGAAGTCAAGTCAGAGAAATACAAATGTCATACGATATCACTTATATGTGGAATTTTAAAAAAATGACATGAATGTATTTACAAAACAGAAACACATTCACATAGAAAGTAAACTTATGGTTATCAAGGGAAAAGCGGGGGAGGAAGGCAGGGATAAATAAGCAGTTTGGGGTTAACAGATACACATATACATAAAACAGATAAACAACAAGGACCTACTGTATAGCCTAGGGAACTATATTCATATCTTGTAACAACCTATAATGGAAAAGAATCTGAAAAGAATACACACACACATATAAAAAACTAAATCACTGTGTTGTACATCTGAAACTAATACAAGACTGTAAATCAATTATACTTCAATTTAAATAAATAATATTTTTGAACCATAACCTTCAAGCTGGAAAAGTAAATGAGCTGAACACATAAACTACTATGAAAATTCAACTCCCTGTTCTGCTTATTTCAATTTCTCAAGTCTTAGTGGACAGATATAAATATTCTTTCCAGAATACAAAGGCAGTAGCTTTCTACACAAAACGATTTCATTCAAGGCACTATTGACAGGCCAATATGAAAATTGTTGACTGATGGCCAATAAGCCTTCTAGGTTCCTCTAGATTCCTCATTCTGCTGGCTTGACTATGTTCCTAGCTCCTGAACCAGTTATTTGTTAGGCATTATGTTCTAAAATATTACTTCTCCATCCATCCATTACTTTTCCAGCTGTATCTTCTTTGTGCGATACAATGTGATGGATGGGTAAAGATGAAGAAAATGAGGTATCCACCCATTGGGGGCTTATGATCTCATGTTGTAAATTAATATATTACTTCTCCATCCAAAGAGGGTGTTTCCCTCAGTTTTACCCTAAGCTAGTTTCTTAAGCATAGACTGGGGGAACAGGGCTAAATAGGTATTAAAATTAAGGTATCATATATCACCGTCATTGGAGACAGAAATGGCAACCGACTCTAGTATTCTTGCCTAGAGAATCCTGTGGACAGAAAAGCCTGGTGGGCTGCTGTCCATAGAGTCGCACAGAGTTGGACATAACTGAAGCGACTTGCATGCATGCATGCATACATATCACCATCATATGAACATTGTTAAAACACATCATAAATAAAGTATGTTATTTCTTTAAGAAAAAATAGTTCTACAAACTTGTTATTCAATAACAAGTTTCTATAATGTTTCTATACAATGTTTCTATACAATGTTTCTATAAACTATAAACATTTCTATAAACCATTGATTTCTCAAAAGAAATGATGTATCTTAAAACATCACTTTAACAAATATGACCTTTTTAAGAAACATGTATATTATTTCAGCAAAAACCAACTTACTCATTGTCTTGCATTGTAGACTCCATTCTTTTGTTTATACTGAGGTGATTCAAGTTTTCCTTCTTTCCTATGTGTGCAATAAAAGGAACATAAAGTTAAAGCAAAATTGTCAAACTTTAAATAGAATTTCGATCACCAAATTTTAAATAAAAAATAAAAGGGTAGACAAATCAAAGAACAGTAGTTAATGAAAAAGTATCCTGAAATTTGGGATGGGAAAATTTTTGCAATATTGTGAAGAACTTTGCAATAGGTTACCTTGTTTCTTTTTTTATTTCCCATTCTAATTTTTTATTCATGATTATATTATACAGAAGAAACAATCTTTTGAATAAAATTTCTATTGGGGCTTGGTATATTAAAAAGAAAAACTAGATAAACCCAACTGGATAATATAAATTTATTTTATAAAGGATGCTTTCATCAAATATTTTAATAAAAATTATTAAAGTTTCCAGTTTATATTATTTAACTCCTATTTTTTTGTCTCACAGTTAACAACAAGAAATTGTTGATACGAATATCTAAAAAATAGTGAGCTCCTCATGATAGTACAGTAAATCAAATATAATTTTAGGGACAAAAGTACCTGACTGCTTAAACGCTAAATGACTTAGTAAACTCTTGGAAATACCTTTAGTGCCTTTGAAGATATTTCAAATACTGCATGGTGTCATTTATAAGTGGAATTTAAAAGATAATAAGTCGATTTATATACAAAACTGAAACAGACTCACTGATAAAACAAACTTGTGGTTACCAAAGGGGAAAGCGAAAAGGGGAGGGACAAATTAGTGGTTTAGGATGTATAGACACAGATAATTATATATAAGACAGTGAGATACACTGTATAGCATAGCAAATGATACCTATTCAAGCTGGTTTTAGAAAAGGCAGAGGAACCAAAGATCAAACTGCCAACATCCGCTGGATCATGAAAAAACCAAGAGTTCCAGAAAAACATCTATTTCTGCTTTATTGACTATGCCAAAGCCTTTGACTGTGTGGATCACAATAAACTGTGGAAAATTCTGAAAGAGATGAGAATACCAGACCACCTGATCTGCCTCCTGAGAAATTTGTATGCAGGTCAGGAAGCAACAGTTAGAACTGGACATGGAGCAACAGACTGGTTCCAAATAGGAAAATGAGTACATCAAGGCTGTATACTGTCACCCTGTTTATTTAACTTATATGCAGAGTACATCATGAGAAACACTGGACTGGAAGAAACACAAGCTGGAATCAAGATTCCCGGGAGAAATATCAATAACCTCAGATATGCAGATGATACCACCCTTATGGCAGAAAGTGAAGAGGAACTCAAAAGCCTCTTGATGAAAGTGAAAGTGGAGAGTTTGCTCAACACTCAGAAAACGAAGATCATGGCATCTGGTCCTATCACTACATGGGAAATAGATGGAGAAACAGTGGAAACAGTGTCAGACTTTCTTTTTCTGGGCTCCAAAATCACTGCAGATGGTGACTGCAGCCATGAAATTAAAAGACGCTTACTCCTTGGAAGGAAAGTTATGACCAACCTAGATAGCATATTCAAAAGCAGAGACATCACTTTGCCAACAAAGGTTCGTCTAGTCAAGGCTATGGTCTTTCCTGTGGTCATGTATGGATGTGAGAGCTGGACTGTGAAGAAGGCTGAGCGCCGAAGAATTGATGCTTTTGAACTGTGGTGTTGGAGAAGACTCTTCAGAGTCCCTTGGACTGCAAGGAGATCCAATCAATCCATTCTGAAGGAGATCAGCCCTGGGATTTCTTTGGAAGGAATGATGGTAAAGCTGAAACTCCAGTATTTTGGCCACCTCATGCGAAGAGTTGACTCATTGGAGAAGACTCTGATGCTGGGAGGGATTGGGGGCAGGAGGAGAAGGGGACGACAGAGGATGAGATGGCTGGATGGCATCACTGACTCGATGGATGTGAGTCTGAGTGACCTCCGAGAGCTGGTGATGGACAGGGAGGCCTGGCGTGCTGCAGTTCATGGGGTCGCAAAGAGTCGGACACGACTGAGCGACTGATCTGATCTGATCTGATCCTGCATTGGTAGGCAGATTACTTACCATTGAGCCATCAGAGAAGCACCCAGGATTTATGCTTTTAAATAATAGACATTTCAATTGTTAAATAGGAGGAATTTTAATGTCTCAAAGAATAACATTTGGATCAGTTATCAAAGAGTACTGAGTGGACTCTATCACACCAAGAGTTTTCCACTTATCTAATAATCACTTTTCCTTATTTCATTCCATTTTATTAGCAATTAACATACACTAAAGTACTGTGGATTCTACGTACTCTTCCTTGCTATACTATATATGATTAATAATTGTGTACTTGCTGCTGCTGCTGCTAAGTCGCTTCAGTTGTATCCGACTCTGTGAGACCCCATAGACGGCAGCCCACCAGGCTCCCCGTCCCTGGGATTCACCAGGCAAGAACACAGGAGTGGGTTGCCATTTCTTCTCCAATAATTGTGTACTTGATTCCCTTTAAATGTAGTTTCACAAAACACTGGTGATAAATGTAATATCACTGAATCGGGACTGCTTCAAAAATTTTATTTGGACTTTCTGGTAAGGCTCCCAGAAGCCCTTTCTTGAACTAATGAGGATATCTTTCGATAGATAATCATGATAATAATGTTTAGAAGTATAAGCAACAATGGTGATGATGATGGCTAACAGTTAAAAAAGTGCCTTTAGGGCCAGGCACTGTTTTAAATGTTATATTATATTAACTAGTTAATCTGCACACCTCTGAGATAGTCATTCTTATTCCCATTTTGCAGATGAGACAACAAATGCACAGAATGGTCATAAAATTTATCTGAAGCTCCAATGCTAGTAAGTGGTACAGTCAGGATCTAAATCCAGCCATTTAGCTACAAAGATTATTCTATTAGCCAAGATGCTATGATTATTTACTAATAAATTAATTTAAAGTTCAAGCAGGTTTAGGCCAGTATCATGCTGCTTCTTGATAAATATACTTTACACTTGGCACATCTCAGGGATCTTTTGGTCCCAAACCAGAAATTAATTGAGGAAAACCTTGACCCAGAGAGGTTTAAAATTACTTGTCTGAGGTGTCACGTACTAACATTTTTTTTCTAAAAGAGTTATTGCAGATCAAGTTGGAGTCTGTAGGCTAAGAGGTGAATGAGATCCTATTATTCTTTTAATTGAACAATTTCTATGTAATATTTTTCTGTTTATATTTTTCCTATTTTCTTCTACTTTTTATGGTTTGTTCTATTGTTCTTTTTCTATCTTTCTGAGTTGAATGTTCAGGTTTTTAGTTTTCAGTCATCTTTTTAAAATATATGCATTGATAAATGTAAACCCACTATGAATGCCTTCATTATCATGCCATGTTTAGGTATAAATTTTTTCCTCTAAGTGCTGACATGTTTTTATTATCACTCAATTCTAAATATTTTATACTTTATAACAAAAAAGATACTCAAATAAACCAAACAGTCTTGAGAAAGAACAAAACTAGAGTTTCTCCCTCTGATTCCAATATAAGACCTGAAACCATAAAACTTCTAGAAGAATAGGCAGTAAGATCTTTTACAACGGACTTAGTAATTTTTTTTTTGATATTATCTTCTCAGGCAAGGGAAACAAAAGCAAAAATAAATAAATAAAAATATATCAAACTAAAAAAGTTTTGCATAGTAAAGGAAACTACTGTCAACTGAATGGAAAAGATATTTCAAAATGGTATGTCTAGTAAGGAGTTAATATCCCAAATATACAAAGAATGTAAACAATTTAACATCAAAAAACCAAACAACCTGATTATAAAATGGACAGAGGGTCTCAACAGACATTTCTCCAACGAAGATATACAGATGGCCAGCAGGCACATGAAAAGATGCTCAAGTGACTAATAATCAGGGAAATACAAACCAAACCTCATATGTGGTCAGAATGGCTATAAGCAAAAAGAGAAGAATCAACAAGTGTTAACAAAGATATGGAGAAAAGAGAATTGTTATGTACTACTAGTGGTAATATAAATTAGTGCAGTCACTATGGAGTACTACTAGAGGCACACAGTAGTGGGAAGGAGGAGTGAGATGAAGGTAGTCAAAAGGTACAAATCTTAGTCATAAGACAAATAAGTACTAGCTATATAACATACAACATGATGAATATAATTAATACTGTGGTATGTTATATATGAAAGCTTTTAAGAGAGAAAGCTAACAGCTCCCATCACAGGGAAAATTTTTTTCCTTTTATTTATATCTATGTGAAATGAATAAGCTCTGGGAAGCTTGCATGCTGCAGTCCATGGGGTAGCAAACAGTAGGACACAACTGACAGACTAAAGAACAACAGCAGAAAAGTGAAATGGGTGATGGATGTTCACTAAACTTACTGTGATAATCATTTCATGATGTATGTAAATCAAATCATTATATTGAACATCTTAAGCAATATGTCAATTATTAGTTCAATAAAACTGGAAGAATAAGTATGGTTTGAATGACAATAAAAACAAACACATAAACTATCTCTATCACTCCTAACTTTTTAAATCTATTTTATCAGTTTCTGAAAAAATAGCCTACTATGATTAAGGACTTATGAGTTTCTCCTTGTAATACTGTCCTATTTTGTCACGTCTTGCTTGAGTTTTTATTTTTCATGAATATACGTTCAGGATTCCTTTTCTGGTATTGAATCTTTCATTCTTTCATTATGGAAAAAGTTCTATTATTTGCAATAAAGCCCTTTTGTCATAATAACTATTTTGGTCTATATTAATATTAATATTCTTATACCAACTCTTAGTTTTTTTTTTCCTGCTTTTTATTTTTATTTATTTTTTTTATCTTTTTTTTTATTAAATTTTATTTTGCTTAACTTTACAATATTGTATTGCTTTTGCCATACATCGAGATGGATCCACCCCAAGTATACACGTGCTCCCCATCCTGAACCCTCCTCCCCAACTCTTAGTTTTTTAAGAAGCTAGTATTTACTGTTCTTTCTACCCCTTTATAATAAATCATATGATGTCTTTGATAATAATATTCACAAAAATAGCTAATATGTATTTCCTTATTGCAAAATTCAGACTTAAATTGAAGAGAGTAAGAAAAATCACTAGACCATTTAGGTATGACCTAAATCAAATCTCTTACGATTATACAGTGTAAGTGATAAACAGATTCAAGGGACTAGATATGATAGACAGAGTGCCTGAAGAATTATGGACAGAGGTTTGTGACACTGTACAAGAGGCAGGGTTTAAGACCATCCCCAAGAAAAAGAAATGTAAAAAGGCGAAATGGTTGTCTGACGAGGCCTTAGAAATAGCTGAGAAAAGAAGAGAAGCTAAGGGCAAAGGAGAAAAGGAAAGATGTACCCATTTGAATGCTGATTTCCAAAGAATAGCAAGGAGAGATAAGAAAGCCTTCCTCAGTGATCAATGCAAAGAAATAGAGGAAAACAAGAGAATGGGAAAGACTACAGATCTCTTCAAGAAAATTAGAGATACCAAGGGAACATTTTATGCAAAGATGGGCTCTATAAAGGACAGAAATGGTATGGACCTAACAGAAGCAGAAGATATTAAGAAGAGGTGGACAGAATACATAGAAGAACTATACAAAAAAGATCTTCATGACCCAGATAATCACGGTGGCATGATCACTCACTGGGATCCAGACATCCTGGGATATGAAGTCAAATGGGCCTTAGGAAGCATCACTACTAACAAAGCTAGTGGAAGTAATGGAATTCCAGTTGAGCTATTTCAAATCCTAAAAGATGATGCTGTAAAAGTGTTGCACTCAGAATGCCCTCAAATTTGGAAAACTCAGCAGAGGCCACAGGACTGGAAAAGGTCAGTTTTCATTCCAATCCCAAAGAAAGGTAATGCCAAAGAATGTTCAAACTACCACACAATTGCACTCATCTCACACTCTAGCAAAGTAATGTCCAAAATTCTACAAGCCACACTTCAAGAATATGTGAACCAAGAGCTTCCAGATGTTCAAGATGGATTTAGAAAAGGCAGAGGAACAAGAGATCAAATTGCCAACATCTGTTGGATCATTGAAAAAGCAAGAGAGCTCCAGAAAAACATCTACTTCTGCTTTATTGACTACACCAAAGCTTTTGACTGTGTGGATCACGATAAATTGGAAAATTCTTCAGGAGATGGGAATATCAGACCACCTTTCCTGCCTCCTGAGAAAGCTGTATGCAGGTCAAGAAGCAACAGTTAGAACTGGACATGGAACAACAGACTGGTTCCAAATCAGGAGAGAAGCATGTCAAGGCCGTATATGGTCATCCTGTTTATTTAACTTATATACAGAGTACATCATGTGAAATGTCAGGCTTGATAAAGCACAAGCTGGAATCAAGACTGCCGGGAGAAATATCAATAACCTCAGATATGCAGATGACACCACCCTTATGGCAGAAAGCAAAGAGGAACTAACGAGCCTCTTGATGAAAGTGAAAGCGGAGTGAAAAAGCTGGCTTAAAACTCAACATTCAGAAAACTAAGATCATGGCATCTGGTCCCATCACTTTATGGCAAAGAGATGGGGAAACAATGGAAACAGTGAGAGACTTTATTTAGGGGGGCTCCAAAATCACTGTAGATGGTGACTGTAGTCATGAAATTAAAAGATGCTTGCTCCTTGGAAGAAAAGCTATGATCAATCTAGACAGCTTATTAAAAAGCAGAGACATTACTTTGCCAACAAAGGTCCATCTAGTCAAAGCTATGGTTTTTCCAGTAGTCATGTATGCATGTGAGAGTTGGGAGTATAAAGAAAGCTGAGCACCAAAGAACTGATGCTTTTGACCTGTGGTGGTGGAGAAGGTTCTTGAGAGTCCCTTGGACTAAAATGAGGTCCAACCAGTCCATCCTAAAGGAGATCAGTCCTGAATATTGATTGGAAGGACTGATGATGAAGTTGAAACTCCAATATTTGGCCACCTGATGCGAAGAACTGACCCTGGAAAAGACCCTGATGCTGGGAAAGAATGAAGTGGGTTGGAGAAAGGGACAACAGATGATGAGATGGTTGGATGGCATCACCAACTCAATGGACATGAGTTTGAGTAAGCTCTGGGAATTGGTGATGGACAGGGAAGCCTGGCATGCTGCAATCCATGGGTCACAAAGAGTTGGACACGACTAAGTGACTGAACTGAACTGAAAATATGTATTAAACACTTACTATATGCCAGTCACTGTTCTAAGTATATTCTGTATGTTAATTCTTTTAATTCTTATAACAATCCTTAGGTAGATGTTATTTCCCCCATTTTAAAGGCAAGTAAGCAAAAACACAATTAAAAGTTCAACTGACAGATATTCCATCTGCTCCCTGAAGATTACAAGGACCTTAAATTTGTAATTCCTTCCTGCTTCCACATATATCTTCCAAGCTCTTATGGTCTATTAGTACTTGTTTTTAACCCATTCTTTTGCTTTATAGTCAGCAGGATTGGTAATCACATTTTTATAACTAGGTTCATAGATTTACCAACATGCTTGCTAATTTATTATTTTACCACAGCTCTTTGCGTTCCATTCCTTTATTTGAGGCTCAGTTATGAGCATGTACTCACAGAAGAATATTCTTTAATAATCTTTCAAGGAGTATTTGTGAATGGTTAATTCTCTCAGACTGAATGAAAATACCTTTACTTCATTCTTACTTCCTGAATGAAAACTTCAGATGTGATTTTCAGTTGGTATTATTCCATTTCCTGCCATAGTCTATAGACACTGATGAGAAGTCTAATGTTGGCCTGTTGCTAAAATTTTCTCTTTGTTTTTGATGTTCTGCAGTTTTATCATGATATGATTAGGTGTGAGTTTGTTTTAATTATTCTTGCTCAGACAAAGCATGTTATTCTAATCTGGAAATTTCCATCTTTTCCTCAACTACGAAAACCTGATCGTCCATATACCTTAGACTACTGCTTCTGCTTCTTTTTCTCTTCTTTATTGTGGAACTTCTATTTGACATATGTTGGAGTTTATTCTATCCATTACTTTTCTTTATTGTTTTATCATATACTCCATCTGTTTATCTGTCTATGCTGTTAACACTGCTACAATCTGGGGTGATTTCTACATATCTATTGTCTATTTTACAAGTACTCTCTTTGACTGTCAAATTTGGTGTTTATCCTTCCACCCCAACTATTAAAAAACAGGAGCATTCTTAGGAGTAAAGGAACATAAAATTTTACCATCTTTTCTCTCCTCTAAAAAGGATACTACTTTGGAAAACTTTGCCAAGTAGTAGGGACAGGGATCGGAGAAGGAAATGGCACCCCACTCCAGCGTTCTTGCCTGGAAAATCCCATGGATGGAGGAGCCTGGTAGGCTGTAGTCCATGGGGTTGCTAAGAGTCGGACATGATTGAGCAACTTCACTTTCACTTTTCACTTTCGTGCATTGGAGAAGGAAATGGCAACCCGCTCCAGTGTTCTTGCCTGGAGAATCCCAGGGACCGGGGAGCCTGGTGGGCTGCTGTCTATGGGGTCGCACAGAGTCAGACACGACTGAAGCAACTTAGCAGCAGCAGCAGGGACGGGGATGACCCCTACTAAGGGGCAGGGCAGTATAATGACACACACATAACCATAAATAAATGTAATCAATATACACGATAACAAATGAGAGAGAGGGTGAGTGTGTGTGTAGGTGTATCTTCACTGTATAAACTGGAAGCAGTCACTCCGTTTGAAGGCTATGTAGAATTTAAGTAGAGAGAAGACTTAGATCTAGATTTTTTTCCTTTTATTATTGTAAATAAATTTAAATTTAATATTGCCACCTGTTCACATAGTATGTAATTCAACTGAACACAGAAAGCACATACAAAAACCTGGAGAAAGAATATTCCAGGTTGAAAGAAGTGCAAGTGCAGTTCTTGTGGAGGCAACAGGCTCAGCATGATTGACAAATAGCCAGAAAGTAAGGGTGGCTGAAGTACTGTAAACATGGGAAGGGCAGGAGAATAAATGAGATAGATGAGCACCTAAAATGTCTTTGAAAATGTGCTTTAAGCAGAAGTGCTTATTTAAATTGTACCTTGTGTTTTGTACAATACTTAAAAAGTAATGCTGTTAACAGAAGTTATAATTTCATTTAGAACTTAAGTTGTAAGACTCAAGCTTTTCTATTTCTAAAATACAATAAGATGACATATTAGGAAAATCAATATAATGATTACAAATGACATAATCTGCTACAAGATCCTAGGAAGAATTCTATTTTGAGACTTGTGTGAGAACCATATATCAAAGAATACATAAAACACATATGTACAGTTTAATGAATAATTATAGAGTGAACCAGCATAGCCATCATATAGAAATAGAATATTACCAGCACCCTAGGAACTCTTGCTATATGACTTTTCAAAAAAGAGCTTACCAAGTACTATAACCGGTGATAATTATCCACTTAAATGTCAACTGAGATCATGTGACCAATCTTTTTATGGGCAAAAGAAATGTTCCCTTAAGTCCATATTTAATTTCAATATGGAAATTAAGTACGTATCCACTTAAAATCTATTCACATTTCAGTATAGAGATGTTCCATATCTAAGGCACTAATTTTTAATTTTAAACAAAAGGTGTATCAAGTGAATTAAAGAAAAAACAACAACCCAGAACTATAGAGCTTGAAGAAGACATATACATCTTCATGTATTTTTGTGAAAGCAAACTTAAGAGTGATAGCTTTAAGATTAAGAAGCACCTGATTAAAGTCATTCAAAAGTTAAGATCTCGTTATAGGTTTCATTACAACAAATTAGGTTAAATGAGGAGACTTCTTTCTCTGTAGCTTCCAGTATATACTTAGCACTCAAATATTGTACAATAAATATGAATCAGGCTAATCACAGTATATCTAAAATATATTCTTTTAAATTTAAGCCTACTTAATATTTCATATTATAGAAATTTGACATGTCACTGATTCATGACTTTTTTACAATATTAAAAATTAAGCCTATGAAATCTAGATTCCTACATCTTTTATTTTTTTTTTTTCCTCTCTTTAATGACTATTTTAGCAATAAACTACCAGAGGATAAGAAATATGTGTGGTCAGAATTAACAATAATTTAAAATAAAGAATTTCATATCAAAATTAGATTATTGTCTAAGAGTAATTATACAAACCTTTTGCAAGTGCACTTAAAATAGTAACAGAAGAGAATGAAATATAATAAATAAAACAAGCTATAAAAACACAGGAAATGTGGATAAAACTAAATGGACAACATGAATAAAAATAACATTTAGAAGTATTAAAGTGTAGTACATTACCTGAATTATATGCCCTTTAATTTATGCACGTGATGGATAGCTTGTTAACTTGTTAAGGGGCTAAACTATTATAATTGATAGTGGCTGAAGGCAGTCACGCCATAATTTCTATTTAATGGATGGGAAGTAAGGTAACAAAGTCTGCAGCAGCATTTTAATGTAACTGCCTAGAGTTTACATTTATGTCCAAAGTATTACCTATATTCTAGTCTTTTCTATGTTGAATTCTTTAAAAAAGACAAAAATCAGCTGCCGCAGGATTCACATATTATTAAATCAAAATTCCGATTTAACCAACATCTAGAAAAAAAATCTCACAATAAGCAGAAAAGAATGTTCAACTAACCATTTGATGGTCCATTTCTGTTTTCTTGTGCTTTTGAGCTTGTGGGAGAAGCACCTGGGCTCATTTGACAGGTTCCAGTTGTTGGAGAATAGTCTGCAGCACTTTTCTTCCTTGTAATTTTAGGAGAACCAAATGACTAGAAATAAATATTAATTTGGGACAAATATATTATGTTTAGTTACAGACCTTTGGAAATACATTTGAAAAACTCACAAAATTCAAACAAATACTCTTTGCTCTTTCTTTTTGGATTTAAATATAATCCAATTAATTAATTGAATATAATCCATCACTATCTTCAAAGTGAACACTGTTATTTCAGGGTATGCACATTTTTCAGGTCTCCATACTAATTAGGGTATCTCAATCAGATGTTTATGAAGTTTTAACAATGAAGGGTTGCTACCTTCTGAGATGGTATTTCCAAGCAAGTAGAGACAACCAACTCTCCCAGTTACATCAGACATTTGCTGTCAGCACAAGCATGGCGGCTGCGACGGCACACGAGTGCAGCTGAGAGGAGCTACCCCACGTCCAAGGTCAGGGGCAGCAGCCGAGAGGAGTTACCCCACGTCCAAGGTAAGGAGCAGCTGCTGAGCTTTGCTGGAGTGGCCATGAAGAGATACCCCACATCCAAGGTAAGAGAAACCCAAGTAAGACGGTAGATGCTGAGAGCGGGCATCGGAGGGCAGACAGACTGAAAATACAATCACAGAAAACTAGCCAATCTGATCACATGGACCACAGCTTTGTTTAACTCAATGAAACTAAGCCATGCCCTAAAGGGCCACCCAAGACAGGCGGGTCATGGTGGAGAGCTCTGACAGAATGTGGTCCACTGGAGAAGGGAATGTCAAACCACTTCAGTATTCGTGCCTCAAGAACTCCATGAACAGTATGAAAAGGAAAAAGATAAGACATTGAAAGAGGAACTCCCCAGGTCAGTAGGTGCCCAATATGCTACTAGAGATCAGTGGAGAAATAACTCCAGAAAGAATGAAGGGATGGAGCAAAAGCAAAACAACACCCAGTTGTGGACGGAACTGGTGATAGAAGCAAGGTCTGATACTGTAAAGAGCAATACTGCATAGGAACCGGGAATGCTAGGTCCCTGAGTCAAGGCAAATTGGAAGTGGTCAAACAGATGGCAAGAGTGAATATAAACATTCTAGCAATCAGTGAACTAAGAAGGACTGGAATGGGTGAATTTAACTCAGATGACCATTATATCTACTACTGTGGGCAGGAATACCCTAGAAAAAATGGAGCAGCCATCACGGTCAACAAGAGTCCGAAATGCAGTACTTGGATGCAATCTCAAAAACGACAGGATGATCTCTGTTCGTTTCCAAGGCAAACCATTCAATATCACGGTAATCCAGGTCTATGCCCTGACCAGTAATGCTGAAGAAGCTGAAGTTAAATGGTTCTATGAAGACATACAAGAGCTTTTAGAACTAACACCCCCAAAAGATGTCCTTTTCATTGTAGGGGACTGGAATGCAAAAGTAGGAAGTCAAGAAACACCTGGAGTACAAGGCAAATTTGGCTGCGGAGTACAGAATGAAGCAGGGCAAAGGCTAACAGAGTTCTGCCAAGAGAATGCACTGGTCATAGCAAACACCCTCTTTCAACAACACAAGAGGACTCTACACATGGACATCACCAGATGGTCAACACTGAAATCAGACTGATTATATCCTTTGCAGCCAAAGACGGAGAAGCTCTATAAAGTCAGCAATAACAAGACCAGGAGCTGACTGTGGCTCAATCATGAACCCCTTATTGCCAAATTCAGACTGAAACTGAACAAAGTGGGGAAAACCATTCAGGTTTTCCTACACCATTCAGGTATGACCTAAATCAAATGTCTTATGACTATGCACTGGAAGTAAGAAATAGATTTAAGGGACTAGATCTGATGGACAGAGTGGTTGATGAACTATGGACTGAGATTCATGACATTGTACAGGAGACAGGGAGCAAGACCATCCCCATGGAAAAGAAATGCAAAACAGCAAAATGGCTGTCTGAGGAGGCTTTACAAATAGCTGTGAAAAGAAGAGAAGAGAAAAGCAAAGGAGAAAAGGAAAGATATACCCATTTGAATGCAGAGTTCCAAAGAATAGCAAGGAGAGATAAGAAAGCCTTCCTCAGCAATCAATGCAAAAAAACAGAGGAAAACAATAGAATGGGAAAGACTAGAGACTTCTTCAAGAAAATGAGAGCTACCAAGGGAACATTTCATGCACACATGGCCAAAATAAAGGACAGAAATGGTATGGACCTAACAGAAGCAGAAGATATGAAGAAGAGGTGGCAAGAATACACAAAAGAACTGTACAAAAAAGATCTTCATGACCCAGATAATCAAGAAGGTGTGATCACTCACACACATCTAGAGCAGGACATCCTGGAATGCGAAGTCAGGTGGGCCTTAGGAAGCATCACTATGAACAAAGCTAGTGGAGGTGATGGAATTCCAGTTGAGCTATTTCAAATTCTAAAACATGATGCTGTGAAAGTGCTGCACTCAATATGCCAGCAAATTTGGAAAACTCAGCAGTGGCCACAGGACTGGAAAAGGTCAGTTTTCATTCCAATCCCAAAGAAAAGTAATGCCAAAGAATGCTTAAATTACCACACAATTGCACTTATCTCACACGCTAGTAAAGTAATGCTCAAAATTCTGCAAGCCAGGCTTCAGCAACATGTCAACCATGAACTTCCAGTTGTTCAAGCTGGTTTTAGAAAAGGCAGAGGAACAAGATATCAAATAGCCAACATCTGCTGGAACATTGAAAAAGCAAGAGAGTTCCAGAAAAACATCTATTTCTGCTTTATTGACTATGCCAAAGCCTTTGACTGTGTGGATCACAAGAAACTGTGGAAAATTCTGAAAGAGATGGGAATACCAGACCACCTGACCTGCCTCTTGAGAAACCTGTATACAGGTCAGGAAGCAACAGTTAGAACTGGACATGGAACAACAGACTGGTTCCAAATAGGAAAAGGAGTATGACAAGGCTGTATATTGCCACCCTGCTTATTTAACTTATATGCAGAGTACATCATGAGAAACACTGGGCTGGAAGAAGCACAAGCTGGAATCAAGATTGCTGGGAGAAGTATCAATAACCTCAGATATGCAGATGACACCACCCTTATGGCAGAAAGTAAAGAACAAAAGACCCTCTTGAGGAAAGTGAAAAAGGAGAGTGAAAAAGTTGGCTTAAAGCTGAACATTCAGAAAACAAAGATCATGGTACCCAGTCCCATCACTTCATGGCAAATAGATGGGGAAACAGTGTCAGACTTTATTTTTGGGAGCTCCAAAATCACTGCAGATGGTGACTGCAGCCATGAAATTAAAAGATGCTTACTCCTTGGAAGGAAAGTTACGACCAACCTAGACAGCATACTAAAAAGCAGAGACATTACTTTGCCAACAAAGGTCCGTCTAGTCAACGCTATGGTTTCTCCAGTGGTCATTTATGCATTTGAGAGTTGCACTGTGAAGAAAGCTGAGCACTGAAGAATTGATGCTTTTGACCTGTGGTGTTAGAGAAGACTCTTGAGAGTCCCTTGGACTGCAAGGAGATCCAACCAGTCCATCCTAAAGATCAGTCCTGGGTGTTCATTGGAGGGACTGATGTTGAAGCTGAAACTCCAATACTTTGACCACCTGATGCAGAGAGCTGACTCATTTGAAAAGACCCTGATGCTGGGAAAGATTGAGGGCAGGAGAAGGGGATGACAGAGGATGAGATGGTTGGATGGTATCACTGACTCGATGGACGTGAGTCTGAGTGAACTCGGGGAGTTGGTGATGGACAGGGAGGCTTGGCGTTCCACGGTTCATGGGGTCGCAAAGAGTCGGACACAACTGAGCGACTGAACTGAGCTGATCTTGAAGGATAATTACAGGGCTAGGCAAGAGAAATGCTCAGCAGTTCTCTCTCAGTAAGACCCACAGGGAAATCCTAGGAAGAGTTAGTGGTGTCTTTCAACTTCACAGATTTGCTCTGACACACGTCCTAATGATTACCAAAATAATGTTCAGACAACTGAGTATTGCATATAAGGCCTTTGAGAATTTGACCTATTCTAAATAAATCCTCTCTATAGCTTCCTGCTCTGTGTTTACACAGACCTCGTGTATACCTCTTACTGGAGTTAGTGAATTCTAGTAATTCTTTACATTTCTGTATACTCCACTAAAATTTACGTTTCTGAAAATAAACTGTTATTTCATCTTTGTAGTCTAGAACTAAAAAACGTATGATAAACAGATGATTCAAAAGCAACAGTCCAATAAACTTAGCCACATGATTCCACTCAAAATATATTCATTTGTTCATTCATTCATTATTAAATGACACTTACAGTCCCAGTCACTTAGGCTATTCACATTTCAGTTCAGTTCTCAGTTACTCAGTTGTATCCAACTCTTTGAAAGCCCATGGACTGCAGCATGCCAGGCTTTCCTCTCCATCACTAACTCCTGGAGTGTACTCAAACCCATGTCCATCGAGTTAGTGATGTCATCTAACCGTCTCATCCTGTGTCGTCTCCTTCTCCTCCTGCCTTCAATCTTTCCCAGAATCAGTGTCTTTTCTAAAGAGTCAGTTCTTTGCATCAGGTGGCCAAAGTATTGGAGTTTCAGTTTCAGCATCAGTCCTTTCAATGAATATTCAGGACTGATTTCCTTTAGGATGGACTGGTTGGATCTCCCTGCAGTCCAAGGGACTCTCAAGAGTCTTCTCCAACACCACAGTTCAAAAGCCTCAATTCTTCTGCACTCAGCTTTCTTTATGGTCCCAACTCTCAAATCCATACATGACTACTGGAAAAACCATAGCTTTGACCAGATGGATCTTTGTTGGCAAAGTAATGTCTCTGCTTTTTAATATGTTGTCTAGGGTGATCATAGCTTTCCTTCTAAGGAGCAAACATCTTTTTATTTCATGGCTGCAGTCATCATCTGCAGTCATTTTGGAGCTCCCAAAATAAAGTCTCTCACTGTTTGCATTGTTTCCCCATCTATTTGCCATGAAGTGATTGGACCAGATGCCATGATCTTAGTTTTCTGAATGTTGAGTTTTAAGCCATCTTTTTCATTTGGGCCTCGGCTTATCTTTCACTGTTTGGGACCTCACTCATAATCTACTTTCTCCAAATACTCATCATCACACTATTGTTTCCTGTTCTGAATTCCCTTTAAACTTGTCTTCTATAATACTTACCTACCACCCAGCATCTGGCTAACTAATGTACATACAGGAACGAAACAAATTGTTCTGGCCTCATAATCGGCAGAGAACAGGTCTAAAGGTAGTATGTGTGCTATAGAAATTTGAAGAAGGAAAATCAAAATAAAAGTCTGCAGTAATCTCACAGGATTCCTGTGAGAAGGAAGCGTGAGGCTTAGATGAGTGAAAACAAAAGGTATGAAAAACCTGAAATGTAGAGATGAAATGGACAGCAAAGGGTGGATTTGGGGGATAAAGGAAATGTCTGAAGGGTCATGATATGTTGCAAACATTGTAGAATTACACTTTAGCTTGGTTGCTGACTTGAAATAGTTATATAACTCTCTACTGTCAACTATTCTTTATTTTTAAGACACCATGCCAGAAATAGTAGCTATGTTACCTTTTCCAATAATTTTGGTATTAGTTCCAGAATCTATAGCATCAATTATTTTTTTACAGTTAAGATTTTAAATGATAGATACTTCTTTGTATTGGGGGAACAAAAGGCATTTCATTCTTTATTTTCTGTATCCACAGTAGCCACAAATGTAACCAATATCTTTTTAAAAAAATCAAACTATAATATCAAGTTATAGCTCTAAAGCAATCTTTTTCATAAGGTGAAAGGGTTTTAAGTCTCTTTATCAGGTGGCTATTATTACCTCTCTACCTTGAGTTTTCACCTGTTTATATGTATTCAGTCATAAACTATGACATTTATCCAATCCAACCCCACTTTTCTAAGAATTTATTGCCCAGAACTATTTCACAGTGTATGTACAAGAAATGAAAGTCACTACGTTAATGTACATTGATGTCAATCTGTTTTCCTATTTTCACCAAAAATTATTTTTCCAATTGCCAAATATCTAAGCATTGCAACTGTAGATCATATATTTATCCTTGAAAACAATTTTCTAGCTTTCGCAAAATAGGTCTTCGTGTGTGTACATGTGCGTGCACATGTGTGTGTATATATAAAATTTTTGCCCTCACCTTAAAAATACTAAGGCTTCTCCTTTGCTAGCTTTTTTTTGGTGTGTGATCTGTGTTGATTACAAGGGAAAATGTCTGTCCACAATTGTATTATGTGTGTGTGTGTGTGTGTGTGTGTGTGTGTGCACGCGCGTGCTTAGTCACATCCAATTCTTTGTGGTCCCCTGAGCTGTAGCCCGCCAGACTTCTGCCCATGGAATTTTCCAGGCAAGAATACTGGAGCAGGTTGCTATTTCCTAATCCAGATCTTCCCAACCCAGGGATTGAACCCAAGTCTTTTGTACTTCCTGCATTGGCAGGCAGGTTCTTTACCACTAGCGCTATCTGGGAAGCCCATATAATGGTAATATACTTGGAAAAAAGAAAATCTACCTTTCTATACTATCCCACTAAATATTCTACATATTTATATGTATCTGTCTACTTAGAGACAAAAATGTATAATCTTACTTCTTTTTTATAATTTTATTTATTTTTCTTTATTGGCCGTGCTGGGTCTTTGTTGCTGAGTGGACTTTCCTCTAGTTGTAGCAAGTGGGGGCTACTCTTCATTGCAGTGTGAGGCCTTCTCATTGCAGTGGCTTCTCTTGCTGCGGAGTACCAGCTCTAGGCACACAGGCTTCAGGAGTTGTGGTTCCCAGGCTCTAGTGCACAGGGTCAGTAGCTGTGGTGCACGGGTTTACTTGTTCCACAGCATGTGGGATCTTCCTAGACCAGGGGTCAAGCCTGTGTCTCCTGCACTGGCAAGTGGATTCTTTACCACTGAGCCACAAGGGAAACTCCAGAATCATACTTCTTTAAGTTCTATTTCTCTTGAAGTTTAAGCTAATTTTTAAACTCTGAAGATGATCCTAGAATCCATTTAAGAATTTCCATTTTGCCAAACCGCAAACATTGAAGGACGTGGCCTACTTAGTCCAAATGTTACTGTACTTTTTGTAAGGAGGTCAAACCTTGTATATTAGCAAAACTAAAACTTGAGCATTGATTTTTCTGCCCAGAACAAAAGAAATGAATGTTCTCTCCATAATTTCAAATATATGTGACATCCTTTCTCAAGTTCTTTCACAAACTGTGGCCTGCTTCATCACCTTGTTTAAAGCATATTCTACCAAAAAGAGTTATTGATTTTTAACCTATTATAAACAGTCTAAAAAGTACCAACTTAGGGTTCTTTCAGGATGAAATATGGGATATAATGGGTCTGCTACTATTATTATGAAATATTAGCCTATGCTATCACTGAAACGTTTAAAACACAGGTATTGTAGCTATTTGGACAACCAGAAGCAAAAGAAAAACTAGGGTAGCTAATAGAGACAATTCTTTATAACCTTATACTGGCTAACCCAGTTATTGGAATGATGCACCTAAGATACTCTGCATCACTAGTACTTATGGAATTACATTAGAAAATTTAAAATACCAGCTGTCTCAGGGATTTTTCACAATTTAGGCCTAAGGTTCCTAAAAGAGTCCTAAATATCAACTGTTTTCAGTTAGAGGCTATTATGAATTAAGATGCTAAGAACATTCTTGTATGTCTTTTTGTGGCTATATGATTTTATTTACTTGGAAAGTCCAGGAGTAAAATTGCCAGGCTATAGGATGGCTGTAGATTTATTTTGTATACATAAAATAAAGGCTCAATAGTTCTCCAAAGTGTTTCAGTTCAGTTCAGTCACTCAATTGTGTCTGACTCTTTGTGACACCGTGGACTGCCGCTCGCCAGGCTTCCCTGTCCATCAACTCCCAGAGCTGGCTCACACTCATGTCCATCTAGTTGGTGATGCCATCTAACCATCTCATCCTCTGTCATCCCCTTCTCCTGCTTTCAATCTTTCCCAGCATCAGGGTCTTTTCAAATGAGTCAGTTCTTCGCTTCAGGTGGCCAAAGTATTGGAGTTTCAGCTTTAGCATCAGTCCTTCCAATGAATATTCAGGACTGATTTCCTTTAGGATGGACTGGTTGGATCGCCTTGAAGTCCAAGGGACTTTCAAGAGTCTTCTCACAACATCACAGTTCAAAAGCATCAATTCTTCGGTGTTCAGCTTTCTTTATAGTCCAACTCTCACATACACGACTACTGGGAAAACCATAGCTTTGACTAGACGGACCTTTGTTAACAAAGTAATGGCTCTGCTTTCTAATATGTTGTCTAGGTTTGTCATGGCTTTTCTTCCAAGGAGCAAGTGTCTTTTAATTTCATGGCTGCAGTCACCAACTGCAGTGATTTTGGAGCCCAAGAAAATAAAGTCTCTCACTGTTTCCATTGTTTCCCCATCTATTTGCCATGAAGTAATTGGACCAGATGCCATGATCTTAGTTTTCTGAATGTTGAATTTTAAGCCAGCTTTTTCACTCTCCTCTTTCATCAAGAAACTCTTTAGTTCCTCTTTGCTTTCTGCCCTAAGAGTGGTGTCATCTGCATATCTGAGGTTATTGATATTTCTCCCAGCAATCTTGATTCCAGCTTGTGCTTCATCCAGCCCTGCATTTCTATTGATGTGCTCTGCGTCTAAGTTAAATAAGCAGGGTGACAATATACAGCCTTGATGTACTCCTTTCCTACAGTGTTTATATCATTTTAAATTGCTATCAATAAATGAGAGCTCTAAATCCTGCACATCCTCACCAACCTTTAGATTGTTTTAGGTGTTCCTGTGTTGGTTTTTAAAGTCATTCTGTTTTGATATTGCTATCTAGCTATTCTTTTCATATTGTTCATGAGGTTTTCATGGCAAAAATACTGAAGTGGTCTGACACTCCAAAAGCTGGCTTAAAATGCAACATTCAAAAAACTAAGATCATGGCATCTGGTCTCATCACTTCATGACAAATAGATGGGGAAACAATGGAAAGAGTGAGAGACTTCATTTTCTTGGGCTCCAAAATCACTGCAGATGGTGACTGCAGCCATGAAATTAAAAGACATTTGCTTCTTGGAAGAAAAGCTATGACAACCTAGACAGCATATTAGAAAGCAGAGCCATTACTATGTCAACAAAATTCTGTCTAAACAAAGCCATTAGTTATTCCATGTATGGATGTGAGAGTTGGACCATATAGAAAGCTGAGCACCAAAGAACTGATGCTTTTGAAATGTGGTGTTGGAGAAAACTCTCAAGAGTCCCTTGGACTGCAAGGAGATCAAATCAGTCAATCCTAAAGGAAATCAGTCCTGAATATTCGTTTAAAGAACTGATGCTGAAGCCGAAATTCCAATACTTTGGCCACCTGATGCGAAGAAGTGACTCATCTGAAAAGACCCTGATGTTGGGAAAGATTGAACGCAGGAGGAAAAGGGAACAATAGAGGATGAGATAGTTGGATAGCATCACCAACTCAATGGACATGAGTGTGAGCGAGCTCTGGGTGTTGGTGATAGACAGGGAAGCCTGGCGTGCTCCTTTCCATGGCATCACAAAGAGTCATGCACAACTGAGCGACTGAATTGAACTTAGCTATTCTAGTGAGTGGGAGTGGTTATCACTTTGTGGTTTTAATTTGTATTTTCAATGATGAATAACACTGAATATTTTTTCATTTGCTAATTTTCCATTAAATATCTGTCTGAGACTTGTAAAGCTTGACAGCTAATGATTTGGGGACTATTATGTGACTCAGACTATGTAAATGTAATGTATTGATCGTTCCAAATGTGCTTTTGGGTTTTAATTGTATACAAATTTCTTTTGTATCAAAAAAAAAATGAAGTATCTTTCAGAGGATTGTTCAGCAGCCCAAGGGATCTGAAACACCATCTTAAGGCTGCTCTTCTTAAAGTGGGAAATTCTGATATTAGTGACAACATGAATGAACCTGGAGAACATTATGGTAAGTGAAATGCAACGAGAAAGACAAACCACTTCACGGTCTCACTTACATGTGAAGAAAATAAAAAGGTCTAATTCACAGAAACAGACAGTATGAAAGCGGTTTTTAGTCACTGGGAGATGGAGGAACAGAGGGTACAAACTTTCATTGTAAGATAAATAAGGTCTGAGGATCTAATGGATAGCATGGTGACTATAACTAATAACACTATTATATAGTAACTGAAATCTGATAGAAGGGTAGAACTTAAATGTTGTTACCAAAAAAGAAAAAGAAAAAGTTGAAGTTATAGATGGATTAATTGATGGGAACAATCCTTTCACAATGTGTGTGTGTGTATAAAAAAGACACACATACATATATGTACACACAATGAATATACATGTTCACAATCTATAAATCATCACATTGTACACTTCAAATATCTTACATGTTGATCAATTATATCTCACTAAAGTTGAAGAAATGGAGAAGGAAATGGCAACTCATTCCAGTATTTATCCCTGGGAAATTTCATGGTCAGAGGAGTCCGGTGGGCTATAGTCCAAGGGGTCACAAAGAGTCAGACATGACTTAGCAACTAAACAAAAACAACAAAGAGGAAAAAAGTGAAAGCCTTGGGTCATCCTTTTTTTTTCTCCTTTCCCTATTTCCTGTTTTAAACCAGATTTTTCCTAAAAGCCTGACTCCTACCTTACATAGACATACTCACGTGATTCTTGAGTGTCTCCATAACTTCTAAATGATTTGTGTAAAATAACCTGAAGACATTAGGAATGTCATTCCTTGTGCCAAACCTTGTGAGTCAAGACTACTCCTTGATATGATTCATGCCAAAACTTACATTGGCATATGAGTGAACCAAATCTACTTAATTTCCTATTAAGAGAGGAGAAATGGGAGGCTTTTATGTAGAAAGAAGGGGTGGGAAACCAAGATAGGAAGATGAATATATATTTAAGTTACTCAGGGAGCCTTTATGCAGATACAAAAAACTTAAGTTCAAATTTATGTTTAATAAGAGATGGACAAATTAACAACTCCATGTTTTACTGCTGCTACTGCTGCTGCTGCTAAGTCGCTTCAGTCGTGTCCGACTCTGTGCGGCCCCAGAGACGGCAGCCCACCAGGCTCCCCCATCCCTGGGATTCTCCAGGCAAGAACACTGGAGTGGGTGCCATTTCCTTCTCCAATGCATCAAAGTGAAAAGTAAAGGTGAAGTCGCTCAGTCATGTCCGACTCCTAGCGACCCCATGGACTGCAGCACATCAGGCTCCTCTGTCCGTGGGATTTTTCAGGCAAGAGTACTGGAGTGGGGTGCCATTGCCTTCTCTACCATGTTTTACTACTAGACACCAAAGCTTTGTGCCAGTTCTTGAATTTATAAGGAAGGAAGGATAGCCTGATGCTCTGTTCTTTCCCTGATTCCTTCTTCTCATTCCTGAACTAGAGAAAACTGAGCTCCCTTGACCTTTGGGGACTCTATCAGCAGTGTGTGTTCTTGGTTGCACTGGATACTTTCTTTCCTTTCTGCACTATGTTTACTATATGTTTCTGCTATATGCTGATCCTTTTTCCCTTTCCTCTTCTTGCCAAGAGAACTCAATGAATAAAGACGTACTGATACTGAAAGAAAAGAGGATAAAAAAATTATAAACACACACACACATCTAACAAGGTAGCCCCAAAATACAAGGAGCAAAAACTGACAGAACTGAAGGAAGAAAAAGAAAAAGAAAAATAATAGGGGAAACTTCAATGCCCCATTGTCAATAATAGACCAACTAGACAAAAAATCAGCAAGGAAACAGAAGACTTGAACAATACTATATACCAGTTAGACCTAACACATATCTATTGAGCCCTCCATCTAACAATAGCAGAATACACATTCTTCTCAAGTGCACACGTAATATTAGCCAGGACAGAAGATATGTTAAGCAGAAAAAAAAAAAAAAAACACTCAGTAAATGTGAAAAAAATTAGAATCACATAAAGAACAGTTTCTAATCACAACAGAATAAAATTACAAATTAAAAACATACAGACATTTGGAAAATAAATTTATAGAAATTAAATAACATACTCCTAGAAAACCAATCAAAAAGGAAATTAGAAAACATATTGAGGAGAATGAAAATGAACCATAACATATTTAAAAACTTATGGGATGGAAAGTAGTACTCAGAGAAAAATTTAAACACTTACATTAAAAAAAGAAGAAAGCTCTCAAATCAATAACCTAAGCTTTCAACTTAAGAAATTAGAAAAGGAATAGACTAAACCCAAAGACATTAGAAGAAAAAAAAATATTAATATTAAGGAGAAAGCAAATGAAATGGAAAATAAGAAAAAAGAGAACAATGAATTCAAAAGTTGGTTCTTTGGGGGAAAAAAAAAAAAAACCAACAAACCTTTATCTAGACTGACCAAGAAAGAAATAAGATTCAAATTACTAAAATCAGGAATGAGGGGGCAGATATTACAACCAACCCTGGAGAAATAAAAGGGATTATAAGGGGATACTATGAACAATTGTATGCCAACAGATTAGCTAATCTAGATGAAGTGGACAAATTCCCCAAAATACACAGCCCACCAGGACTGAATCATGGAGAAATAGAAAACTGGAACACATTAAAAGCAAGAAAAGAGATTAGATTAATTCAGAAAACTTGTGAAAAAGAAAACTGTAACGCCAGAGAGCTTCACTGGTGAATTCTACCAGCATTTAAAGAAGTGACATCAATTCTTCTCAAATTCTATAAAAAAGCAGGGAACACTTTCTAACTCCTTCTATGAGACCAGCATTACTCTGATAGCAAAACCAGATGAATACCTTAAAAGAAAACTATAGCCCAATTTCTGCAACACAGAGAACAAAGTTGGAAGACTCATATTTCCTAATTTCAAATTTATAGTAATTTAAAAACTTTTTATTTTGAAACACAGCATGGTGGTGGCATAAGGTCAGATGTGTAGACAAATGGAATAGACTTGAAAGTCCAGAAATAAATTCATATATTTATAGTCAACTAATCTTCAATAAGAGTTCTAAGGCCATTCAATGGGGGAAGTAATAGCTTTTTAACAAACATTGCTAGGACAAATGAACTACATGCCCCTAATATTACACCATGTCAAAAATGAACTCTATTATCTATTAGATTTTTAACATGTGTGCTAAACACTATAAAACTCCTAGAAAGAAATATAGTGGAAGTCTGCATTACTATAGGTTGCACAAGACATCAAAGAAAAAAATAAGTTGGACTTCATCAAAATTTTAAACTTTTGTGTATCAAAGGAGTCTATCAAGAAAGACAATCCACAGAACTGATGAAAGTACGTGCAAATCATATATCTGATAAGGTAACAGTGTTGAGAATATATAAAGAATTCTTACAACTCAACAGTAAAAGACAACCCAATTAAAAAATGGGCAAAGATTTGAAGATATTTCTCCAAAGAAAATATACAGATGGCCAATTAGCACATGAAAAGATGTTCAACATTACCAGGGAAATACAAATTAAAACCACAACAGGATATGACTTCACACCCAGTAGGATGGCTAGAATCAAAAAGTCAGTTAATAAGAAATGTTGAGGAGGATGTGGATAAACTGGAATCCTTACATACTGTTAGTGGGGATATAAAATGCTGTAGAAAAGACTTTAGCAATTTTGTAAAAAGTTAGAATCACCATATGACTCAACAATTCCACGCCAGGTATATAAGAAAACTGAAAACATATAAAATGCTGTACAAGAATGTTATATACATTATTTGTAATAGTAAAAAAGTGGAAACAACTCAAAGGTCCTTCAGCTGTATGTGTGTGCTACGTCGCTTCAGTCATGTCTGACTCTTTGCAACCCTATGGGCCAAAGCCTGCCAGGCTCCTCTGTCTATGAGATTCTCCAGGCAGGAATTCTGAAGTGGGTTGCCATGCTCTCCTCCAGGGGATCTTCCCTACCCAGAGACAGAATCTGTGTCTCCTGCATTGGCAGGGGGATTCTTCACCACTAGCAGCACTAAAGAATACAAGTCCATTCTTCAGCTGAGGAACAGATAAACAAAAGGTGATATACCCATACAAAAGAATAAGATTGAGCCATAAAAAGGAATACAGTACTGTTCATGTGATAAACCTTGGAAAAACTTGAAAATGTTATGCTAAATGAAAGAAGTCAGTCACCAAAGGCCACATATTGTATGATTCCATTTATGTAATATGACCAGAATAGGCAAATCCACGGAAACAGCAAATAAATTAGTAGTTGCCAGGGAATGAGAGGAGGAGGGAATTGAAACTAACTGCTAATAGGTAGGATTTGTTTTTGGTGTGGTGGAAATGTTCTGAAATCAAATAGTGGTGATGACTGCACAATGTAATGAGTATATAATAAATCACTGGTGTATACTTTTAAATTATGAATTTTATATTATATGAATGTCAATAAAAAATGCTAAAATTTAAAAAGAATTGAACTGCCAAAAGGTATATGAGATAATTGGGAGAATCTGAGCAAAGATGTCCACTTAAGGAATTAATGTTAATTTTGAGAGAGATTTTTTTGCAGAGATCATAGCAGAGGTGGAAGTGGGGTATAATACTATTATACCTTTTTTAAAATCTATCTTTTTAAAATAATTACTGGAGTATTTATGGATGATATGGATGATGTTTGAGATTTGCTTCAAATAAGCTAGTACAAGGGATACTGAAGTATGCATGGGAGCATATATGAAACAATATTAGCCTTGTGTTGATACTTACTGAAGCTGTAGAGTAGGCACTGCATTCTCTATAATCAAAAGTCTCCAAAATCAAAAGGCAAAAAAGGGATCAGTATTTGGTAACTGTAGTGAAATAAGGAACTATAAAATAATCATTAATGAATTAAAAAAAAACATTAGGAGAAAGATTGAGAATTTTACTATGGGTGAATCAGGCTGGTAACACTTGAAACCAAGACCACTTTGTACTTGTGGAGGTGATGCAACAGGAAATACAAAGACTACCTATGAGGCATTCTTAGCAAAAATATGAACCAGAATCTAATCAAGCCTCTAGCTTTAATGACATTTTGTATGAAATGTGAAGAAATGTGAATTGTGAAATAGACAAATGTGAATAGAGAAATCACTTTTCTAAAGAACACAAGAAAACAATAAAATCTAGAATATGAAATACACTTATGGAAAAAATATTTCAGTTTTTTTCCAAAAGATAAATTAGAAGAAAAAGAGTGAGATTTTAAAAGATTTTAAAAGACTTGGTGCAAAAAAAAGACTTATAATACATAAAAACCACTACAATGTGGAAATCTTGTTTGGATCCTGATTTTAATAAGCCAATTATAAAAGGACATTTTAAAACAACCATAGAAATGTGAATATGGACTGGGTGAAAGATATTTAGGAGTTACTTCTTATTTTTTTATAAGTTATGATAGTGGCACTATAGTTATGAAAGAAGTCATTATCTGTTAAAAATTCATACTGAAGAATATTCTAATGAAATAACATGTGTGAGATTTGTAAAATTCCAGGGAAAAATATACAGATACATACACACATATATAAATATGTACATACATATATAGAGATCAGATCGGATCAGATCAGTCGCTCTGATAGATGAAGCAAAATTAGCAAAATGTTAATAATTTTGGAAGATGGGTGATGGTTACATGGTACTTCATTGTATTATTGTCTCTACTTTAGTGTATGTTTAAAAATTTCCATAATAAAAAGGTAAGGAAAAAAGCAGGGGAAGAGGAGGGAAGGAGAAGAGAAAGGAGCAGACATGAGCCAGACCAATAAGTGAGCCTACAGAATGTGAGCTGTCATATTTTCTAAAGCCCTGAAATCCAATGTTCTTTCTAATTTCAGGAGTCAGGAAAAGTTTTGTCTCAGAGATGAGATAATGGGAATAATCAGACTTAGGAGTATCCTACTAATGGTAATGCAGTAATTTCAACTGGGTATGCATGTCCCAATCAGCAAACTTGCCCTAAACCTGCAATGCCATTCCTCTGGCAGAATGCCTATTAAGTTGGCCTTGGTAGGAAGCATGCTCCTTCCCTTCCCATCTGTAGCATCTGTTCTCCAGTTCCTTCTCTGAGGTAGCCTAATTAGGTCAAGCCGGCTAGGTATATGACCAGGTTACAGCTATCCCTACAAATTCATCTAAACTGCCACTGGTAATTTATTTGTAATGAATAATTTTCAAATTATTTGTAATAAATAATTCAACTTTGTCTTTGAAAATTCATCTAAAAACAGTGTTTGAAGGGTAATAACTTGAGCAACCCCAATACTGTAGGTAATGAGAAATCAAAATCTTTATCACTCCTCACTACCCTCAACAATTTGGAAGGACTAGCAAATAGTGGTACTTATAGTATACACACTATATATGAAATGGAGGATCACAGGGGATGAGCCATACCTCTGTTTCTCCTATTAGGGGAATCATAAGGAAAATTACTTTTGCAGACTTGCCCTAACATCATGGAGCATTATCTTCATGAAGGTCCACAGCCACATTGGGAACACTGGGATTTTCTAGTTCCAAGCATCTCTGGGAGACGAAACACTATATGTTTAAGATGAACAGACTACACTTCAACCAACTAGCATTTAAGAGCCATCTCCTTTCCGCATCACGCTGGTAAGGCAAAATGACCACAAAGTTACTAAAAGTTCCTCTGTAGCTTGAAAGCAATTAGGTGCTTATAGGTCGGAGAAGGCAATGGTACCCCACTCCAGTGCTCTTGCCTGGAAAATTTCATGGACGGAGGAGTCTGGTGGGCTGCAGTCCATGGGGTCGCTAAGAGTTGGAAAGGACTGAGTGACTTCACTTTCATTTTTCGCCTTCATTCATTGGAGAAGGAAATGGCAACCCACTCCAGTGTTCTTGCCTGGAGAATTCCAAGGGCAGCGGAGCCTGGTGGGCTGCCGTCTATGGGGTCACATGGAGTTGAACACAACCGAAGCGACTTAGTAGTAGTAGTAGTAGTAGTAGTAGTAGTAGCAGCAGCAGCAGCAGACTTACAGGTGATGTTTTAAATGTCTGATTTTCCTTAGCATGGGCTAAGGCAGCCTCAGTGGAATCACTGGCATATAGGTAGATTCTTGGGAACCAGGCTGCTTCAGGGCTAAATTATTACTGGAGTAGATGGATGCATAAATATAGCTAAGGAAGAGAAGCCTAGATGTAGCGCCAGAGCAAAAGTTGTGAGATCTAAGACAGAGCTGCAAATAAATGATGAGGCAAAAGTACAAAAGCTGAAAATATCAGAAATAATAATAAATATTAGAAATAGGTTAGAAAATAGAAATGTTGAAGGCCTTGGCTAGGATTTAAGGAACCTGTATTTAGCAGTCAGTAGCCATGTGGTACTGTCAACTGGTTTAAAGGTACAGAACTGGGCCAAACATAACAATGTATTTTTCTAATACAGGATATTCACTGTTTCACTGGCTACCTTGATACATCCTAATCTGGAGAGAAACTAGATAGAAAGCTATCCATGACAACTGTACTTTATGAAAAGGATGAATTCCTAAATGGCCATTCTCTTTCATTCAAATGGTGTTACCACCTCCCAAAGAACAGTCTTGGGGCAGAGAAGAACTGTATTTCATTTCAAGCTGGACTACTCATTTACCAAAACACCATTCTGACCAAAGAAACAGATGCAAAATTACAGTCACAGCTGCATTCTGTACAGAACAAGTTGGATAATGGTGTTTTAAATTGCTAATTACTCCGCTAATGATTTTTTTAGTGTCATTGCAGTATTTTGCCACCTTTGTTTAAATTTTTTAGAAAAGCATCTAGGAAGTTTTAAAAATGGTAAATAGTTAAATACCAGTGAGTCTTCTGAAGAGAAATTCCATATAAAACCCATTTCTTGAAATGGCATTCTCATATGGGATCTCATATAGGAGCCCATTTATTGACTAGCTATTTAAATTTACTTTCTCACCAATTTATTTGCATTTAAAATTACTAAGGCCATAAATATCCTAGTATTAGTGTTTGTATCTAGATGCACTGTTGGTATGAAAAGATAATAAACAGATAGTAAACTAGCATATGTCATGATATGCTGGTATTGGGAATGTGCTACAACAAGATTTATAAAACGTAACAGCAACAGTACAATTTTATTCTTATTGTGATAACCATGGTGAAAGTTATTACAGTGCTAGTATTTTATGTTTGATCATGTCAGCGAGGTGAGGGGGTAGTTACCTTTTTGATATAAAAATGTTGTTAATGTTTTATTTCAATTTAGCAGATTACAGAATGTAGATTAAAGCACTGTCATTGTTCTGTCTTTATCTGCATTTAAGTTGCAAAGCATTTTTTTCTACTAAATTATTTCATTAAGGCTTCTAAATAATTTGTTACTTAAATAAAAATCTCAAGCCTGCAAGGAACTTCCATATATTACAAACTTTATATGTGGAAAATGGAGTGCCAATAACAATTATGTCACAGGAGTTCCTGATACTTCTTACATTTAGTATAAGAGAAAATTAGCTGTTAAAAAAAAATACAATCTTATTATGTTATCATGTAACTACAAACTCACAAGTAAATACTTACATCTGCTTTTAATATACCATCCAATTTCAGTGATCTTTTAACACTGCAAACAAAATATTTAAAGACATCTTAGATTTAATATACTTCAAGTAGCCAAGTATTTAAGAGTAATCTGTATAAACAAAGATTCCATTTTAAGTTACTTTCACCAACTAAAGTAGAATACCAATGAAGAAAGCAATTTTGACAATGAGGACGCTGTTTTTTAAGAGCATATATCAAGATGAAATCATAATTAAATATTTAAATGGATTTTCATATATGAGTTGTATATATATGCACTATCATACAATTCAAATGATAAAGTTATATAATAAAATCTTAGTAAAAAATTAATATCTTTGTGTGTTTTAAAATATCACTAACGAAAAATTATAGATAAGAGCAAAATCATTTACATACCTTCAATTGAGATGTTGAAAGCATTTTATTTGCAAAAATAATACACTAGATATTAAAAGAAAGGTATGAGCAAGGTGAAAAAGTTTTACACATTATTCTAGCTCTAAACATGATTCAGTGCAACCAGACTATGACTTAACTGAGGAACAGATGCTCTATGTCTTTGTAAGTCCCCAATCCATAAGAAACTACTTTTTTGTCTCCTTCACTATACTGATTCAGGAACATGCCAGGCTCTCTCTGTGCAAAATCTGTTCTGCTAAACTGGATGCCCAGCTGTTGGTGACAAAGCTTAGAAAGGAAAGCTGAATATTTATAATACTTTATTTCGTACAGCTGTCTTCTAAAGAGCAGTCATCAACATTTTATTGAAAGCAGACTAAATGCTCAAAGGAGAAAAAGGTCAATATAAATTAAAACTAGTTTTCCCAGTGACAAATGCAGCATTAAAAGTATCTTCTTAATCTCTGAGAAAAAGAAATTAAATTACTTAAAATATTAGAGATTTTAAGCATAAAGAAAAAAATTTATTATAGCTTATATTACAGAAAATAAAACAAAATTCATAGATCCTAGAAAATGACTATTCATAAATAACTGACTACTGAATTTCGAACAAGTGACAGGAGCAAAAATAGAAGAAATGGACAATTTATAAAAATTACTCAGCAATAAATGTTAAATACAAAAGTTTATCCAGAATAGTTCACTTAATTTTGCTATTATATTTACATTAGCCTAACATATAACATTATTTCTTAAGATTAACTAAACTGGTTTAAAGAATTACTCATATCTTTTAGAAGTCCACATGAAATCAATTTAATGTGAATTTTCAATAAAGCAAGAGAACAGAGGTATGAACAAATAAAAATGGCATTTAATTAAAACAAGTATACATATTTAGTTTTGGAATATATATTACCCTGTTTAGGTGTGTGAGACGTTTTTGTATTTATAAAACTTCAAAGTGGAAGTGAAAATGAAAGTTGCTCAGTTGAGTCCAACTCTTTGTGATCCCATGGACTATACAGTCCATGGAATTCTCCAGGCTAGAATACTGGAGTGGGTAGCCTTTCCCTTTTCTAGGGGATCTTCCCAACCCAGGGATCGAACCCAGGTCCCTGGCATTGCAGGCAGATTCTTTACCAGCTGAGCCACAAGGGAAACCCATAAAACTTCAGAAGTAGAAATCAAAAACTAAAAGTACACAGTACAGTTTTAGCCTTTGTTTTTACATGCTGTTAAGAAAAACAAGACCAGGAGCTGACTGTGGCTCAGACCATGAACTCCTTATTGCCAAATTCAGACTGAAATTGAAGAAAGTAGGGAAAACCACTAGACCATTCAGGTATGACCTAAATCAAATCCCTTATGATTATACAGTGGAAGTGAGAAATAGATGTAAGGGCCTAGATCTGATAGATAGAGTGCCTGATGAACTATGGAATGAGGTTCGTGACATTGTACAGGAGACAGGGATCAAGACCATCCCCATGGAAAAGAAATGCAAAAAAGCAAAATGGCTGTCTGGGGAGGCCTTACAAAGAGCTGTGAAAAGAAGAGAAGCGAAAAGCAAAGGAGAAAAGGAAAGATATAAACATCTGAATGCAGAGTTCCAAAGAATAGCAAGAAGAGATAAGAAAGCCTTCTTCAGTGATCAATGCAAAGAAATAGAGGAAAACAACAGAATGGAAAAGACTAGGGATCTCTTCAAGAAAATCAGATACCAAAGGAACATTTCATGCAAAGATGGGCTCGATAAAGGACAGAAATGGTATGGACCTAACAGAAGCAGAAGATATTAAGAACAGTTGGCAAGAATACACAGAACAACTGTACAAAAAAGATCTTCATGACCCAGATAATCATGATGTGTGATCACTGACCTAGAGCCAGACATCCTGGAATGTGAAGTCAAGTGGGCCTTAGAAAGCATCACTACGAACAAAGCTAATGGAGGTGATGGAATTCCAGTGGAGCTATTCCAAATCCTGAAAGATGATGCTGTGAAAGTGCTACACTCAATATGCCAGCAAATTTGGAAGACTCAGCAGTGGCCACAGGACTGGAAAAGGTCAGTTTTCATTCCAATCCCAAAGAAAGGCAATGCCAAAGAATGCTCAAACTACCGCACAATTGCACTCATCTCACATGCTAGTAAAGTAATGCTCAAAATTCTCCAAGCCAGGCTTCAGCAATATGTGAACCGTGAACTTCCTGATGTTCAAGCTGGATTTAGAAAAGGCAGAGGAACTAGAGATGAAATTGCCAACATCCACTAGATCATGGAAAAAGCAAGAGAGTTCCAGAAAAACATCCATTTCTGCTTTATTGACTATGCCAAAGCCTTTGACTGTGTGGATCACAAGAAACTGGAAAATTCTGAAAGAGATGGGAATACCAGACCACCTGATCTGCCTTTTGAGAAATTTGTATGCAGGTCAGGAAGGCAAGCCCAGTTAGAACTGGACATGCAGGTCAGGAAGCAACAGTTAGAACTGGTCATGGAACAACAGACTGGTTCCAGAATAGGAAAAGGAGTTCGTCAAGGCTGTATATTGTCACCCTGATTATTTAACTTATATGCAGAGTACAACATGAGAAACGCTGGACTGGAAGAAGCACAAGTTGGAATCAAGATTGCCGGGAGAAATATCAATAACCTCAGATATGCAGATGACACCACCCTTATGGCAGAAAGTGAAGAGGAACTAAAAAGCCTCTTGATGAAAGTGAAAGTGGAAAGTGAAAAAGTTGGCTTAAAGCTCAACATTCAGAAAACGAAGATCATGGCATCTGGTCCCATCACTACATGGGAAATAGATGGGGAAACAGTGGAAACAGTGTCAGACTTTATTTTGGGGGGCTCCAAAATCACTACAGATGGTGACTGCAGCTATGAAATTAAAAGATGCTTACTCCTTGGAAGGAAAGTTATGATCAACCTAGATAGCATATTCAAAAGCAGAGACATTACTTTACCAACAAAGGTTCGTCTAGTCAAGGCTATGGTTTTTCCTGTGGTCACGTATGGATGTGAGAGTTGGACTGTGAAGAAGGCTGAGCGCCGAAGAATTGATGCTTTTGAACTGGGTGTTGGAGAAGGTTCTTGAGAGTCCCTTGGACTGCAAGGAGATCCAACCAGTCCATTTTGAAGGAGATCAGTCCTGGGATTTCTTTGAAAGGAATGATGCTAAGGCTGAAACTCCAGTACTTTGGTCACCTCATGCAAAGAGTTGACTCATTGGAGAAGACTCTGATGCTGGGAGAGACTGGGGGCAAGAGGAAAAGGGGACAACAGAGGATGAGATGGCTGGATGGCATCACTGACTGAATGGACGTGAGTCTGAGTGACCTCCGGGAGCTGGTGATGGACAGGGAGGCCTGACGTGCTGCAATTCATGGGGTCGCAAAGAGTTGGCCACGACTGAGCGACTGATCTGATATGATCTGAAGATGCAATACGACTTTTCAGAAGTAAACAAACCCCACCCTAACATTAACTGCTCAAAATACTACATTGCTTTATGAGTCATGGCTAATTCTTAGAAAACTAAATGCTTGTATTTCCAGGAGTTGGTGATGGACAGGGAGGCCTGGCGTGCTGCAGTTCATGGGGTCGCAAAGAGTCAGACACGACTGAGCGACTGATCTGATCTGATCTGATCTGATCTGAAAAGGTTTCTCGTTAGGTCTGAAATTGATCTAAGAAGCCCAAGGAGATACATGATAGTAAATAAGAAAGTAATTTGAGTTAGACTGTTATCTTCCCCTCTCTTCAGTGAGAATCTAAAAACATGGTTTATTGTGGGTAATGTGGTTTTCAGATAATTTAGGCATCTAATGATCAAAAGCTGGTAATGTTTACCAAAAAAAAAAAAGACATTTACCAGACAAAACTAGGAGGGACCTAAGAGATTACGTGGTTCATCCAATAGGGAAGACTTGGTGTGATTTATCCACTATCACACAATCTCAGGGAAACTCAGACTTCACATCCCAATAAATCCTTGTTGAAATGAGGGGGAGGTGCTAAAGAAGAGGTAGAGAAGAGCAAACTACTAGAGGAATTTATAAACATCTATTTTGACCATTCTATTAGAACTGGGCCCAGTGTCAAGATATAAATTATCAAATTAAGCATCCACTAAATGCTTTTACCTTTTTGAAAAAACAACCAACAGTAGCACAAACATGAGATGATGTTAAATGGATTAGGACTGTGTTAACAGAAACAGAGAAAAGAGATGGATGAAACGCACAAAGGACAGGCAAACTTGATTATATGTTTATATATACAAATATTTTTCAAAAGTATTTACTCATCTGCTACCAGTATTAATTAGCAATTAAAAGTGATCTATCTCTGGTAGTTCTATAAAGAAATAAATAAGTATCTCTTGTGGTTACTACCTTGGTTTTTAAAAAATTTAAGTCGTTCAGTCGTGTCCGACTCTTTGTGACTCCATGGACTATACAGGCCACAGAATTCTCCAGGCCAGAATACTGGAGTGGGTAGCCTTTCCCTTCTCCAGGGGATCTTCCCAATCCATGGATTGAACTCAGGTCTCCCACACTGCAGGAGATTCTTCACCAGCTGAGCCACGAGGGAAGCCAAAGAATACTGGAGTGGGTAGCCTATCCCTCCTCCAGCAGATCTTCCGGATCCAGGAGTTGAACCTGGTTTTATCAGGGCTTCCCTGATAGCTCAGTTGGTAAAGAATCTGCCTGCAATGCAGGAGACCCCAGTTTGATTCCTGGGTTGGGAAGATCCCCTGGAGAAGGGAAAGGCTACCCACTCCAGTATTCTGGCCTAGAGAATTCCATGGACTGTATAGTTGCAAAGAGTCAGACACAACAGACCGACTTTCACTTTCACTGGTTATAAAAAAGGGGTATGTCAAAACAGGCAAAGAACTCAAAAAGACATTTCTCCAAAAAAGATATACAAGTGTCTGGAAAACACAAGAAATGATGCTCAACATCAATAATATTAGGGAAATGCAAATCAGAACCACAAGATAACACCACAAGTCATTAGGATGACTACCATCAACCCCAACCCACCCGCCAAAAACCCCTCAGAAAACAGGGGTTTGCCAAGATGCAGAACTGGAACTCTTATGCTGATAGGACTGTAAAATGGTATAGCTGCTATGGAAGTAGTTTGGCAGTTCCTCAAAAAATTAAACATAGAATTAACATATAATCCAGCAATCCCAATTCTGAACATATACCCGAAAGAACTGAAAGTAGGGACACATCTGAACATTCATGTTCATAACAGCATTACTGGCAACAGCCAAAAGGTGAAAGCAGTGCAAGTGTCTGTGGACAGAGGAATAAGTAAAACAAATTTGGCATATATATATATATGTGTGTGTGTGTGTATATACACACAATCACACACACACCACACACAAGGGAATATTATTCAGCCTTAAAGGGAAAAAAAATTCCACATGCTACAACATGGATGAACCTTGAAGACTGCTTAAAGCGGTCAAATTCATAAAGCTAGAAAATAGAAAGGTAGTCACCAGGGGCTGGGAGGAGAGGTCAATAGGGAGTTACTGTTCAACAGACAGAAAATTTCAGTTCTTCAAGATAAAAAAAAGTTTTGGAAATGAATGATGGTGACAGCTGTACAACAATGAGAATGTACAGTTGATCCTTGAACAACATGAGTTTGAACTGCGAGGATCCACCTGTACTTGAGTTTTATTTTTCCAACAAATACATACTGTAGTACTATACAAACCATAGCTGGTTGAATCCGTGGATGTGGAACAAGGGATACACAATGCTGATTGTAAAGCTATAAGTGGACTGTAACTGGTGTCCTTAATCCCCAAATTACTCAAGGGTTACCTGTACTTTACAGAACTACACTTTAACTAAGTCATGTCTGACTCTTTTGTGAGCCCATGAACTGTAGCCTCCCAGGCTCCTCTGTCCATAGGACTTCCCAGGCAAGAATACTGGAGTGGGTTGACATTTCCTTCTTGAGTATATTTTCAACCCAGGGACCGAATACGCGTCTCCTGCATTGGCAGGCAGATTCTTTACCACTGAGTCTCCAGGGAAGCCTCACTATATACTAATTACATCCCACCTATTATTTCCTAATTCCACTCCTCTTATGGGTAACTCTTTAAATTCTACAGGTTTTTTTTTTTTTTTTTTTATTTCCACCTTAACCCAAATCTACACCTATGCCCACAATTTGAATCCAAGTCCAGCTTTAGGTATACTAGGTTTAGATTCACTGGGATCAAAATTCTGTTTGCTACCAGCATTACTGCTGGTGAGAATTTAAGACAAAGATATATGGTTTTATATCAACAGGCAAAGAGGGTAGCTGTATAGAATTAGCTATATTACTCTTTAAGACCATCTTCCACTATTTTATTTAGCTTGCTGCTGCTGCTGCTAAGTCGCTTCAATCGTGTCCAACTCTGTGTGACCCCATAGACAGCAGCCCACCAGGCTCCCCTGTCCCTGGGATTCTCCAGGTAAGAACACTGGAGTGGGTTGCCATTTCCTTCTCCAATACATGAAAATAAAAAGTGAAGGTGAAGTTACTCAGTTGTGTCTGACTCTTAGCGACCCCATGGACTACAGCCCACCAGGCTCCTCTGTCCATGGGATTTTCCAGGCAAGAGTACTGGCGTGGGGTGCCATTGCCTTCTCCGTTATTTAGCTTACCACATCGTAATATCCTGACTAGGATTCTCTAACTCATCACAGGGCTTCTCTGCTAGCTCAGTAGTAAAGAATCCGCCTTTCAATGCAGGAGACATGGATTGGATCCCTGATTGAGGAAGAGCCTGTGGAGAAGGAAATAGTAATTCACTCCAGTATTCTTGCCTGGAAAATCTCATGAACAGAGGAGCCTGGTAGGCTACAGTCCATGAGGGCGCAAAGAATCAGACATGACTTCACAAATGAATAACAATAACAATTCATCAGAACAGAACAAATGCATGAGTTTTAGTATACAACATTACTAATAGCAGTTACAATATTTTTTTTTAAAAGTTGTTCTAGAAAAAAATAAACTATCATTTGATTTTTAATTAAGAACCAGGAATGATACTTCAAAGATTCGTGAAGCCGCATGACTTAAAGTTCCCTTACAGGACTTTCTCTTTTTTAACATTAAACAAATATATTGCTTAATGGATTATTATAAGGCAACCACACTTGTAACCATCACTAAACAAATAGTAGTTTGCCATCTGTCTATGGCCATACCACTCTGAATGCACCCAATCTCATCTGACCTCAGAAGCTAATCAGGGTCCGAGCTGGTTAGAACTTGGATGGGAGATGTGTTTCATCTACCCCGCCAAACCTTTCTTTTGTCCCATCTTGTTCAGCCTTTTTTCTCCCACATAAATAACCACAATTGTGACTAACAGTTATTCATCATCCCTTACAGGACTTTGAAAACATTGGATTAAATATGATTTGAGTAGCAGAGCTGAGGCTAAGTGTGTGTATGTGTGGGGAGGAGATAAAATTAGTAAGGCAGATAAGACTCAGGGAACCTTGATGTTATGCCAAATTCTTTCTCTTAAGGTTGGGCAAATCACATAATCTCACTAAGCTTCATAAAGTTGATAGTAATACTGGCCTGTAAACCAGTAAGACATTTCTGATGGATATAAAAATATCATTTGGTATACAGTGCTTCCATTTACTCCTCTCTATAATGGAGAAATTACTGCCAGCTACAACTACATGAAGAGTGTTTAGAAGATTATGCAATATGCTTATGAGACCCTTAGAAATCCTTTGATTAAAGGCAATGGCCAAATTCCCATCCCATGTGACTCTTAAGATATAAATTAAGAAATCTAAAATGATGTGTTTTTCATTGTACATATGCGAATGAGCAAAGAAGGAGTAAGACTCTCCCATCTCTTTTGCATTCTCTCTTTCATTCAAGTTTATGCTCTTCTGTGTTCAACATTCACAGAGGTCATATAATAATTCACTATCACAGTATGGGTAACTGAGACTATCACCCCAATGCACATAGAAATATGGTTACCATGTGAAAGTAACTAATGATTAATCTTGCTATTCTTCATGATAAAACTGGCCCAAACCATGACCAGTTATTGGGCAACATGTTTACGGTGTCAAAAGCTTCTTTATCAAAAGATTGATAGAGAATTGGGCTTCCCCGAATAGCTCACAGGGTAAAGAATCTACCCGCAATGGGGGAGACACAGGAGACGCAAGTTTGATCCCTGCGTTGGGAAAATCTCCTGGAGAAGAAAAATGGCAACCCGCTCCAGTATTCTTTCCTGAAAAATCCCAGGGACAGAGGAGCCTGGAGGGCTACAGTCCAAAGGGTCACAAAGAGTCATATATGACTGAGTGACTAAGCATACAACCACGTCGATTTGTATCTAATGCAGTCTCTTATGTGGATTTGTATCTTATCAGTTCTGAAAAAATCTAAGCCATAATCTCTCCAAATACTGGTTCTCCTTGATTCTACCTTTCTGGGACTCCCTCTAGAAGAAATCTTAGATTTTCTATTCCATTTTTTCATATCTCTAAACATCTATTTCTTACTATTAATCTCTATGCTACTTTTTGGGTAGTTTCTTCAGGTGAATCTTCTAGTTTATAATTCTTTCTTTAATTGCATCTAATTTACTGTTTAACCCACCCATTAGCATTTTTAAATGTTTATTTCTATTTATTTGTTTATGGCTACACTGGGTCTTCATTAATGCTCACGGACTTTCTCTAGTTGTGTCAAGGGGACTTCTCACTGCAGTGGCTTCTCTTGTTACAGAGCAAGTTAAAAAACAATTTGATGAGTAGTTTGAGGGGTAACTTAATTTTTATATATTTTAAAGTTAAAAACATTCTAGGTTCATCTGTACCAGAAACCTGCAGTACAGCACAGGGAGCCCAGCTCGATGCTCTACAGTGACGCCAAGTGGGTGGGACAGAGCGGGGGTGGGTGGGAGGCCCAAGAGGGAGGCGAATATGTATACACAGAGCTGATTTACTTTGTTGTACAATAGGAACCAAGGCAATATTGTAAAACAACTATGAAAGTGAAAGTTGTTAGTCATGTCTGACTCTTTGTGACCTAATGGACTGTAGCCTGCCAGGCTCCTCCGTCCATGGGATTTTCCAGGCAGAATATTGGAGTGGGCTGCCATTTCCTTCTCCAGGGGATCTTTCCAACCCAGGGATTGAACCTGGGTCTCCCGGACTGCAGGCAGACTAGAAAGAAGGGAATCATCTAATCCAATCAAGTCCAGATAATCAAATGCTATAGACCTAAGCACTAAAAAAAAAAAAAAAAATTAGGAATAACAGTTTTTGTTATCCTTGACCCAGACTTTAATACTTATTACATTTTGTCCCAGTTGCTTTACCATTCTCTATATAAACAAGCACAAATATACATATGCAATACAAATTTTTTTTTATGATCTACTGAAAATGTTAGAGACCTTGTATACCTTTATCCAAAAATATTTCTGTGTGTTTTTCTAAGAACAAGAGTATTCTCTTACATAATCACAATACACTCATCAAAGTCAGGAAATTTCTTTGATTTAAATACAATTGATTTCAATAACTGAACAATAATTCAACAATTGAAATACATTAATTTCAGATACACAACAAAATGATTCAATATAGGTATATACTGGGAAATGATCATCATAGTAAGTCTAGTTAATATCCAGCACCACACACATTTATAGTTTTTTTTCTTGTGATGAAAACTTTGAGGGCTACTCTCTTCAATTCAGTTAACTCACTCAGGTGTGTCCAACTTGGGAACTCCATGGACTGCAGAACACCAGGCTTCCCCCGTCCATCACCAACCCCGGGAGCTTCAGTTCAGTTAAGTTCAGTCACTCAGTCGGGTCCAACTCTTTGCGACCCCATGGATTGCACACGCCAGGCCTCCCTATCCATCACCAACTCATGGAGTTTACTCAAACTCAGGTCCATCAAGTTGGTAATACCATCCAACCATCTCACCCTCTGTCGTCCCCTTCTTCCGCCTTCAATCTTTCCCAGCATCAGGGTCTTTTCAAATGAGTCAGCTCTCCGCATCAGGTGGCCAAAGTACTGGAGTTTCAGCTTCAACATCAGTCCCTCCAATGAACACCCAGGACTGATCTCCTTTAGGATGGACTGGTTGGATCTCCTTGCAGTCCAAGGGATTCTCAAGAGTCTTCTCCAACACCACAGTTCAAAAGCATCAATTCTTCTGCACTCAGCTTTCTTTATACTTCAACTCTCACATCCATATATGACTATTAGAAAAACCATAGCCTTGACTAGATGGACCTTTGTTGGCAAAGTAATGTCTCTGCTTTTCCATATGCTGTCTAGGTTGCTCCTAACCTTTCTTCCAAGGAGTAAGCGTCTTTTAATTTCTTGGCTGCATTCACCATTAGCAGGGATTTTGGAGCCCCCAAAATAAAGTTTGTCACTGTTTCCACTATTTCCCCATCTATTTGCCATGAAGTGATAGGACCGGATGCCATGATCTTTGTTTTCTGAATGTTGAGCTTTAAGCCAACTTTTTCATTCTCCTCTTTCACTTTCATCAAGAGGCTCTTTAGTTCTTCACTTTCTGCCGTAAGGATAGTGCCAATTGCATATCTGAGGTTATTGATATTTCCCCCAGCAATCTTGATTCCAGCTTGTGCTTCTTCCAGCCTGGCATTATGCATGATGTACTCTGCCTATAAATTAAATAAGTCAGGTGACAATATGCAGCCTTGACGTACTCCTTTCCCAATTTGGAACCAGTCTGTTGTTCCATATCTAACTTGCTTCTTGACCTGCATACAGATTTCTCAGGAGGCAGGTAAGGTGGTCTGGTATTCCCATCTCTTGAAGAATTTCCCACAGTCCTGTGATCCACACAGTCAAAGGCTTTGAAGGCTTTGGCACAGTCAATAAAGCAGAAGTAGATGTTTTTCTGGAACTCTCCTGCTTTTTTGATGATCCAGTGGATGCTAACAATTTTTTCTCTGGCTCCTCTGCCTTTTCTAAATTCAGCTTGAACATCTCAAAGTTCTCGGTTCACATACTTTTGAAGCCTGGCTTGGAGAATTCTGAGCATTACTTTGCTAGCATGTGAGATAACTGCAACTGTGTGGTAGTTTGAACTTTCTTTGATATTGACTTTCTTTGGGATTGGAATGAAAACGGATCTTTTCCAGTCCTGTGACCACTGCTGAGTTTTCCAAACTTGCTGACATTTGAGTGCAGTACTTTAACAGCATCATCTTTTAGGATTTGAAACGGCTCAACTGAAATTCCATTATCTCCACTAGCTTTGGTTGTAGTGATGTTTCCTAAGGCCCAATCGACTTCGCTTTCTAAGGCCCACTTGACTACTCTCTTAGCAACTTTCAAATGTACAATATAGTATTATTAACTATAGTAACCACACTGTACATTACATTCCCAGTACTTTATGTATTTCATAACTAGAAGTCTGTACCTTTTGACCACCTTCCTTCAATTCTTCCCTCTCCATCCCCCATCTCTAGTAAACACAAATCTTACCTCTTTTTCCATGAGTTTGTTCTTTTTAAAGATTCTGAATATAACTGAGATTATATGGTATTAACCTTTCTTTTTAATATTTTGTTTAGCATAAGGCCTCAAGATGCCATCCATATTGCAAGTGGCAGGATTTTCTTTTTTATTATTGTTCAAAAATATATATATACACACACACACATATAACACACACAACAGATTTTCTTTATCCATTCAACCACTGGTGGATACTTGGCTATTGTAAATAATGCTGTAATGAACATGGGGGTACATGTATCTTTCTGGGTTAGTGTTTTGATTTCCTTCAGATAAACACTCAGAAATGGAGTTGCTGGATCACACAGGAGTTCTATATTTTAAGGAAACTCCTTATTGCTTTCCAAGTGTCTGCACCAATTTCAGATCAGATCAGATCAGTCGCTCAGTCGTGTCTGACTCTTTGCGACCCCATGAACCGCAGCACGCCAGGCCACCCTGTCCATCACCAACTCCCGGAGGTCACTCAGACTCACATCCATCGAGTCAGTGATGCCATCCAGCCATCTCTCCTCTGTCGTCCCCTTCTCCTCCTGCCCCCAAACCCTCCCAGCATCAGAGTCTTCTCCAATGAGTCAACTCTTCGCATGAGGTGGCCAAAATACTGGAGTTTCAGCTTTAGCATCATTCCTTCCAAAGAACTCCCAGGGCTGATCTCCTTCAGAATGGACTGGTTGGATCTCCTTGCAGTCCAAGGGACTCTCAAGAGTCTTCTCCAACACCACAGTTCAAAAGCATCAATTCTTCGGTGCTCAGCCTTCTTCACAGTCCAGCTCTCACATCCATACATGACCACAGGAAAGACCATAGCCTTGACTAGGCGAACCTTTGTTGGCAAAGTAATGTCTCTGCTTTTGAATATGCTATCTAGGTTGGACATAACTTTCCTTCCAAGGAGTAAGCGTCCTTTAATTTCATGGCTGCAGTCACCATCTGTAGTGATTTTGGAGCCCCCAAAATAAAGTCTGACACTGTTTCCACTGTTTCCCCATCTATTTCCCATGTAGTGATGGGACCAGATGCCATGATCTTCGTTTTCTGAATGTTGAGCTTTAAGCCAACCTTTTCACTCTCCACTTTCACTCTCAGGCTTTTTAGTTCCTCTTCACTTTCTGCCATAAGGGTGGTGTCATCTGCATATCTGAGGTTATTGATATTTCTCCCAGCAATCTTGATTCCAACTTGTGTTTCTTCCAGTCCAGCATTTCTCATGATGTACTCTGCATATAAGTTAAATAAACAGGGTGACAATATACAGCCTTGACGAACTCCTTTTCCTATTTGGAACCAGTCTGTTGTTCCATGACCAGTTCTAACTGTTGCTTCCTGACCTGCATACAGATTTCTCAAGAGGCAGATCAGGTGGTCTGGTATTCCCATCTCTCTCAGAATTTTCCATAATTTATTGTGGTCTACACAGTCAAAGGCTTTGGCACAGTCAACAAAGCAGAAATAGATGTTTTTCTGGAACTCTCTTGCTTTTTCCATGATCCAGTGGATGTTGGCAATTTGATCTCTGGTTCCTCTGCCTTTTCTAAATCCACCTTGAACATCAGGAAGTTCACGGTTCACATATTGCTGAAGCCTGGCTTGGAGAATTTTGAGCATTACTTTACTAGTGTGTGAGATGAGTGCCATTGTGCGGTAGTTTGAGCATTCTTTGGCATTGCCTTTCTTTGGGATTGGGATGAAAACTGACCTTTTCCAATCTTGTGGCCACTGCTGAGTTTTCCAGATTTGCTGGCATATTGAGTGCAGCACTTTCACAGCATCATCTTTCAGGATTTGGAATAGCTCCACTGGAATTCCATCACCTCCACTAGCTTTGTTCGTAGTGATGCTTTCTAAGGCCCACTTGACTTCACATTCCAGGATGTCTGGCTCTAGGTCAGTGATCACACATCATGATTATCTGGGTCGTGAAGATCTTTTTTGTACAGTTGTTCTGTGTATTCTTGCCATCTCTTCTTAATATCTTCTGCTTCTGTTAGGTCCACACCATTTCTGTCCTTTATCGAGATCATCTTTGCATGAAATGTTCCTTTGGTATCTCTGATTTTCTTGAAGAGATCCCTAGTCTTTCCCATTCTGTTGTTTTCCTCTATTTCTTTGCATTGATCACTGAAGAAGGCTTTCTTATCTCTTCTTGCTATTCTTTGGAACTCTGCATTCAGATGTTTATATCTTTCCTTTTCTCCTTTGCTTTTCGCTTCTCTTCTTTTCACAGCTCTTTGTAAGGCCTCCCCAGACAGCCATTTTGCTTTTTTGCATTTCTTTTCCATGGGGATGGTCTTGATCCCTGTCTCCTGTACAATGTCACGAACCTCATTCCATAGTTCATCAGGCACTCTATCTATCAGATCTAGGCCCTTAAATCTATTTCTCACTTCCACTGTATAATCATAAGGGATTTGAGTTAGGTCATACCTGAATGGTCTAGTGGTTTTCCCTACTTTCTTCAATTTCAGTCTGAATTTGGCAATAAGGAGTTCATGGTCTGAGCCACAGTCAGCTCCTGGTCTTGTTTCTGCTGACTGTATAGAGCTTCTCCATCTTTGGCTGCAAAGAATATAATCGATCTGATTTCAGTGTTGACCATCTGGTGATGTCCATGTATAGAGTCTTCTCTTGTGTTGTTGGAAGAGGGTATTTGCTATGACCAGTGCATTTTCTTGGCAAAACTCTATTAGTCTTTGCCCTGCTTCATTCCGTATTCCAAGGCCAAATTTGCCTGTTCAGATCAGATCAGTCGCTCAGTCGTGTCCGACTCTTTGCGACCCGCCTGTTACTCCAGGTGTTTCTTGGCTTCCTACTTTTGCATTCCAGTCCCCTATAATGAAAAGGACATCTTTTTTGGGTGTTAGTTCTAAAAGGTCTTGTAGGTCTTCATAGAACCGTTCAACTTCAGCTTCTTCAGTGTTACTGGTTGGGGCATAGACTTGGATTACTGTGACATCGAATGGTTTGCCTTGGAAACGAACAGAGATCATTCTGTCATTTTTGAGATTGAATCCAAGTACTGCACTTTGGACTCTTTTGTTGACCATGATGGCCACTCCATTTCTTCTGAGGGATTCCTGCCCACAGTAGTAGATATAATGGTCATCTGAGTTAAATTCACCCATTCCAGTCCATTTTAGTTCACTAATTCCTAGAATGTTGACATTCACTCTTGCCATCTCTTGTTTGACCACTTCCAATTTGCCTTAATTCATGGACCTGACATTCCAGGTTCCTATGCAATATTGCTCTTTACAGCATCGGACTTTGCTTCTATCACCAGACACATCCACAGCTGGGTATTCTTTTTGCTTTGGCTCCATCCCTTCATTCTTTCTGGAGGTATTTCTCCACTGATCTCCAGTAGCATCTTGGGCCCCTACTGACTTGAGGAGTTTCTCTTTCAGTATCCTATCATTTTGCCTTTTCATACTGTTCATGGGGTTCTCAAGGCAAGAATACTGAAGTGGTTTGCCATTCCCTTCTCCAGCAGACCACACCCTGTCAGATCTCTCCACCATGACCCGCCCATCCTGGGTTGTCCCACGGGCATGGCTTAATTTCATTGAGTTAGACAAGGGTGTGGTCCTGGTGTGATTATATTGACTAGTTTTCTGTGAGTATGGTTTCAGTGTATTTGCCCTCTTGCAAGACCTACAGTCTTACTTGGGTTTCTCTTACCTTGGGCGTGGGGTATCTCTTCCCGGCTGCGCCAGCAAAGCACAGCCATGGCACCTTACCTTGGACAAGGGGTCTCTCCTCACCCCCGCCCTTCCTGACCTTGGAGGAGGGTATCTCTTCACCGCCGCCCTTCCTGACCTCGGTCGTGGCATAGCTCCTCTCAGCCGTGACCCCGTGGACCGTAGTCCACCAGGCTCCTCCACCCACGGGATTCTCCAGGCAAGATATACTGGTGTGGGTTGCCATTTCCTTCTCCAGGGGATCTTCCCGACCCAGGGATAGAACCCAGGTCTCCTGCATTGCAGGCCGACGCTTTAACCTCTGAGCCACCAGGGAAGCCCCATCTTTTTGATAAGAGCCATTCTATTAGGTATGAGGTGATATCTTATTGTGGTTTTGCTTTGCATTTTGATTAGTGATGTTGAACATCTTTTCATGTACCTGCTGGCCATCTGTATGTCCTCTCCAGAAAACATGTTTCCTCAGATCATCTGCCCATTTTTTAATCTGATTGGTTTTTTCTTTTTTTTTTGCTATTGAGTTATAGGAGTTCTTTGTATATTTTGGATTTTAATCCCTTATCAGATACATAATATGCAAATACTTTCTCCCATTCTGCAGACTGCCTTTTCATTTTGTTGATGAAGAAGGTTTATCTGTGCAGAAACTTTTTATTTTGATGTTGTCCCACTCATTTTTGCTGTTAATGCCTTTGCTTTCAGTGTCAGACCCAAAAGATCATTGCCAAGACCAATGTTACGGAGTTTATGGCCTATGTTTTCTTCAAGAGTTTTATGATCCTAGGTATTACCTTCAAGTCTTAAATTTTGAGTTGATTCTACATTCATGAAAAAGAATACATCAGCCAGCAATTTTCTTACAATCCTTTTTTTGTACTTTGGTTTTTGATGGGGGTGGTATCTGTGTTACTATGATTAAATGAGTTGGGATATATATATGCTATACTATGCTATGCTAAGTCACTTCAGTCGTGTCCGACTCTGTGCGACCCCATAAACGGCAGCCCACCAGGCTCCGCCATCCCTGGGATTCTCCAGGCAAGAACACTGGAGTGGGTTGCCATTTCCTTCTCCAAGGCATGAAAGTGAAAAGTGAAAGTGAAGTCGCTCAGTCGTGTCCGACTCTTAGCAACCCCATGGACTGCAGCCTAACAGGCCTCTCCATCCACGGGATTTTCTAAGCAAAAGTACTGGAGTGGGGTGCCATTGCCTTCTCCAGGGATATATATATATCTCATTAAATCTAGTCTGATATTCTCAATCTTTTCATTAGAGTCTTTACTGCATTTAGACTTAATGGAATTATTTTACAGTTGGGTCTACATTTTGCTACCTGTTTTTTGTCTCTTGTTTTTTCCCTTTGATCCTCCTTTGCTGCCTTCTGATTAGATATTTTTAGTATACCACTTCAATTCTTCTACTTTTTTTTTGTACTTTTTGGTTATTTATTATCTTTCTTTGTAATTTTTATTAGTTACTTTGGGAACTATAACATACCTTTTAAACACATCACAGTTCATTTAGAGTTAATACAACTTTACAAAAATGTAGGACTCTTACAGTGTTACTGTCCTCTCACTCTGTCCTTTGTGTTATACTGTTAAACATATAAACATTTTAAAACTCACAATAAGTCTTATAATTCTTGCTTTAAACACTTGTGTCTATTTAAGAAGTTATAAGCAAAAAATATATACAGTTGACCCTTGAATAACAGGGGTTTGAACTGTGCTAGTCTACTTATACAGATTTTTTTCAATAAATATACAGTCAACCCTCCATATTAATGGGTTTCATATCTGTGGTCAAGATTTTCACCCATGGTTGGTTGAATCTGTGGATAGAAAACCCTTGGATACAGAGGGCCAACTGTTTTAATTTTACTAAGCCATTTAATATAAGGGACTTGAGCATACACAGATTTGGGTACATGTGGGGCTTCCTGGAATCAATCTTCTTTATCAAGGAATATAAAGCATATTTTAACGTTCTCTCAGAGAAACTCATCAATTTTCATGAATATGTCATCAGAATGGACCCCACAGAAATGCAGTTTAAAACAGTTTCCTCCAATACTAAAAGTATTCCAACTATAACCTTAACTCAGTCTACAGCTTGGAACAGAAGAAAATTAAACCTCAAAGGAACAGATGGAATGTCCTTGTCTGAATTAGTATAATAATCCACACTAATTAGAAAGGCTAAGCAAGTATATAATGGGGCAGGGGAAGCACTTAAAAGGAGATTTGATTATTTATAGAAAGAGCTATTACAAAACTATGTTTGACTTTAAAGTGTGTTAGTCGCACAGTCATGTCTGACTCTTTGTGATCCCATGTAGCCTGCCAGGGTCCTTTGTCCATGAAATTCTCCAGGCAAGAATACTGGGGTAGGTCGCTGTCTCCTTCTCCAGTTCTCCTGTAAGGGGAAATTAGAATTGGATGCCTCAAGTCCAAGGGAGGCCCCTGGGCATGTTCATTATTAAAGTGTGCCTCTCCTTGTAAAGCACTTCTGACTGCCAGACTGTGAGCCACTCAGGGGCCATTGCTCTTTCAATCTTAACGTATCTAATGTGTACTCCAAAGATCTTTCCTTTGGGACAGAAGGAAATATTTCCCATTTTCATCTGTCCCAAAGATGAAATGACTTTTAGTATTATGCAAATAATAATCTGACTTTTAGTATTATGCAAATTATGGAAAATTCTGAAAGAGATGGGAATATCAGACCACCTGACCTGCCTCTTGAGAAACCCATATGCAGGTCAGGAAGCAACAGTTAGAACTGGACATGGAACAACAGACTGGTTCCAAATAGGAAAAGAAGTACGTCAAGGCTGTATATTGTCACCCTGCTTATTTAACTTATATGCAGAGTACATCATGAGAAACGCTGGGCTGGAAGAAGCACAAGCTGGAATCAAGATTGCCAGGAGAAATATCAATAACCTCAGATATGCAGATGACACCACCCTTATGGCAGAAAGTGAAGAGGAACTCAAAAGCCTATTGATGAAAGTAAAAGAGGAGAGTGAAAAAGTTAGCTTAAAGCTCAACATTCAGAAAACGAAGATCATGGCATCTGTTCCCATCACTTCATGGGAAGTAGATGGGGAAACAGTGGAAGCAGTGACAGACTTTATTTTTATGGGCTCCAAAATCACTGTGGATGGTGATTGCAGCCATGAAATTAAAAGACGCTTGCTCCTTGGAAGGAAAGTTATGAGGAACCTAGACAGCATATAAAAAAGCAGAGACATTACATTGCCAACAAAGGTCCATCTAGTCAAGGCTATGGTTTTTCCTGTGGTCATGTGAGAGTTGGACTATAAAGAAAGCTGAGCGCAAAAGAATTGATGCTTTTGAGCTGTGGTGTTGGAGAAGACTCTTGAGAGTGCCTTGAACTGCAAGGAGATCCAACCAGTCCATCCTAAAGGAGATCAGTCCTGGGTTCATTGGAGGGACTGATGTTGAAGCTGAAACTCCAATACTTTGGCCACCTGGTGCAGATAGATGACTCATTTGAAAAGACCCTGATGCTGGGAAAGACTGAGGGCAGGAGGAGAAGGGGACGACAGAGGGTGAGATGGTTGGATGGCATCACCGACACAATGGACATGGGTTTGTGTGGATTCTGGGAGTTGGTGATGGACAGGGAGGCCTGGCATACTGCGGTTCATGGGGTCGCAAAAAGTTGGACACAACTGAGCAACTGAACTGAATTATGCAAATATAAACATGGTTTGAAATTTGTCTACAAAAGATGACATCTCTTTAAAGCAGCAACTTAATCATTCAATTAATATTTATTGAATAACTATACTAATCCATGAGATCAATGAGTAACAATCTAAGTGTCACAGTTGGTAAAGTAGCAGAACCAAGACTCAAACCCTGGTTTGTCTTACTTCAAAGTCTTCAAATCCAAAAATTAAAAAAAAATTAAGGTTGCAACCTAGATAGAGAAATAATGATGCCATTAATTTTATAATGTACACAGGAGAGAAGCAAAGTTGAAAGGGATGATGATTAGCCTAATGGAATCAGGAACAGCATTTATCCAATGCATTTGTTTTCCCAATTCCATGATAGCATCTGCCTTATATGACCAAAGAGAAGGCAGAGAAAACTATAGTTATTGAGACTGTAATTCAAGATAATTAATTTCTAAATCTTTAAAAAACATTTTGAGTAGTATTTGACACTAAAGAATACATATAAATGATTAATTTATGAAGCATAATGTGAAAATAAACACCCATAAACTCACCACACAACTTAAGAACTAGACCATTACCAATATGGATGTGTACACCTATATGTGCTTTCTCTAATCCATCTGCTTCCCCCAGAAAGGCTACCATTAAACTAAATTTTGTATTTATCATTCCTCTGTTTTTCTTCCCTAAACTTATCATAAACATACAGAATCCTCAACTATAGTATTTTGCTTGTTCTTAAGCTTTATAAGGGCTTCCCTTGTGGCTCAGCTGGTAAAGAATCCACCTACAAAGCCCAAGACCTGGGTTCGATCCCTGGGTTGGGAAGATCCCCTGGAGAAGTGACAGGCTACGCATTCTAGTATTCTGGCCTGGAGAATTTCATGGACTGTATAGTCCATGGGGTCACAAAGAGTTGGACATAACTCAGCGACTTTCACTTTCATGCTTTATAAAGGTGATATCCTATTTTTAATTTTCTACAAATTGGCTCTTTCATCCAGTATGTTTTTAAGATTCACCCATCCACTCTATTGTTATGGGACGTTACTGTTATACTTACTTTACATTAATTTAGGCCATGCATATTCCAACGGAGAAGGCAATGGCACCCCACTCCAGTACTCTTGCCTGGAAAATCCCATGGACAGAAGGGCCTGGTGGGCTGCAGTCCATGGGGTCGCTGGGAGTCGGACACGACTGATCGACTTCACTTTATTTTTTCACTTTCATGCATTGGAGAAGGAAATGGCAACCCACTCCAGTGTTCTTGCCTGGAGAATCCCAGGGACGGGGGAGCCTGGTGGGCTGCCGTCTCTGGGGTCACACAGAGTCGGACATGACTGAAGTGACTTAGCAGCAGCAGCATATTCCAAAATTACTTGTTATATTTTTTCCATGTCAAGGTTCAAATAAATTAGAAAGGAGATAGGTCACACAATCCCATGCCAAAAATGCCAAGTTCATATCAAAAAGTTATCATCTCAACATCACTTAAAAGCCATATCACTTTCACATATAACTTGCCAAGATGACTTTTTGCACCATTTGTGACCCTGCAGTTTAACCACGTTGAAAACTAAAAGTTTCCTAACAATTATGGAGATCCTCTACTGAAGTACTTTTGCATTACACATAACCATTAATTTCATCTTGAATCACTTTGCCAAAATTAACTCAGTGAAGCTACTATATATCAACTTTATATATATACATATAAAGCTGCTAAACAACTTTAAGGTCATGTATTTATTGTCAGAATATAATTACTGCAGACTGTAAAATGGCTGTCTGAGGAGGTCTTACAAATAGCTAAGAAAAGAAAAGACAGGAACCTGTAGCATCACTACGAACAAAGCTAGTGGAGGTGATGGAATTCCAGCTGAGCTATTTCAAATCCTAAAAGATGATGCTGTGAAAGTGTTGCACTCAATATGCCAGCAAATGTGGAAAACTCAGCAGTGGCCACAGGAGTAGAAAAGGTCAGTTTTCATTCCAATCCCAAAGAATGTTCAAACTACCGCACAATTGCACTCATCTCACATGCTAGTAATCAGATCAGAGATCAGTCTCTCAGTTGTGTCCGACTCTTTGTGACCTCAAGAATCACAGCACATCAGGCCTCCCTGTCCATCACCAACTCCCAGAGTTCACTCAGACTCAGGTCCAGCACATCAGTGATGCCATCCAGCCATCTCATCTTCTGTCGTCCCCTTCTCCTCCTGCCCTCAATCCCTCCCAGCATCAGAGTCTTCTCCAGTGAGTCAACTCTTCTCATGAGGTGGCCAAAATACTGGAGTTTCAGCTTTACCATCATTCCTTCCAAAGAAATCCCAGGGCTGATCTCCTTCAGAATGGACTGGTTGGATCTCCTTGCAGTCCAAGGGACTCTCAAGAGTCTTCTCCAACACCACAGATCAAAAGCATCAATTCTTCGGCGCTCAGCCTTCTTCACAGTCCAACTCTCACATCCATACACGACCACAGGAAAAACCATAGCCTTGACTAGATGGACCTTTGTTGGCAAAGTAATGTCTCTGCTTTTGAATATGCTATCCAGGTTGGTCATAACTTTCCTTTCAAGGAGTAAGCGTCTTTTAATTCCATGGCTGCAGTCATCATCTGCAGTGATTTTGGAGCCCAGAAAAATAAAGTCTGACACTCTTTCCATTGTTTCCCACATGCTAGTAAAGTAATGCTCAAGATTCTCTAAGCCAGGCTTCAATAATACATGAACCGTGAACTTCCAGACGTTTAAGCCGGTTTTAGAAAAGGTAGAGGAAGCAGAGATCAAATTGCCAACATCTGTTGGATCATTGAAAAAGCAAGAGAGTTCCAGAAAAACATTTATTTCTGCTTTATTGACTATGCCAAAGCCTTTGACTGTGTGGATCACAATAACTGTGGACAATTCTGAAAGAGATGGGAATATCAGATCACCTGACCTGCCTCTTGAGAAATCTATATGCAGGACAGGACGCAAATTAGAACTGGACATGGAACAACAGACTGGTTCCAAATCAGGAAAGGAGTACGTCAAGGCTGTATTATTTAACTTATGTGCAGAGTACATCATGAGAAATGCTGGGCTGGAAGAAGCACAAGCTGGAATCAAGACTGCCGGGAGAAATATCAATAACCTCAGATATGCAGATGACACCATCCTTATGGCAGAAAGTGAAGAAGAACTAAAGAGCCTCTTGATGAAAGTGAAAGAGGAGAGTGAAAAAGTTGGCTTCAAGCTCAACATTCAGAAAACTTAATATCATGGCATCACTTCATGGCAAATAGACGGGGAAACAGCGGAAACAGTGACAGACTTTATTTTGGGGGCTCCAAAATCACTGCAGATGGTGACTGCGGCCAAGAAATTAAAAGACACTTACTCCTTGGAAGGAAAGTTATGACCAACCTAGACAGCATATAAAAAGCAGAGACATGACTTTGCCAACAAAGGTCCATCTAGTCAAAGCTATGGTTTTTCCAGTAGTCATGTATGGATGTGAGAGTTGGACTATAAAGAAAGCTGAGCGTGGAAGAACTAATGCTTTTGAACTGTGGTGTTGGAGAAGACTCTTGAGAGTCCCTTGGACTGCAAGGAGATCCAACCAGTCCATCCTTAAGATCAGTCCTGAATGTTTATTGGAAGGAGTGATGTTGAGGCTGAAACTCCAATACTTTGGCCACCTGATAGGAAGAACTGACTCATCTGAAGAGACCCTGATGCTGGGAAAGATTGAAGGCGGGAGGAGAAGCGGACGACAGAGGATGAGATGGGTGGATGGCATCACCGACCAAATGAACATGAGTGTGGGTAAACTCCAGGAGTTGGTGATGGACAGGTAATCCTGGCGTGCTGCAGTCCATGGGGTCGCAAAGAGTCGGACACGACTGAGCAACTGAACTGAACTGAACTGATATATTATCTCCACTCATACCCCAAAGAAAAAGTTCTTTACTGAGCTTTGAACAACAACAACAAACGTCTACAGGGCAATGATAAGCAAGAAAACTAAAGCCTGAAGTTAAGTGATTCACTCAACGTTGGTCAGCTCTTTCCAGAACTGGCTACGCGTCCTCTTTTGAAAGATGAAATTTAGTTCTCTGGGACCCAGTTCATGAGCTCTGCTACAAGTTTATAGGAACTTAACCACATTAATCTAGAAATTAAGGGGCTTTATCAAATTATACGGCGTTTTGCAATGTACTCTGTCCTATTCTCGGTATGTTAAACATATTTTAAATTATTTCAAGGAATACATCACTAAATATAGCCCATAGCCTATAAAATCTGTCAAAAGCCTTGGAGAATCAGAATTAAAGTTAAGAAATACTACTAGATAAATAAAACTGGAAGGAAGAGAAGCAGAGTTGGGTTGGGGCACCAAGCACCAGGAACTGTCGGAGAAAGAGACAAATTTACTCTCTGAAAAGGACAACGAAAAAGGTTACTGGGCCACAAAATATCTACTCGTCTTGCTCACAGAGGTACCCAAACACAGCAACACCCGAAGGAAGAGATACTTACGGCATTTCGATTTTCAGGGATGCACCTCCGTCTCCAGATAAAATTCCTAAGCAACTCCTTCCGTAAACAGAGAACCTTTTAAGAGAAACACTGAAGCCTGAAAAACGCGGGCTAACATTCACTCGACGCTGTGCTACACTCAAAGAAGCCCGCCGGAAACATTCCGCCAGCGCCAAGGGATCCCAGTGTACGCCAGTAAGGGGAAGAGAGTCAACCATAGACAGCACTCAGCCCCTGCCAGGGCAACGCAGGGCCCTCTCTCAGGATTCTGACAAGAAGGCCGCCCGAAAAAACAGAGACAGAGCCATCTCTGTTCACTCTGGAATAAGTATCTGCAGATTTCTAGCCGGACCATTTAGGGAAGTGCTCCGCATCTTGTTTCCGGTGGCGGAGAGGTGCAGTTTCCATGGTAATTAAAAGAAGGCCGAGGACTGTCCTGCTGCAGTGAGAGGATTGCGGAGGCTTTGAGGAGAATTGACTACGCTCCCCCGTTTGTGACCTGCAGTTAGGTAGCAAGCAACTCGCTGTCTCTCTCCTTTGCCCGCTCCGTCCCTCTCTGTTCGGCTTCCTTTTCTTCACCCGCATCTTTTAGTACTATGTCATACGTAGCCTTGCTCCATGTCTGTACTTAAAATGCACATATAAATGCGATTTTATTCCCAGAGTAATACAAAAAATAGAGAGATGTTGCCCGAGATCAGCCCTGAACGTATTTTACAGTGTAGGGACGGTGACTAGATGACTCTCCGTTTTCACTTGGCCCTCTAGAAGCCTTAGGCGCTTTTTAAGAGTTTATTTTTCTTGCTATTGTGTGGCTGGTTATTTATGGAGCATTTGCTGCAATGTACTCTCTAGGCCCCTGCCTTGGTCTCGGGCTGGAGTTTTAAATGCAGGAGGTTTCCAAGCCTGAGGGGCTGAATTATATATTTAATTATGCCTCAGTTTAATCTCATGTTACAGAGCGAGGGGCGGGGGGTGAAGAATTCTGGAATATTTTTGCCATGGGATTTCCATTTGAGGGCGTCAGTTTATTTGGAAAGAGTAGTTGAGGACAATCTGAAACACACACACACGAAACCTTAAATTTATAAGTTTCTGGCTTCAAAATGAACGTTCATTCTCCTTTCCTTATTGGAACAGATTTCTTTCACATATGTGAAGATACGCGTGCACGCATATGTGTTTAAAAACTGTGATGCTTAATTATAGTGATACCAATTTGCAGTAACCAGACTGTGACACCACATCCCTGTGGGGTCCTTCTGAATCTGGTGTAAGATGAAAGTGTCAGGCAAGCGGTCTGTGTATTATAAATAGGGTACTTCATCCATGATAAGCGATTATTATCTTTCTTTCCCAAGTGTAAAAGACCTATATAATTCAAGAAGGTGTTAGTGATTTAGGCCTCCTGAGTAAGAATCCAATGAGTCCTGAAGGGGACCCTACCTGTGTCGTCTTATTGTTGAACTAGAAATATTCAATTTATTAGGTTGAAATGTATTTTTAGAAGTCAAAGCTGGGTAAAATAATGTTGGAAGCTGTTAGACCACCAGCACAATTTAGTGCCTTATAGTAACTGTTGTACAAGGAACCTTTTATCCGTATTAAAAAAGGAGAAACTGTTACCGAAATTTACATGCTTTTGCTGCTTACTCTTAACTGGGTGAGATCTCTGTCTCTCAATTTTCGTATCTGTAAAAGGTTCAGAAAGTACCTGACCACTCTAGTAGGTATATATCAAGATGTATGACAGTTCTTTAAACTCTTATGAGCAGAGGTGCTGTATAAACCCCCAACATTATTATTGATGGTAATAGAATACAGTAAAACTGCAGGATAATGCTATACATGGGATTTTAAAAATTCAGTCATTTTAAATGTGGGGCTGTAGTATTGAGATGTTAGTGAAATGATGTGGTTGATGCTGCTATGGAGATGAATGCCAACTGCCAATCACATTATAGTCAAATTATCACTATGCTGGAGTTTCACTCTATAGTTTATTTAGCATTTATTATGTGCCTGGCACTGTTCTGTATGCTTCAAATGTGTTAGTTTAATTAATCCTCATGACAATCCTATGAAGAGTCTCAACTGACTGTCCTCTAATTTTGAGAGAATAAATGCATGCTTTTCCTTTGCCCTCTGAGTCTTCTTTTATATTTATGTTACATCTTTGTTTTAGCTTTGTTCTTTGGGTTCTCATATGTGTGTGTGTGTGTGTATATATATATATATAAACATATTTAGAAATCAACTGCCAAAAACTTATTCTAGTTTAACATATGATAATATAACCATATGCATATTATAATGTACATCATTTTTCCACATATAAAAACCTTCATGTCTTTATTCTCCTCCCCCACCCACCACCGCCATTTGAAAGCCAAAGTGACGTTTTCATTTTAGGACTAATAGTGACTAAAACAAAATTTTAAATTATTTTTTAATAGAATGGCCATCAGTCCAGGAAGTGATGCAGCTTTCTTGGGTCAGAAACCAACGCATTCAGAGAGTCCTCGATCAAAGAAATTTCTGCTAACTGAAGAGGAGATATTTTATATGAATTGTAGAGCTGCCTACTTAACTGTTTTCAAAAGCAGTTTAGATAACATTATTTCTAAAGATCAACTTTACTTAGGTAATTTTTTTGACTAAGTAGTTTTCCTTATTTGCTGAAAGTTAATAGATCAGAAAGACTCCAATTAGAATTACATTGTTGAATCATTCCAGTTACTTAGTTAAGCTTGAGTGGTAGAACTACATTATGCTATTGTGCCATCCTAATTTTATTTATTTGTTTTTGGCTGTGCTGGGTCTTCCTTGCTCTGCACAGGCTTTCTCGCTCTGCAGGGGCTTTCTCTAGTGATGAGAGGGAGATACTCTCTAGTTGGAGTGCATGGACTTCTCATTACAGTGGCTTCTCTTGTTGCAGAGCATGGGCTGTAGGGTGCAGGACTTCAGTGATTGTGGTTCCTGGGCTCTGGAGCATAGGCTCAATAGTTGTGGCACATGGGTTTAGTTGCCATGTAGCATATGGGATCTTCCTGGACCAGGAATGGAACCCATGTCTCCTGTATTGGCAGGCACATTCTTTACCACTGAGCCACCAAGGAAGCCCATATTATGTCATTTTATATAGCTACATAATCCAGGTTTGATGGTTGGATGTAGCCTACCAGGCTCCTCTGTCCACGAAATTTTCCAAGCAAGAATACTGGAGTGGGTTGCCCCAGTGGATCTTCCTGACCCAGGGATCAAACCCGGGTCTCCTGCATTTCAGGCAGATGATTTACCATCTCAGCCGCCAGGGAAGCCCTCACATAATCCAAGAGCTTCAAAATAAAACTTGCAATGTTTGTATGGATTTGGTTCAGTTCAGTTCAGTCACTCAGTCGTGTCCAACTCTTTGCAACCCCATGGACTGCAGCACGCCAGGCTTCCCTGTCCATCACCAACTCCCAGAGCTTCCTCAAACCCATGTCCATCAAGTCAGTGATGTCATCCAACCATCTCATCCTCTGTCTTTTCCAGTGAGCCAGTTCTTTGCATCAGGTGGCCAAAGTATTAGAGTTTTAGCCTCAACATCAGTCCTTCCAATGAATATTCAGGACTGATTTCCTTTAGGATTGACTGGTATGATCTTCTTGCAGTCCAATGGACTCTCAAGAGTCTTCTTCAACACCACAGTTCAAAAGCATCAGCTTTTTGGTGCTCAGCTTTCTTTATAGTCCAACTCTCACATCCACACATGACTACTGGAAAAACCATAGCTTTGACTAGACCGACCTTTGTTGACAAAGTAACGTCTCTGCTTTTTAATATGCTGTCTAGGTTTGTCAAAGCTTTTTTTCCATGGAGCAAGTGTCTCTTAATTTCTTGGCTGCAGTCACCATCTGCAGTGATTTTGGAGCCCCCCAAATAAAGTCTGTCACTGTTTCCATTGTTTCCCCATCTATTTGCCATGAAGTGATGGGACCATATGCCATGATCTTAGTTTTCTTTTTTTTTTAAAGCTTCCACCAATTATTTGCTTTAAAATGTTTTTAAAATTCTTATATTGGTATTTTAAGATTTATGATAATAGATTAAAATGCTTTTGACAACTGAATCATTAGTCTAAATTTGACCTACACTGGAGAAAATGTAAAGGATATATATGTATTTATATATGTGTACACATATATCCAGAGAAGGCAATGGCACCCTACTCCAGTACTCTTGCCTGGAAAATCCCATGGACGGAGGAGCCTGGTGGGCTGTAGTCCATGGGGTTGCTAAGAGTCAGACACGACTGAGCGACTTCATTTTTTCTTTTTCACTTTCATGCATTGGAGAAGGAAATGGCAACCCACTCCAGTGTTCTTGCCTGGAGAATCCCAGGAACAGGGGAGCCTGGTGGGCTGCCGACTATGGGGTTGCACAGAGTCGGACACGACTGAAGCGACTTAGCAGCAGCAGCAGCACACATATATCCACATGGGTGTCTATTGAATGATTGTAAAAGGGCAGTTTCGGCAGAGCATTCAGAAGCTCCATGAGGAGTGCCTCACGCCGGCCCCCAACAGGCAGTATTAAAAATAAATGAAATTTTAAAAGAATTTGGGGTTTTGTTCTGTTTTTTAGGGATGAGGGTTTCAGAGAGTTGGTCTTTTGTTTTTATTTCTTTTCATTATATTTTATGTTAATTTATGGTTGAATTACAATGTTAATTACTGCTGTACAACAAAATGACTCAATTATACAGATATCTATATCTCGAAGAAGGCAATGGCACCCCACTCCAGTACTCTTGCATGGAAAATCCCATGGACAGAGGAGCCTGGAAGGCTGCAGTCCATGGGGTCACTGAGGGTCGGACACGACTGAGTGATTTCACTTTCACTTTTCACTTTCACGCATTGGAGAAGGAAATGGCAACCCACTCCAGTGTTCTTACTTGAAGAATCCCAGGGACGGGGGAGCCTGGTGGGCTGCCATCTATAGGGTCACACAGAGTCGCACACGACTGAAGTGACTTAGCATTAGCATATCTGTATCTATTTGTCTATCTATATATACATTCTTTTTTCATATTCTTTTCCATTATGGTTTATAACAGGATACTGAATATAGTTCCCTATGCTATACGGTAGGACTTTGTTGTTTATCATTGTATATATACCAGTTTGCATTTACTAATCTCAGACTCCAAATCCAACCCCTCCCACCCTTCTTCACCTTGGCAACCACCAGTCTATTCTCTATGTCTGTGATTCTGTTTCTATTTTATAGATAGGTTCAATTGTATTTTAGATTCTATATATAAGTGATATTATATGGTATTTGTCTTTCTCTTTCTGACTTCTCTTAGTATGATAATCTCTAATTGCTCTGATGTTGCTGCAAATGACATTATTTTGTTCTTTTTTATGGCTGCGTAGTATTCCACTGTATTTATGTATCACGTCTTTTTTATCCATTCATCTGTCAATGGACATTTAGGTTGTTTCTGTATCTTCACTATTGTAAATAGTGGTGTTGTGAACTTAGGGGTGCATGTATCATTTTTAATTATAGTTTTGTCTGGCTATACGCCCAGAAGTGGGCTTGCTGGGTCATATGGTTATTCTGTTTTTAATTTTCTGAGGAACCTCTGAACTGTTTTCTATGGTGGCTGTACCAATGTTACATTCCCACCAACAGTGTAAGAAGGTTCCCTATTCTCCACACCATCTCAGCATTTGTTATTTGTAAATTTTCTAATGATGGCCATTCTGACCAGTATGAGATGGTACCCCACTGTACTTTTGATTTGCAGATCACTAATAATTGGCACTGTTGAGGAACTTTTCTTGTGCCTGTTGGCCATATGTATGTCTTCTTTGGAGAAATGTCTCTTTAGATCTTCTGCCCATTTTTCAATTGGGTTGTTTGGTTTTTGTTGTTGTTATTGAGTTCTATGAGCTATTTGTATAATATGGAAATTAAGCCCTTATCAGTCATGTTGTTTGCAAATACTTTCTCCCATTCTGTTGGTTATTTTTTCATTTTGTTTGTAGTTTCCTTTGCTATGCAAAAGATTGTAACTTTAAGTCCCATTTGTTTATTTTTGTTTTTATTTCTATTGCCTTGGGAGACTGACCTAAGAAAACATTGGTATGATTTATGTCAGAGAATGTTTTGTCTATATTCTCTTGTAGGAGAGTCATGTCTTATGTTTGAGTCCTTAAGCCATTTTGAGTTTATTTTTGTGTATAATGTGAGGGTATATTCTAACTTCATTGATTTACATGCAGCTATCCAGTTTTCTCAAAACCACTTGCTGAAGAGATTGTCTTTTTCACATTGTATATTCTTGCTTCCTTTGTTGAAGAGTCACTGACAGTAGGTGTGTGGGTTTATTTCTGGGTTGTCTCTTCTGTTCCATTGGCCCATAATCTGTATTTGTACCAATACCACATTGTTTTGACTACTATAATTTTGTAGTATTTTCTCAACTCTGGGATGGTTGTGCTTCCTGTTTTGTTCTTTTTCTTCAGGATTGCTTTGGCAATTCTAGGTCTTTTATGGTTCCATATGAATTTTAGGATTATTTGTTCTAGTTCTGTGAAAATTGTCATGAGTAGTTTGATAGGGATTACATGGAATCTGTAGATTGCTTTGGGTAGTATGGCTATTTTAACAGTATTCTTACAGTCCAAGAGCATGGGATATCTTTCCATTTCTTTAATTCATCTTCAGTCTTCCTTTATTAAATGTTTTATAGTTTTTAGCATACATGTTTTTCACTTCCTTGGTGAGATTTATTCCTAAATATTTTATTTTGGGGGTTGTGATTTTAAAAGGTATTGTTTTTTTAATTCCCTTTCTGATATTTCATCATTGATGTACAGAAAGCAACCTATTTCTGTATGTTAATCTTGTATCCTGCTACCTTGCTGAATTCATTTATCAGTTCTTGTAGTTTTTGTATGGTGTCTTTAGGATTGTCTGTATATAGTATCATATCATTGGCAGGTAATGACAATTTTACCTCTTCTCTTACAACTTGGCTACCTTTTGTTTCTTTTTCTTGATTGCTGTGACTAGGACTTCCAATACTATGTTAAAGAGAAATGGTGAGAGTGGACATCCTTGTCGTGTTCCAAATTTTAGCAGAAAGACTTTCAACTTTTCACCATTGAGTATTATATGAACTGTGGGTTTGTCATAAATAGCATGTACTATTTTGAGATATGTCCCCTCTATACCCAATTTGGTAAGAGTTTTTATCATGAATGAATGTTGAATTTTTTCAAATGCTTTTTCTGCATCTACTGAGATGATCGTGTGGTTTTTGACTTTTGTTTATATGATGTATCAGAAACAATTGACTGATTTGCATGTGTTGAACCATCCTTGTGAACTTGGAATGAATCCCAGTAGGTCATGGTGTATGATCTTTCTTATATGTTGTTGGATTTGGTGTACTAATAGTCTGTTGAGAATTTTTGAATCTGTACTCATCAGAGATATTGGCCTAGTTTTCTTTTTCGGTGGTGTCTTTGTCTGGTTTTGGTAGCAGAGTGATGGTGGCTTCATCAAATGTCCTTGGGAGTATTCCCTCCTGTTTAACTTTTTTGAAGAGTTTGAAAAGGTCAGTCTAAGTTCTTGTTTGTATGTTTGGTAGAATTCACCTGTAAAGCCATCTGGTCCTATAGACTTTGGTTTGTGGGGACTTTTTAAATTACAAAGTGAAAGTGAAAGTTGCTCAGTCCTGTCTGACTCTTTGCGACCCCACAGACTATACAGTCCGTGGAATTCTTCAGGCCAGAATACTGAAATGGGTATCCTTTTCCTTCTCCAGGGGATCTTTCCAACCCAGGGATCAAACCCAGGTCTCCCACATTGCAGGCAGATTCTTTACCAGCTGAGCCACAAGGAAAGCCCCTTTTAAATTACAAAATCTATTTCAATTCTAGTGATCCATCTTTTCAAATTGTTCAAATTATATATTTCTTCTTCTTTTTTAAAAAATCTATTTCCTTGTGGTTCAATTTTGGTGGCTGTTTGTTTCCAGTAAACATACAGGTTTCTAGGACAAAAAACTTGTCCATTTCTTTTTGGTTGTTAAATTTGTTTTCATATGATTATTCCCTTATGGTAAGGTATCAGTTATGTCTCTTTTTTTCATTTCTTATTTTATTTATTAGTGTTCTCTCTTCTTCTTGGTGAGTGTGGCCCGAGGTTTGTTAATCTTGTTTATCCATTCAAAGAACCAGATTTTGTTTTGTTTTCTTTTCTTTTACTTTTTCTATTTTTTAAAAAATCTCTGTTTTATTTCCTTTCTGATCTCTATTACTTTCTTCTTTTTGCTGACTTTAGATATTGTTTGTTCTTCTTTTTCTAATTCTTTTAAGTGGTAGGCTAGGTTATTTATTTGAGATTTTTCTTGTTTTGTGAGGAAGGTCATATTGCTTCCCTCATATGAATTTTCCTCTAATAACTGCTTTTTAAAAAAAGAAATTTATTGATTTTTTTAATTGAAGGGTAATTGCTTTATAGAATTTTGTTGTTTTCTGTTGAACCTCAGCATGAATCAGCCATAGGTATACATATATCCCCTCCCTTTTGAACCTCCCTCTCATCTCCCTCCCCATCCCACCCCTCTAGGTTGATACAGAGCCCCTGTTTGAGTTTCCTGAGCCATACAGCAAATTCCTGTTGGCTATCTATTTTACATGTCGTAATGTAAGTTTCCACGTTACTCTCTCCATACATCTCACCCTCTCCTCCCCTCTCCCCATGTCCATAAGTCTATTCTCTATGTCTGTTTCTGCATTGCTGCCCTGTAAATAAATTCTTCAGTACCATTTTTCTAGATTCCGTATATATGCGTTAGAATACAATATTTATCTTTCTGACTTACTTCACTCTCTATAATAGGTTCTAGGTTTGTCCATCTCATTAGAACTGACTCAGATGTGTTCTTTTTTACGGCTGAGTAATATTCCATTGTGTATATGTACCACAATTTCTTTATCCATTCATCTGTTGATGGACATCTAGGTTGCTTCCATGTTCTAGCTATTGTAAATAGTGCTGCCGTGAACAATGGGATACATGTGTCTTTTCAATTTTGGTTTCCTCAGAGTATATGCCTAGGAGTGGGATTGCTGGGTCATGTGGTGGTTTTATTCCTAGCTTTTTAAGGAATCTCCATACTGTCTTCCATAGTGGCTGTATCAATTTATATTCCCACCAACAGTGCAGCAGATCTTTTCTCCACACCCTCCCCAGCATTTATTGTTTGTCAAGTTTTTGATGGGGGCCATTCTGACTGGTGTGAGGTGATACCTCATTGTAGTTTTGATTTGCATTTCTCTAATAACGGGAGATGTTGAGCATCTTTTCATGAGTTTGTTAGCCATCTCTATATCGTCTTTGGAGAAATGTCTGTTTAGGTCTTTTTCCCACTTTTTGATTGGGTTGTTTGTTTTTCTGGTGTTAAGTTGTATGAGCTATTTGTGTATTTTGGAAATTAATCCTTTGTCACTTGTTTCATTTGCAATTATTTTCTCCCATTCTGAGGGTTGTCTTTTCACCTTGCTTATAGTTTCCTTTGCTGTGCAAAAGCTTTTTAAGTTTAATCAGGTCCCACTTGTTTACTTTTGCTTTTATTTCCATTACTCTAGGAAGTGGGTCATAGAGGATCTTGCTTTGATTTATGTCATCGAGTGTTCTGCCTATGTTTTCCTCTAAGAGTTTTATAGTTTCTTGTCTTACATTTAGGTCTTCAATCCACTTGAGTTTATCTTTGTGTATGGTATTAGGAAGTGTTCTAATTTCATTCTTTTACATGTAGCTGTCTAGTTTTCCCAGCACCATTTATTGAAGAGGCTGTCTTTGCCCATTGTATATTCTTGCCTCCTTTGTCAAAAATAAGGTACCCATAGGTGCATGGGTTTATTTCTGGGCTTTCTATCTGTTCCCTTGGTCTATATTTCTGCTTTTCTGCAAGTACCATACTGTCTTGATGACTGTAACTTTGTCGTGTAATCTGAAGTCAGGAAGGTTGATTCTTCCAGCTCCATTCTTCTTTCTCAAGACTGCTTTGGCTATTCAGGGTCTTTTTTGTTTCCATATGAATTGTGAAATTTTTTGTTCTAGTTCTGTGAAAAATGCCATTGGTAATTTGATAGGGATCACACTGAATCTGTAGATTGCATTTGGTAGTAAAGTCATTTTTACAGTATTGATTCTTCCTACCCAGAAACACGGAATATCCCTAAACATGAAATATCCCTATAAAAATATCTGTTTATGTCATCTTTGTTTTCTTTCATTAGGGTCTTATAATTTTCTGTGTACAGTTCTCTTGTCTCCTTAGGTAAGTTTATTCCTAGATATTTTGTTCTTTTTGTTGCAATGGTGGATGGGATTGATTCCTTATTTCTCTTTCTGATTTTTCATTGCTAGTATATAGAAATGCAAGTGATATCTGTGAATTGATTTTGTATCTTGTAACTTTGCTAAATTCACTGATTAGCTCTAGTGATTTTCTGATACTATCTTTAGGGTTTTCTATATACAGTATCATGTCATCTGCAAACAATGAGAGCTTTACTACTTCTTTTCTGATCTGGATTCCTTTTATTTCTTTTTCTTCTCGATTGCTGTAACTAGGACTTCCAGAACTATGTTGAATAATAGTGGTGAAAGTGGACACTCTTGTCTTGTTTCTGATCTTAGGGAGAATGCTTTCAGTTTTTTACCATTGAGAATAATGTTTGCTGTAGGTTATCATATATGGCCTTTACTGTGTTGAGGTAGGTTCCTTCTATGCCCATTTTTTGAAGAGTTTTAATCATAAATGGGTGCTGAATTTTGTCAAAGGCTTTTTTGCATCTTTTGAGATTATCATGTTTTTTATCTTTCAATTTGTTAATATGGTGTACCACATTGATTTGTGTATATTGAAGAATCCTTGTGTCTCTGGAATAAACCCAACTTGATCATGGTGTACGAGCTTTTTGATGTGTTGCTGAATTCTGTTTGCTAAAATTTTGTTGAGGATTTTTGCATCTATGTTCGTCAGTGATATTGGCCTATAGTTTTCTTTTTTGTGTGTTGTCTTTGTCTGGTTTTGGTATCAGGGTGAAGATGGCCTCGTAGAATGAGTTTGAAAGTGTTCCTTCCTCTGCAGTTTTTTGAAAGAGTTTTAGAAGGATAAGCATTAGCTCTTCTCTAAATGTTTGATAGAATTCTCTTGTGAAGCCACCTGGTCCTGGACTTTTGTTTCTTGGGAGATTTTTTTATCACAGCTTTAATTTCAGTGCTTGTATTTGGGTTGTTCATAATTTCCATTTCTTCCTGGTTCAGTCTTGGAAGATCAAACTTTTCTAAGAATCTGTTCATTTCTTCCAGGTTATCCATTTTATTGCCGTCTCTTATAATCCTTTGTACTTCTACATCATCTGTTGTAACCGCTCCTTTTTCATTTCTAATTTTGTTAATTTGATTCTTCTCTCTTTTTTTCTTGATAAGTCTGGCTAAAGGTTTGTCAATTTTGTTTATCTTCTCAAAGAACCAGCTTTTAGTTTTATCTGATAACTGCTTTTTATGCATCCCATGATTTTGTATGGTTGAATTTTCCATTATATTTTAAACTCTTCTGGTTGCAGATATCCCACAAACCAGTGAATTTGGTCCTTACTAGGTGTGTCATATGACTTGGTGGTCTTTAGTCTTGAAAGGGTGGTAAACAGAAATACCAGATAATATTATATTCATGTCAGTTTCATCAAGGCAAATAACTTTATGAGTAGAGAAACCGAGTTATTTTATCAACTTCAAAAGCAGTCTCCTGAAATAAAAATCTGACATATTTTTGCAACAAGGTCTTAGATTTGTATGCAATAAGATTTCTATTTGAGAAAGTGCATTTTAGGAAATATAAAATTTAAAATCATTGCAATTTATATTTTATTATAAATTATAATTTGAGTTTTTTCTGTGCTTTTGAAAGTTGGTTGAGATCATGAATTTACTAAGTTTAAAAGTTAAAAAAAAAAGTTTAACATGCCTTCTGCTACTGTGCCATTTAGTTTGTATTAATAAATCAATGAGTATGTATTACTCAGGTGCTATCAGTCTTACAGAATTGTCTGGGAGGATAATAATGCAATGCTTACCTTTTCAGCCTTTGGTTTTATTGTAGAACAGTCTTTGTAAAATTGCAATGGTAGCTTTCAGATAATCTAGATTTTAAAAAACTGGTTTTGTGAACCAGTGATGTCTCTTTCTTGGCTATTGTGCTTTTCATTGGTATCTGTCCACCTCTTATGTACATACCATGTGCTTTGACATTCCATTTCAAAATAGGATAAAGCAGTTTCTTTTTCTTTTACCCAAAGTTTCTTTTTGTCCCTCCAACTTACCAGTAATATAGGTATTATAAACTCATGTCAAACTTAAAATTAAACCCTGGAAAAAGGGTTGTAAGGGTTTATTTTGGTGTAAACCTTTAACCATCTACAGTTAAACCATTTTTTCACTGTTTGTTGTCATTGTTGTTGTTCAGTAGCTAAGTTGTGTAGAACTCTTGGGGACCTCGTGGACTGCAGCATGCCAGGCTCCTCTGTCCTCTGCTATCTCCTGGAGTTTGCTCACATTCATGTCCATTGAGTCGGTGATGCTATCCAACTGTCTCATCCTCTGCCACTCCCTTCTGCTTTTCATTGTTATTGGACTTAATAGTGAGCTCCAATTCTAAAACTAAAGACCAAAGTTAGATTAGTATTTACTAAATGTTATTTATTTCATAGATGTGGGAATGTATAACTAGTACATATTTTGGCATAATTTTATTCTGAGAAAGTTGTTCTTTTAAACAACTTAATAGTACATTTAAAAAGTATTTTATTATTGACGATAGCAACAAGCATTTGAGCTGCCACTTGTGGGAAAGAGTTATACATCCATTTTCATGGAGCTGGACAGAAAAAACACCCTTTTCCAATAACACAAGAGACAACTCTACACATCAGTTCATTTCAGTCACTCAGTAGTGTCCGACTCTTTGTGGCCCCATGAATTGCAGCACACCAGGCCTCCCTGTCCATCACTATCTCCCACAGTTCACTCAAACTCACGTCCATCGAGTTGGTAATGCCATCCAGCCATCTCATCCTCTGTCGTCCCCTTCTCCTCTTGCCCCCAATCCCTCCCAGCATCAGAGTCTTTTCCAATGAGTCAACTCTTCTCATGAGGTAGCCAAAGTACTGGAGTTTCAGCTTTAGCATCATTCCTTCCAGAGAACACCCAGGGCTGATCTCCTTTAGAATGGACTGGTTGGATCTCCTTGCAGTCCAAGGGACTCTCAAGAGTCTACTCCAACACCACAGTTCAAAAGCATCAATTCTTCAGCACTCAGCTTTCTTCACAGTCCAACTTTCACATCCATACATGACCACAGGAAAGACCATAGCCTTGACTAGACGGACCTTTGTTGGCAAAGTAATGTCTCTGCTTTTGAATATGCTATCTAGGTTGGTCATAACTTTACTTCAGGGAGTAAGCGTCTTTTAATTTCATGGCTGCAGTCATCATCTGCAGTGATTTTAAAAATAAAGTCTGACACTGTTTCCACTGTTTCCCCTTCTATTTCCCATGAAGTGATGGGACCAGATGCCATGATCTTCGTTTTCTGAATGTTGAGCTTTAAGCCAACTTTTTCACTCTCCACTTTCACTTTCATCAAGAGGCTTTTTAGTTCCTCTTCACTTTCTGCCATAAGGGTGGTGTCATCTGCATATCTGAGGTTATTGATATTTCTCCCAGCAATCTTGATTGCAGCTTGTGCTTCTTCCAGCCCAGCGTTTCTCATGATGTACTCTGCATATAAGTTAAATAAGCAGGGTGACAATATACAGCCTTGACGAATTCCTTTTCCTATTTGGAACCAGTCTGTTGTTCCATGTCCAGTTCTAACTGTTGCTTCCTGACCTGCATGGACATCACCAAATGGTCAATACCAAAATCAGATTGGTTATATTGTCTGCAGCCAAAAACGGGAAACTCTATACAGTTAGCAAAAACAAGACCTGGAGCTGACTGTGTCTCAAATCATTAACTCCTTATAGCAAAATTCAGGCTTAAACTAAAGAAAATGAGGAAAACCATTGGGTCCTTCAGGTATGACCTAAATCAAATCCCTTATGATTATACAGTAGAGGTGGTGAATAGATTCAAGGGGTTAGATCTGGTAGACAGAGTGCTTAAAGAACTATGGACAGAGGTTTGTAACATTGTACAGGAGACAGTGACCAAAACCATCCCAAAGATATGTAAGAAGGCAAACTGTTTGTCTGAGGAAATGACTGGGAAAAGTCATTTGTGTAGAGAAGTGAAACACAAAGGAGAAAGGGGAGGGTATACCCAACTGAATGCAGAATTCCAGAGAATAGCAAGGAGAGAGAAGAAGGGCTTCTTAAATGAACAGTGCAAAGAAATAGAGGAAAATAATATAACAAGAAAAACTAGACATCTTTTCAAGAAAATTGGAAATCTCAAAGGAACATTTCGTGCAAGGAGGGGCATGATAAAGGACAGAAACGTAAAGGACCTAACAGAGGCAGAACAGATTAAGAGGTGGCAAGAATACACAGAACTGTACAAAAAAGGTCTTAATGACCCACCATAACCATGATGGTTTGGTCATTCACCTAGAGCCAGACATCCTGGAGTCTTAAGTGTGCCTTAGGAAGATTACTACCAACAAAGGTAGTAGAGTTGATGGAATTTCAGCTGAGCTGTTTCAAATCCTTAAAGGTGATGCTGTTAAAGTGCCACACTCAATGTCAGCAAATTAGGAAAACTCGGCAGTGGCCACAAGACTGGAAAAGGTCAGTTTTCATCCCAGTTCCAAAGAACGGCAGTGCTAAAGAATGTTCAGACTATCAGACAATCGCATTCACTTCCCATGCTGGTAAGGTTATTTTCAAAATTCTTCAAGCTACTTCAGCAGTACTTGAATTGAAAACTTCAAGATGTACTGGCTAGGTTTAGAAAAGGCAGAGGAACCAGAGATCAAATTGCCATCATCTATTGGATTATAGAGAAAGCAAGGGAATTCCAGAAAAACACCTACTGCTGTTTCTTTGACTACACGAAAACCTTTGTGTGGATCACAACAAATTTCAGAAAATTCTTAAAGAGATGGGATTACCAGACCACCTTACCTGCCTCCTGAGAAATCTGTATGCAAGTCAAGAAACAACAGTTAGAACCTTACATGGAATAACTGACTGGTTTAAAATTCAGAAAGAAGTACAAGGCTGTATATTGTCACTCTCTTGTTTAACTTTTATGCAGGAGGGTACATCATGTGAATTGCCAGGCTAGGGGAAGTTCAAGCTGGAATCAAGATTGCCAGGAGCAATATAAATAACCTCAAATATGCAGATGATATCACCATGATGGCAGAAAGTAAAGAGGAACTAAAGAGCCTCTGGATGAGGGTGAAAGAGGAGAGTGAAAAAGCTGGCTTAAAACTCAGCATTCAAAAAACAAAGATCATGGCATCTTGTTCCATCATTTCATAATGAGTAGAAGGGGAAAAAGTGGAAGTAGTAACAGATTTTCTCTTCTTGGGCTCCAAAATCACTGTGGATGGTGACTGCAGCCATGAAATTAGAAGACACTTGCTTCTTGAAAGGAAAGCTATGGCAAACCTAGATAGCATATTAAAAAGCAAAGACATCACTTTGCCGACAAATGTCCATATAGTCAAAGCTGTAGTCTTTCCAGTAGTCATGTACAGATGTGAGAGTTGGACCTTAAAGAAGGCTGAGTGCTTAAGAATTGATACTTTGATTTGAACTGTGGTGCTGGAGAAGACTCTTGAAAGTCCCTTGGACAGCAAGGAGATCAAACCAGTCAATCCTAAAGGAAATCAACCATGAATATGCGTTGGAAGGACTGATGTTGAAGCTGAAGCTCTAGTAGTTTGGCCACCTGATGTGAAGAGCTGACTCATTGGAAAAGACCCTTACCTTATGCTGGGGAAGATTGAAGGCAAAAATAGAAGAGAGTGACAGAAGATGAGATATTTGGATAGCATCACCAATTCAATGGACATGAACTTGGGCAAGCTCCAGGAGATAGTGAAGGACAGGGAGGCCTGGTGTGCTGCTGTCCATAGCATCGCGAAGAGTTGGATGAGACTTAGTGACCAAACAACAACGATGAACATTTTAGACATCATGACATTGACAGTAATATTCTCAAACTAATGATTTCCTCATAATTAAGATATTTGTTGAACCAGAAAAATAATAAATTATTCATTTTCTTTATTCTTATGTCCTCAAAACAGTTAAGTGAATGGTTGTTTTTAATCTGTTTTTTTACTCCAGGCATTCTTATGCGGCAAATCAGATATTATCAATTAATTAAACTATGTAAGTTGGGAATAATGTCAGAATGGGAAGAACCTATTTAATTCTGGCATTAATACATTGAGAATTTGTAGCTGGTATAATAACATATATGTATATTTTCATATTTGAAAGGCATGTATTGATTTCACTAGACTATCAATACCAAAGTTAATATATTGATATGTGTGTACTTTTATATAACATTGTAGTGTATAATGATTTAAAGAAAAAATACATTTAAAATACTAATTCCAGATGTTACTGTAACAAATAATACTTGTTTTATTGGGCAGCTCTTCAGCATGCAGGAAGAAATCCATCCCAAAAGACCATTAATAAGTATTGGACTCCTCAAACTGCCAAACTGAATTTTGATGATTTTTGTATAATTTTAAGAAAGGAAAAACCAACCTCAAAAGCAGAATTGCTAAAATCATTTAAGCAATTAGATGTAAATGATAATGGCTCTATTTTACACACTGATCTTTATAAACTTCTAACAAAGGTAAGATCTATCAAACAGTTTTACAATATGCCTATTTTCCAAAACAACTTGGAATCTAGCTTTGGCTACCAAAGTCCACATGAGAAAGAACTGTTTCAGTGGCAGGTGAAATGAATCACTTATATATTGTTTGTAAAGTACTTAAGGATCCTTCTGTATGAAGCGTGCTTTTTGAAAAAAAGAGAAAGTATAAAATTGAGCCAATGTTGCGCTCTTTTGCAATTCTTTCCTGCCAGAACAATTTGTAAATCACTGATAAGTTAATATGTGATAAGTAAAAGAGAACTAAAGTATAAATGAGATTCAGAAACCATTCTGTTTCTTGGTACAACATGAGAAAGTATTCTTACTCTAAATTTAATAGTAGTTATTACTGAATCTATGATATATATATTTGAAATTTAGTAAACTGAAATTCAGTTTTTATACACTTTATAAAATGTAATAAAATTGTGAAATTTTATTTTATGTAACAGGTTCATTCTTGCTTGACATTATACTCATTCTGAGATTTTTAATGAAACATATATTCAAACCTACCTACAGAAAAGATTAAAATTTCCATTCTCCCCATACATGACAAAGTAATCGTCATGTTGCTTTAAATACTTTTTTCTTCCAGAAAGGTGAGAAGATGACTCGAGAAGAAGTAAATGCCATAATAAATTTGGCTGATGTAAATGCAGATGGCAAATTTGACTATATCAAGGTACATAAGCTCATTCTGATGTAAATTTGCTTACTGGATAGAAGAGGTATTTTTAAAGAGGCATATCATTTAAATATTGTCAATGATATATATATATGTACTAATTTTACTTGAAATCTAGTATCTCCAGTCCAATTGTAATCTGATGACTACATTAAAAATAATATTATCAAGTTAAAGTACATGCATGTGCATACACACACAAACACACACTCTCTTCTCTGAAATATGCCTTTTCGAGAGTGGAAGAATCATAAAAATTATTTAGAACAAATACAAGTCTACACATGTCTTGTAAAAAAAAATAATAAATCACCTCTCTTTGTGAAACATTTTATTTTCATTCAGGGTATAGCCTCCTTATTGAATTATGGCTGCATTTCACTAGGGCACTTGAGGGTGGTCAATCTGATTCAAGAAAATAAAATGAGTAACCTAGTTCAATAGGAAATATATTCCATCTATCAGTCTTGCCTACTAATGTACATTTTCTCCTCCCAAATGTATGATTGAATGTTTTATCCACTGGAATACTTTTTTGTTTCCTGTAGTTTTGTAAATTATATATGGCAACCAATGAAGAGTGTCTCAAAACGACTCTAGAAAAATTGGAGGTTGACAGTAAACTGAGGCGTCAACAGTTTGGAAGCCACATGGAAGGGTCCCCTGAAAGGGACCCATCACCAGTACCAAAAGCATCACCTAGAATCGTAAGAAAAACTGATCAGGAATCATTCTCAAATAAAGGTATTTACTTTTCTGTTAAGAATCATAGTCAGATAAATTTTTCCTTCTGTCTTAGCTTATCAGTGATAAATGAAAACCCAATTTTTGATAGCTACTGTTTCTGGACTCACTTAACTATAAAAATCTAGTAAAGTAAAATTTTATTATGGAACTTGATTTGGCTATGCTCATTATGCTTTATTAAAACTAAAATTTCAGGCCAAAAGATGACATATTTAAATAAAGAATCTTATTAGTAGGTCATAAATTCTAAATTAAATAAATCTTATTAGTAGATCATAAATTAAAATCATAAAGAGCCATTAAAGCCTTATAAATATAAAATCTTTTGAGTTATTTCAATAGGAAGAGCAAAGAGAATGAAATTAATATATAGTCTTTTCATACTACACTGTGTTTAGAAACAGACTTCTTATTGACAGCTTTTCATAATGTAAGACTAAATAACTATGACTTCTTACAGGTGACACCAGGAATTCTTCACTGGCAACAGCTAGACAATTCAAAACATCTGTTTCCTTCACAGTTACCATGGGTGCTGATAGTAATCAAAACTCAAAGTTAATTGAGCCACACTCAATAAAGGTATAGTATTTTAAATGAATGGATACAACTTTTTCTGAAAACAAATTTGACATTAAATTTGTTAGTGATTATTTAGTGTTTACAGAGAATAAGTAAAGTTTATGAAGTAATTCTTTGAGGATTTTTGGGGATCGCAGCATTTCTACCTGTAAGCCAGTTCTAATAAGTTTAATGATGAATAGGAATATTAAAAGAACTTCAGTTTAAAAATAATGATTCTTCAATTTTTGAACTTGATAAAGAGATTATGCATGTACTTTGCCAAGCAGTTTTTTGGTTTTAACACATACTTTTAATAGGTGCTTCTTATAAATAAATCGTTCATTCAATATCAAGTTCCTTTGAGAGAAAGACAGCAAAGTCACTTTGCTAAGTCAATATTTGTAGAGTGTTAATATTGATCTTCTTCCTTTGTTTTCCCTTTCTAGACTCAACCTTTACTAGTTTTCTTTCAACAGAAAATAATAGCTATAGAAATATAAAACATTAACTGGAAACTGCTAGGATACATTAAAAATGTGTATCTAGGGACCTCTGTAAAAGGGGGGAAAATGGTTATGACCACATACTATAACTGCTGTTAGAAAACTGAACTGATTGTTCTCAAGAGCTACATTTTTGTTTCAAATAACAACTCTGTATTTGTTATTGAACTCTACAGTCCCTTATATCTTTAAATTGCTAGACAGTGACATTTGTTCTATATTAAAATTTTAAAACATTATCTCGAAGGAATTTTGTTCAGACTGTTTAGGAATCTATACACCCTAAGCAATTTGGTGTGCATGTCCAACATGTTCACACACAATATTTAGTGTTCCAGCAATATTATTTTCCACCAATGGAAGCTTTCTGTATTTTGCAACTAAATTAAATGCTAATGAAATCAACTTAGTTAAATATTTGTTATTTACATGGTATAATTATATACATAAATATAATTTTAGCCAGTATAAATAAAAATTTATTCTATCCATGTGGCTCTGAAGGTAAAGCATTTAAATATTAATGTGGGTTATATTAAGGCCAACTTTTTCTGTGCTTCATGATGTTATTAATTGGGCCCACACCAATACCGTTCCTTTAATTTAGTTCAGCTCAACAAATATTCATTAAAAAGGTAACAATGCAAACTATTTTTAGTGTAGTGGGCACTGAATAAAAAAAAATGAAGATTTCTGTTTCATTATTAATAATATACCAAGTTAGTATAGCATAATATTTCATTTATTAATTCATTTATTCAACAAATATTTATTTATGCCTTGCCACACAGCTTGTGGGATCTTAGTTCCCTGATCAGGAATTGAACCCAAGTCCTCAGCTGTGAAAACATGGAGTCTTAACCACTGGACTGCTAGGGAATTCCCACGACAACAAATATTTATTGAATGACTGTTTTGTGCCAAGCACTGTCCTAAGGTGCTGGTTAAAACCTTAGAATGGACAGACCTGTGTTTAAATTTTAGCTTTGTCACTTAATAACTGTGTGACCTTTGATAAGGTAGTCAGCAGCCCTTCTGAATTTTAGTTTCCTTATCTATAAATTGGAAGTAGTTATATTTAGTGTGTTTTTTATTATAAGAAAGTGAAGTCGCTCAGTCTTGTCCAACTCTTTGCAACCCTATGGACTGTAGCCTACCAAGCTGCTCCATCCATGAGATCTTCTAGGCAAGAGTACTGGAGTGGGGATCCACTTCTTCAGGGGATCTTCCCCACCCAGGGATCAAACCCAGGTCTCCCGTATTGCAGGCAGATGCTTTATGGTCTCAGCCACCAGGGCAGTCCAAAATGAAGTTGCTCAGTTGTGTCCGACTCTTTGCGACCCCGTGGACTATACATTCCATGGAATTCTCCAGGCCAGAATACTGGGATAACATTACAGATGGATTCTTTACCAGCTGAGCCCAAGAATACTGGAGTGGGTAGCCTATCCCTTCTCCAGCAGATCTTCCCAATCCAGGAATTGAACTGGGGTCTCCTGCATTGCAGGTGGATTCTTTACCAACTGAGCTATCAGGGAAGCCCAGTATTATTATAGAACAAAGAAATTATTGCAGGTCTTAATATGGGAATGACATGATGAAAGATAATTTAAGAAAAGTTATTCTACTATTTGGAGAAGGCAATGGCACCCCACTCCAGTACTCTTGCATGGAAAATCCCATGGATGGAGGAGCCTGGTGGGCTGCAGTCCATGGGGTCACTAAGAGTTGGACACGACTGAGCGACTTCACTTTCCCTTTTCACTTTCATGCATTGGAGAAGGCAATGGCAACCCACTCCAGTGTTCTTGCCTGGAGAATCCCAGGGACGGGGCAGCCTGATGGGCTGCCATCTATGGGGTCGCACACAGTTGGACACAACTGAAGCAACTTAGCAGCAGCAGCAGCATTCTACTATTGTATTATGTATGGAGACTTCAAATTAGGGAGACTATTGAGAGGGTGATAGAGGACAGGTAGGCCAAGGGTTGTACCTGAACATAGTAAGGAAGGGGCAGATCTAATAGACCGGTGGTCCCCAACCTTTTTGGCATCAGGAACCCATTTTGTGGAAAGCAGTTTTTCTGTGGACCAGGCCAGGTGGGGAATGGTTTAGGGATGATTCAAGTGCATTACATTTATTGTGCACTTTATTTCTATTCTTTGGCTATCTCAGGATATTCCACCTTGACCTTTGGGTTAGGGTTTGCTCTCCTATGAGAATCTCATGCTGCTGCTGATCTGACAGGAGGCAGAGCTCAGGCAGGATTGCAAGCAATGGGAAACACTGTAAATACAGATGAAACTTTGCTCCCTCTCCTGCTGCTCACCTCTAGCTGTGCAGCCTGGGGGCTGGGGACTCCTATAATAGACAAGGCCAAAATTAATCTGTAGGCCATAGTGATTGTGTAACAGAAGACTAAATCTTTGCATCTAATGACATCAACAGCAAGGAAAGGTATTTAGGTATTAGGAATTAGGTGAGAGGTAGTAGGAGAATTTAATGATTGAATGAAGAAGGCATACTGTCAACTTGTAAATTCTGTGACTTTCATATAAAATCTAATGTCTTTTGGAAATACTTCATAGCTTTCATATTTCTTACCTGACATTTTCTTGTCCTTTTCCTGATCTTGATATTGCCTACTGTTTTGTATTCTCTAATATTTCTTACATGAGAAGAAATGATTTTTTTTTTAATCTGTGATCCTTTTGTTATTCAGCAGAATTTAGTTCTTTGTTTGCATTTTACTTTGAGGTTACTTTTAAATTTTTCTTAAATTTTATATGTTTCTTAAGTTTCACAACAACTCTAAAAAAAGTATTTAGTTAGGAATATAGTTATTGTATAATTTGTTTTAATTGAGATTGGTAGAAAAAATTACTGAGAGAATTATTAAATTTTCTTCAAGTACTTTAAATCTATTTTAAACAAGTTTAGTACCTCAATTTCATGTGTAGTGGAGAAGTATGGAATTGGGACAGATAAGAAGGGTCTTTTCAGAAATTAGAAAATTATTGTAATGGGGTACGCATAAGCCAGATTGTAAACCATAAATCCACACAAATGATAAAAGACTTGAATTACACCCTTCAAGGAGGAGGAAAATATAACCTTTACAGGAACTATACATGTATTACTTTCTGTATGCTATACATAGGTACTGTATCACTGTTCTTTTCTCAGCCCTCAATTCTATCTAAATATTTACTTTAGATTTTATCATGTACAGGGGATGTCAGAAATTTTTCTTTGGGAGAATAGCTTCAATTGACAGTCATGGCTAAAATTAGAGAAAGTCATGAATTATAAATTCCAGAGATTCAGTATTATATCCAGACTCCTAGTTAGAAATGCCCACATATATTTTACATATATGTGCCATGTGCTTAGTCGCTAAGTTGTGTCCAGCTCTTTGCGATCCCATGGACTGTAGTCCACCAGGCTTCTCTGTCCATGGAATTCTCCAGGCAAGACTACTGGAGTGGGCTGCCATGCCCTTCTCCAGGGGATCTTCCCAACCCAGGGGTCAAACCCAGGTCTCCTGCACTGCGGGCAGATTCTTTACCATCTGAGCCACCAGGAAAGCTCATTTTATATATATATAGTATAATATGTGTATAACATATAAGTTATATATATCTATATATGTAAAACAAGAAAAATATAAACATTTTATTCTTGAAATGGTTGTCTGACTTAATTTTTATGAAAGCTCCAGATAATAATTTTCTTATAAAAGTCTCACATTTTCAATATGTTCAATTCAACTTATTGATTAGGTTGGCAATCCATATCAGATTTTTCCCTTATAAATAATCTATTTAACCTCTTGTTTTTAAGTATGTACAGTTTATAATTCTTTAATAACAAAAAAAATTCAACAGCAGTCTGTTTACTTTTCTTGACAGCACGTATATACAGTTTATAATTCTTTAATAACAAAAAAGTTCAACAGCAGTCTGTTTACTTACTTTTCTTAACAGACAGCAAATAGCCTTCTAATAATCTAATATGAGGTATCTTTATAAGAAACAACAGTGATGTTGATGATGCTGATGACATACAAGTTCCTCTTCTGACCAAGTCCATAGCAGATGAAGGGTTTTCCAGGGGACGCTAGTAGTAAAGAACCCACCTGCCAATGCAGGAGACATAAGAGATGTGGGTTTGATGCCTGTTCAGGAAGATCCCCTGGAGAGCTTGGCAACCCACTCCAGTGTTCTTGCCTGGAAAATCCATGGACAGAGGAGCATGGCAGGCTACAGTCCATGGGGTTGCAAAAAATCGGACATGACTGAAGCGACAGTGTGCACACAGACATGGCAGACCAACTGCTCAATAATTCTGCCTCACCTAAACCTTTAATAATGCAGAATTGTATGTCAGAACAAATTAAATTCTCTACAGTGTTCCAGGAAAAATATAATTTTACTGATAAATTTAAGTTTTTGATAGCTAGAATTTTCAACTTTACTATTTTTAATTTATGCTCTTAAGCATTTCCTTGTACATTGTGAATGGAATAATATTTGTGTGTGACAAATGCGTTTTTTCCTTTTACATGAATTTACTTGAATTGGTAGAATATAGCACCACCTTATGCCCTGTGTAAGAATTACAAGCTACTGTTTTATTTCTGCTTTATATTGTCAAAAATTATACATGGAATTTCTTACTCTAGCATGCTAAGATTTTATTTTTTAAACTGAACCTTCTTTCATTTTTCTCATAACACTCCAACTGTCAACTTAATCTACAATCCTTTCAAATTAATTTATTTGAATGAGCCAGATATTTTGTCAGTTCTTTTTTCCTTTTAATTTATAACATTTTAGTATAGGTCCTAGAGAAAAAGCTTTGTGTGATTGAAAGTCTATTTGTTTTAAAGGAAATTTGGGGTTGAATAAGCACTGCATGTTTAATAACGGATAGATTTAAAGAATCTGAATTCTTCCCTTGAAACAAGAGAGATACAAATTCTCCTAATGGTGTTATTTAGTATTCAAAATAATATGATTATCATTTGAAGTTTGGTTGATTTATATAGTATGGCATTTGGCTTTCTTCTATCTTATAATAGCTATTGTCTTAACATTTTCTAGCCTTCTTAACCATGTATTATATTTGATATCTTTCAAAGAAACTTATAAATACTCTTCTACTTATAGCTTTTCTAAAATTAGAATTTTGGAAAGACTTCTAATAAAAATTTTAACTCACTCCCCAGCCAAATTTTATAAAAACATCTCCTGTCAGCCAGAAATATCATAAGCACATGGAGAAATTCTTCGTCTTCGAGTTTCCCAAATGCCACATCTTGTCATCCAACCAACTTGTCTTCTGTCATCCCCTTCTTCTGCCCTCAATCTTTCCCAGCATCAGGGTCTTTTCCAGTGAGTTGCCTCTTTGTATCAGGTGGCCACAGTATTGGAGCTTCAGCTTCAGCATCAGTCCTTCCAATAAATTTTCAGGGTTGATATCCTTTAGGATTTGCTGGTTTGATCTCCTTGCTGTCCAAGGGACTTCTCTAGCATGACACTTTGAATGAAAGTATCAATTCTTTGCACTCAACCTTCTTTATAGCCCAACTCTCACATCCGTACATGGCTGCTGGAAAAACCATAGCTCTGGCTATACAGAGCTTTGTCAGCAAAGTAATATCTCTGCTTTTTAACATGCTGCATAGGTTTGTCATACCTTTTGTTCCAAGGAGTAATCATCTTTTAATATCATGGCTGTAGTCACTGTCCTCAGTGATTTTGGAGTCCAAGAAAATAGTCTGTCACTGTTTCCATTGTTTCCCCATCTATTTGCCATGAAATGATGGGACCAGTGTACCAGGCAAGGTGCATTGCTTTTTAGTTTCATTTAAACATTTTTTTAACCTGGGGTAGGAGGCAGCTATCGGAGAAAGCGATGGTAACCCACTCCAGTGCTCTTGCCTGGAAAATCCCATGGACAGAGGAGCCTAGTGGGCTGCAGTCCATGGGGTCGCAAAGAGTCAGACACGACTGAGCGACTTCACTTTCCCTTTTCACTTTCATGCATTGGAGAAGGAAATGGCACCCCACTCCAGTGTTCTTGCCTAGAGAATCCAAGGGACGGCGGAGCCTGATGGGATGCCATCTATGAGGTTGCACAGAGTTGGGCACGACTGATGCGACTTAGTAGCAGCAGCAGTAGCAGGAGGCAGCTATACCCATAATTCTAACACAAATTATAAAAATTTTTTAGCTACTAAAATCTGTTTTTTTAGTAGGAAAACCAAATAATTATATTTATACATCAATATATGTATAATTCTGAATAATGCATTATCATACTTAACAATAATTTCATAAATATGAGGTTTTAAATCATTAAAATATTAAATATTAGATTAGAAATCATGGCAGATATTAAGTGTAGGAAAAAAGAATTTTGAATATAGCTGGTAGTTCGGAGAGAAAGCAAGGCCACTTAGATTCAGATATAGTTTTACAATCAATGAGAATTGTGAATTAAGCATATCACTTTAGTTTTCAGACATTAATCAGTTAAAAGAGAAGTCTGTACTGAGTTGCTTTTTAGATTTCTACCTTTAATATTCTGTAATTCTAAATTAATATCCTTTATCATTCCAGTTGGGTAAATGTAAATACAAGGAGGTTAATTGAAAGTCTATACATGCTCTTACTCATCATTAATAGTTGTACTTTTGACTGAAGCCCAGCTTTGAACTTCACTGTGTTATAAATACTTTGAATTTACTACCCTAAGTATATTTTCTTTTTAAAAAATTTTTATTTTTTTAGTTGGAGGATAATTCTTTGCAATATTGTGTCGGTTTCTGCCATACATCAGCATGAGTCAACCATAGGTATACATACAGCCCCTCCCTCTTGAATCTCCCTCCCACCTCCCAAGCATCCCATCCTTCTAGAGCTAATTTAGAGAGGTCTTTCTCAAAACTAGTATTTATCAGCATTTTGCTATAGCTGTGAAGTGAGTTTAGTGTTTTAGTTACCTAGACTTGAAACAAGTATTTTGGTTGTCACATACTTTATCTTTTAAATATAAAATCCTATTGCTTTTTCTCTCAACATATCAGTTTAACAATCCTTAGTTCTCCATTCTTAGTATGCTCTAAGCACTAACCTCACCCTGATTATTGCAGCAGCATGTTTATTTCTTACTTTGTTTCAGTACTTCTCCAACTCTCATGAACTGTATTTTTCATATTTCTCCTCTCTGTTATATCTTTTCCTAATTTTTTATTATCTAAATACTGCCTCTTAAAGATGTCACAAATTCCTGGATGGCATTGGCTCTAGTTGACATTTCTTTTTATATCTTCCCTAGGTTTTTCTTCATTGCTCTTCATGCTGAAAACTTGTAATGAATATTCTTTGAAAAAAATTTTTCCTTTATTCCAGGAGTGGCAATGTGTACAATCAAAAGGTTGCTTTTTCTTAGAAGAAGATGGTGAAATCATTAGTCATCAGTACAAGATGCAAATAGCTCAGAGATCCCTGGTTTATATAACAATTAAGCCATTAAAGCTGAGTCAAGCTGAAGGCAAGTTTAAATTTTCTATATTTTAAAAAAAAATCACTTTATGCCAGCTTTAAAAGTACTTACGTAAGTATTTGATGGTTCTAGTTAGTGAAGAAAATGGATTTGCTTAAGAAATGTAGTTACGTACATTTAAAGAAAGTTGTTTATACACTATGTCGTCACATTATGCAAAGTAAGAGACATGTGGTTACATACATTTGAAGAAAGAAAGTCATTTATACATTGACTGTGTTGTCATATTATGCAAAGAACAAAATGTTACCCGGTTTCCTCTTGACATAGAATTAACTTTTTATCCACTAATTAATCCTTAGCTTTTTCCATTATCAATTTTTTAAATGAATACACGAGAGAACTTCAGTAGGAGCATAATTTGGGACAAATAAGAGCTGCAAGTATTTTTGAATACCTTCAAAGTCCTATGTCATATGACTTAGTCCTTATTTAATAATTTTTGTATCCATGGTAATACTTTTCTGTACACCAATGATAGATAAAAATTAATAATTTCCTAGTGTCTACAGTCGGAGAAGGCAATGGCACCACCCCACTCCAATACTCTTGCCTGGGAAATCCCATGGACGAAGGGGCCTGGTAGGCTACAGTCCATGGGGTCGTGAAGAGTCGGACACGACTGAGCGACTTTACTTTCACTTTTCATGCTCTGGAGGAGGAAATGGCAACCCATTCCAGTATTCTTGCCTGGAGAATTCCAGGGACAGAGGAGCCTGGTGGGCTGCCGTCTATGGGGGTCGCACAATCAGACACGACTGAAGTGACTTAGCAGCAGCAGCAGCAGTGTCTACAGTGGTTATTACATAAGTTTTAGTGAAAAATGGCTTGTATGTGTGCTTTCCCTAGGTATCCTTTTAATGTTGACTATCCTAAATATCAATCTTTATTTTCCTCTTATTATGTTTACATATAAACATCTACTTACTAGAGGATTCTTCCCCACTTACATTATTTTTCCCTCCTATAGTAAAGATACTGAAAGTTTTCACTGTGTATCTTATAGGACACTCAGAACATTTGGTAATTGATACTTTTAGATGATAATTACAATAATAATTTTTCAGATAAATTTATCAAATCTACAAAGTTAATGTAGTTGTTAATTCTCTGTATTATTATAAATATTTTTCATTCATTTATTTGTCAATTATTTTTTGAGGACCTCATAAACCAAGTATCACTCTAGGTGCTTAAGATACACAACAGTGTGACCTCATGAACTTACATTCTAATAGAGGAAATAAACAATAAATAATAAATATAATAAATAGTAAGTCACATGGCATGTTAAAAAGTGATAAATGCTGTGGGAAAAACAGAGAGGATAAGGGGCATTGTGAATGCTGAGGGAATATTGGTTGCCATTGAAAGGGAGTAGTTAGTGTATGCTTCGTTAGAAGTTGACATTTGAGCAAACTTTGAAAGAGGTATATTAATTATCAACTGCTGTGCAATAAACTACCCCCAAAACTCAGTGGCTTAAAATAATTAAACATTTGTTTGCTCATGAGCAGGTCTATTGAACAGTTTTTTGGTCTGTACTAGGTGTGGCTTTTTTCTGTAGAGCTCACCCATACCTCTGTGATCAGCTGCAGGATAGCTGGTGGCTGGCTTTAATTGATCTTGATTGGGCTCTTTTCTTTGTGTGGGCCTCAGCTGAGACAACTTGATTTTGCCTTGTGTAGTCTCTTATCCTCTAGTAAGTTAGCCTGGACTTGTTCTTATGGTAAAACAGGAATCTGAGAGAGAAAGCAGAAGCAGCATAGGCCTGGGCTCAGAACCGGCACATTACTTAGCAAATCACAAGGCAAGTACAGATTTATAAGGTGGAGAAATAGATTTGATCTCTTGATGAAAGAGCTGCAAAATCACATTGCAAAGGGCTGTGGATGCAGACAAGAACAGCCATATTTTGCTGTCTTCCACAGGAAGCAAGGGAGCAAGTTTAGTGGATGTAGGGGTGGCGGAAGAGATGGATGAAGAGTGGAGCAAGGGGCAGGTAGAGGGAATCCTCTGTTCAGAGGCTCTGAGGTGTAGAGTGCGCCTGGTGTTAGAACAAGGTGGCTAGAGTGGCTGTAATGAAGTAGGGAAGGAGAGAGTGGTGAGAGATGAAGACGAGGGAGAAACAAGGACAAAACCAGGTAGAGTTTTGTTTTTTGCCGTAATGCTGTAAAAGTCCATAACTTGGACTTTGACTCTGAAAGAAATAGAAATGAAAAACCCTTAGGAGGCTGCCATCAAGATTTTCTCTTCATCTTTGATTTTCAATAGTTTGGATATGTGTCTTGATGTTTTTTGTCTTTCTTGTTGATGTTGTTTTTGAATTTTGGAGAGGTTTATTTTTTAAGTTGTTGTTTGTTTGTGTTTATTTTTTTGGTATTTATCCTATTAGAGAGCCCTGAGTTTCTTGGATTTATGTTGGTTATTGTTTTTAGAAAATGTTGAATCTTTGTTTCTTCTGCGCTCTCTCTTCCACTTACATGCCTGACACCTTGTTCTCCTCTTTGCCCCCACAGATCAGCCATGCTTGCATCTCATCTATCCTTAGAAGGGTCTGTCTTTCCTTGCATTTCAGACTGCATGGTTATCCTGTGACCTCATATCTAATGGGTTTAAGAAATGCTATGATTTTGTAGTTTGTGCATTTTTTTCCTATTGTTAGGGTGGGAGCAGCTTTCTTCCAACTTTCAACTCTATTAGAGGATTTTGAGTAGAGATGGAACATTTTCTGACATTTTAGCAAGAGCAGTCAGGTTGTATATTGAAAATAGATTGAAGGATACTCAGGAGAAAGCAAAGAATGCTTTTGCTTTGAATGGAGGTGCAAAGGAGATAAGAAGTAGAGATTCTGGATGTATCTTGAAGGTCAAACCATAGCATTTCCTGAAGCTTGTTTATGATACATGAAGGACAGAAGAAGTTAAAGATGATTCCAGGATTTGAGGGGTTGAGCAACTGGTTTGAGATACTCTTCTCTGTCTCTTACCTGAGATAGAGAAGACTATAGATGGACAGTTTTTTTCTTCAGGTGTTTTGATGGTTTTAGACATAGAAATCCAAGTAGAAATGTCAAATAGGCAGTTAGATATATGGGTCTAATGTTCCCAGGAAAAGTCTATCAGGGGATATGAATTTTAGAGTTAAAATCATATAGATGATGTCTAACATCTTTTCCTCCTATGCTCCTTTACAGGTGAGCTAGTACTTGCATCTTGTCCCTTCTTGAAAGGGTTGTTTTTCCTTGGATTTCAGTCTACTTGGTTGGGTTGCAACCTTAGCTTGCTAATGAATTTTAAAAATTTATGATTTTTAGAGGTGTATATATAGAGAATGTTTCTAACAAGATCACTTTGTATAGTTATATGTCTTATTGAAAATGTCTTTTGATGTTTACATATAAAAATGGATGTACATTTTTAAAAAATAATTCAAAGGGGAAAGAAACCATTAACTTCTTTTTAAAATAAGAAAGATCTAAGTAGTGATTGCTTATTTTAAGATGTTTGGGGTTTTTTGTTTACAGGAAAACCATGCCCTTGGTTGTCAGTTGATACTGCCTTATATATTCTTAAGGAAAATGAAAGTCAAGCAAATCTACAACTTCTGTATTTTACCGAACTACGAAATAGAGAAGTATACATGTTTATTTTCTAATGTATAGTTAAAAGTATAATATGATCTCAAGTTTGGGGAAAATAATAGTTTTTTATATATCTTTAACCATTTTTTCTTCCCTTTCAGTTAAGGTAAATACAATTCTTATCATTATTCATATGTTTTTATTAATTGTGAAGGATTTTAATTTGCTGAGATTTAAAAATTGAGGATTTACTGGCAGCCTTGACTTTATAACTTATATGTTGTGTGTGACATTATAATTCACTTTCATCTTTTCTGATACCCTGATGCCCCCCCACATGTGAACATGTTTTTTCTTATACTCAATAAAAATGATTGTTGCCAGGAAATTTTTTCCCCTAAATTCAAGCAGTTCAACTTTGAAAAAGTTCCTCTAGATGTTTGTCTTACTTTTAGTACTACTGCAAAAAAGAAAAACTTCATATCCTCAGGCTTTCCTCATATTAGAGGGTCTAAAAATAGATTGATCTGAAGAAATGCTTTCAAATGATTTTGTATGTTGCCCATGGGGTTGTTCTGATCTTTTCTAATTATATATTTACTCAGAGGCCAAATATGCGAGGCAGATACATAAATGTGGCTATTTATTTTATGAGAAATACCAAATACATCTGCTACACAGTAGCATGAATAATACTATTCAAGAGCTTACTTCAATATCATATTTAATCTTTATATAGGCCCAGCGACAGACAAACATTTCCCTGATGGAATGTTATATAAAAGTCTTTATTGTCGGCTTCCTAACAGACAAGAATAGTTATAGGCAAGAAACAAATAAAGTGACAAAAGTTAATGTTTTGACTAAACTCTTCTTCAAAACTGACTACATAGTTAAGTTCAAGATAAAAAACATTGTCTAAAACAATGGCTTTCCCACTTTGTTTTGTTTAAAATTACTTTCTTACGATATTGCGTATATAAAAATCTTAGTACATAGCAAGCCTATAGTAGAATTTGAATGAATTTCTATTTACCTCTTTACTGTTTACTCCTCTGTTTATCTGTAATATGTCATATTTACAAAGGACTTTTACTTTTAGTTTCACAGTTATTTTCTTTAAGAAGAGTTTTGTGCCCATGAAAGACTTTACATTTGCCAACTATGGCAATTCAAGTTTATACATGGAGACAAGGAGGTTCATCAGAGAACGTATATTAGGAAACAGCAAGAATTGTTTCTCACACATGGATATCAGTTTACATCTGGCCAATCTAAAAGATTATGATTTCCAAAAGATGAGTTTGGTCAATGTTTAGTTTTCAAAATAGCCCTCACTTATATTGGGTTGCTTCTTATAATCCAACATAGGACATAGTCACTTTAGGATGATTATCATTCCTCTGACTTGTGAGGGCAGAAATAGGGCTGAATCGAGAATTTGGATGAGCAACTTTGTTTTGCATTTGAGGGCTTCCCAAGTGGCTTAGTGGTAAAGAATCTACCTGCAGTGCAGGAGACACAGATTTGATCCCTGGATCAGAAAGATCCTCTGGAAAAGGAAATGGCAAGCCACTACAGTATTCTTGCCTGGAAAATCCCATGAACAGAGGAGTCTGGTGGTCTACAATCCATGGGGTCACAAAAGAGTTGGACATGATTTAGCCACTAAACGACAATAAATTCTGCGCTGAAGCAGAAATACCTATTTGCTTAGACATGGGCTTCCTCTGTGGCTCAGCTAGTAAAGAATCCACCTGCAGTGCGAGAGATCTGGGTTCATCCCTGTGTTGGGAAGATCCTGTAGCTACCCACTGCAGTATTCTGGCCTGAAGAATTCCACGGACTGTATTGTCCACAGGGTCGCAAAGAGTCAGACACAACTGAGTGACTCACTTTTACTTTATACACAACTAGAAAATGCTTCAGTTCTTAGGGTTAATATATTTGACAGAGACAACTCCTAGGTTTTATAGGAAGCCACTGGGCTCCAGAAAGAACCTAGAAGGTACATGCTGCTAAGTCCCTTCAGTCGTGTCCGACTCTGTGTGACTCCATAGACGGCAGCCCACCAGGGTCCTCCATCCATGGGATTTTCCAGGCAAGAGTGCTGGAGTGGGGTGCCATTGCCTTCTCCATAGAAGGTACGTAGGGATGTCATTTTGCTTTCTTTCATTCAATAGGAAAATAAAATGTTTTGCTATACAAATGTCTTGACACTAATTATAAATATCCTATGATGGAAAAGAATTTGTATAAGGTAGGTTTATCTGGGATTCTACCATCTTGTTTTAGAGTACATATTACATAAATAATAGTAAAATTCCAGTGTTTTTGTTCACATTGAATTTTTACAAATATGGCTAATTCATACAAATAGTGAATTCTTTTAAACTGTATTAAACTTTAATTTTCTGTCAATGAAATCTGAATTACAAATCATATATTTATATTTGAATCATATTCAGTTCAGTTCAGTCACTCAGTCATGTCCAACTCTTTGCCACCCTATGGACTGTAGCACCCCAGGCTTCCCAGTTCATCACCAACTCCTGGAGCTTGCTCAAACTCATGTCCATTGAGTCGGTGATGCCGTCCAACCATCTCATCCTCTGTTTTCCCCTTCTCCTCCCACCTTCAATCGTTCCCAGCATCAGGGTCTTTTCCAAAAGTTAGTTCTTCATATCAGGTGGCCAAAGTATTAGAGCTTCAGCTATAGCATCAGTCCTTCCAATAAATATTCGAGACTGATTTCCTTCAGAATTGACTGGTTTGATCTCCTTGCAGTCAAAAGCATCTATTCCTCGGCACTCAGCTTTCTTTTTAGTCCAACTCTCACATCCACACATGACTACTGGAAAAACCATAGCTTTGACTAGATGGACTTTTGTTGACAAAGTAATGTCTCTGCTTTTTGATATGCTGTCTAGTTGGTCATAGCTTTTCTTCCAAGGAGCAAGCATCTTAATTTCATGGCTGCAGTCATCACCTGCAGTGATTTTGGAGCCCCCTCAAATAAAGTCTCTCACTATTTCCATTATTTCCCCATCTATTTGCCGTGAAGTGATGGGACCGGATACCATGACCTTAAGTTTTCTGAATGTTGAGTTTCAAGGCAACTTTTTCACTCTCTTCTTTCACTTTCATCAAGAGGCTCTTTAGTTCTTCTTCACTTTCTGCCATAAGGGTGGTGTCATCTGCATATCTGAGGTTATTGCTATTTCTCTTGGCAGTCTTGATTCCAGCTTGTGCCTTATCCAGCCCAGCATTTCAAATAATGTACTCTGCATATAAGTTAAATAAGCAGGGTGACAATATACAGCCTTGACGTAGTCCTTTCCCGATTTGGAACCAGTCTGTTCTTCCATGTCAGTTCTAACTGTTGCTTCTTGACCTGCGTACAGATTTCTCAGGAGGTAGGTCAGATGGTCTGGTATTCCTGTCTCAAAGAATTTTCCATAGTTTGTTGTGATCCACACAGTCAAAGGCTTTGGTGTAGTCAATAAAGCAGAAGTAGATGCTTTTTTGGAACTCTCTTACTTTTTTGATGATCCAACAGATGTTGGCAATTTGATCTCTAGTTCCTCTGCCTTTTCTAAATCCAGCTTGAACATCTGAAAGTTCACAGTTCGCATACTGTTGGAGAATTTTGACCATTATTTTGCTAGCGTGTGAGATGAGTGCAATTGCTTAGTAGTTTGAACATTCTTTGACATTGCCTTTCTTTGGGATTGGAAGGAAAACTGACCTTTTCCAGTCATCTGGCCACTGCTGAGTTTTCCACATTTGCTGGCATATTGAGTGCAACACTTTTACAGCATCATCTTTTAGGATTTGAAGTAGCTGAATTGGAATTCCATCACCTCAACTAACTTTGTTCATAGTGATGGTTCCTAAGGCCCACTTGACTTCGAATTCCAGGATGTCTGGCTCTAGGTGAGTGATCACAGCATAGTGATTATCTGGGTCATGAAGATCTTTTTTGTATAGATCTTCTGTGTATCCTTGCCACCTCTTCTTAGTATCTTCTGCTTCTGTTCAGTCCATACCATTTCTGTCCTTAATTGTGCCCATCTTTACATGAAATGTTCCCTTCTGTTCAGTTCAGTTCAGTTCAGTCACTCAGTCGTGCTCAGTCATGTTCAACTCTTTGCAACCCCATGGACTGCAGTGCACCAGGTCTCACTGTCTATCACCAACTCCCAGAGTTTACTCGGACTCATGTCCATTGAGTTGATGATGCCATCCAACCATCTCATTCTCTGTCGTCCCCTTCTCCTCCTGCCTTCAGTCTTTCCCAGCACCAGGGTCTTTTAAAATGAATCAGTTCTTTGCATCAAGTGGCCAAAGTTATTGGAGTTTAAGCTTCGGCATCAGTCTTTCCAATGAATATTCAGGACTTCCTGAATATTCGATGATTTCCTTTAGGATGGTCTGGTTGCATCTTCTTGCTGTCCAAGGGACTCTCAAGAGTCTTTTCCAAATGTTCTCTCGGTATCTCTAATTTTCTTGAAGAGATCTTTAGTCTTTCCTGTTCTATCATTTTCCTGTATTTGCATTGATCAGTGAGGAAGGCTTTTTTATCTCCTTGTTATTCTTTGGAACTCTGCTTTCAAATGGGTATATCTTTCCTTTTCTTCTTCGGCTTCAGCTTCTCTTCTTTTCTCAGCTATTTGTAAGGCCTCATCAGACAATCATTTTACCTTTTTGGATTTCTTTTTCTCGGAGATGATCTTGATCACTACCTCCTGTATAATGTCATGAACCTCTGTCCATAGTTCTTTAGGCACTCTGTCTATCAGATCTAATCCCTTGAATCTATTTGTCACTTCCACTGTATAATCGTAAGGGATTTGATTTAGGTCATACCAGAATGGTCTAGTGGTTTTCCCTACTTTCTTCAATTTCAGTCTGAATTTGGCAATAAGGAGTTCATGATCTGAGCTACAGTCAGCTCCCAGTCTTGTTTTTGCTGACTGTATAGAGCTTCTCCATCTTTGGCAGCAAAGAATATAATCAATCTGATTTTGATATTGACCATGTGGTGATGTCCATGTGTAGAGTCTTCTCTTGTATTGTTGGAAGAAGGTGTTTGCTATGACCAGTGCATTCTCTTGGGAAAACTCTGTTGGCCTTTGACCTGCTTCATTTTGTACCTCAAGGCAAAATTTGCCTGTTACTCCAGGTATCTCTTGAGTTCCTACTTTTGTATTCCAGTCCCCTATAATGAAAAGGATATCTTTTTTGGGTTTTAGTTCTAGAAGGTCTTGTAGGTCTTCATAGAACTGTTCAACTTTAGCTTCTTCAGTATTACTGGTCGGAGCATAGACTTGGATTATCGTGATATTGAATGGAATATGAATCATATTAGGCAACTATAACCCAGAAAAATTACTTAAAGTTTTTCTCTTTGTTTCCTGTTGAAATATTTGCACACAGTCAAAACTCAAAATAGTATTTTAAGACCATTTTCAATATAACATATTTCATAACTAGTTGTTAATACTAAGGGATAAAGTACATAGTATTACATTTTATTTTTTTTTTTTTTTTATTTATTTATTTTTTTTTTTACAATATTGTATTACTTTTACTATACATCGAGATGGATCCGCCACCAGAATACCCTGCTCCCCATCCTGAACCCTCCTCCCTCCCCCTCCCACACCATCCCTCCAGGTCATCCCAGTGCTCCAGTCCCAGGCATCTGTTATCGGGCATCGTACCTGGACTGACTCGTTTCAATATGATATTATACATATTTCAATGCTATTCTCCCCAATCGTCCCACCCTCTCCCAGTCCCAGAGTCCAAAATCTATTCTATACATCTTCTCTTTTGCTGTCTATGCAGGTGATTGTTACCATCTTTCTAAATTCCATATATATGCGTTAGTATACTGTATTTGTGTTTTTCTTTCTGCTTACTTCCTCTGTATGATAGGCTCCAGTTCCATCCACCTCAATAGAACTGATTCAATTATTCTTTTTATGGCTGAGTAATACTCCATCGTGTATATGTACCACAGCTTGCTTATCCATTCATCTGTGGATGGGCATCTAGGTTGCTTCCACGTCCTGGCTATTGTAAACAGTGCTGCTATGAACATTGGGGTACACGTGCCTCTTCAATTCTGTTTTCTCAGTGTGTATGCCCAGCAGTGGGATTGCTGGGTCATAAGGCAGTTCTATTCCCATTTTTTGAGGAATCTCCATACTTTCTCCATAATGGCTGTACTAGTTTGCATTCCCACCAACAGTGTAAGAGGGTACCTTCTCTCCGCACCCTCTCCAGCATTTATTCTTGTGGATTTTTGGATCGCAGCCATTCTGACTGGCGTGTAATGGTATCTCATAGTGGTTTTGATTTGCATTTCTCTGATATGAGCGATGTTGAGCATCTTTTCATGTGTTTGTTAGCCATCTGTATGTCTTCTTTGGAGAAATGTCTATTAAGTTCTTTGCCCATTTTTTGATTGGGTCGTTTATTTTCCTGGAATTGAGCTTAGAAGTTGCTTGTATATTTTTGAGATTAGTTGTTTGTCTTTGTTCTGTATATTTTCTCCCATTCTGAGGGCTGTCTTTTCATCTTATTTCCTTTTTTGAAAGCTTTTAATTTGATTAGGTCCCATTTGTTCATTTTTGATTTTATTTCCGATATTCTGGGGGTGGGTCATAGGGATCCTGCTGTGTGTAGTCAAGAGTGTTTTGCCTTTCCTCTAGTTTTTTTCTTCTTATATTTACTCTTTATCATTTTATTTTTTGTTTATTCTATTTTAAAATTCCACACCATTAGTCTTTCTCATTTATCTCCGCCTTTTCAATATACATATTGCGTGATTGACTGTCAATTCCAAAAACGCCCAACCTTCACAGCTATTCTACCAAATTTAAAGAGCTAACACTATCCTACTCAAACTTTCCAAAATTAGAAAGAAACTTCCAAACTCATTTGCCACCTACCCTAATTCCAAAACCTGACAAAATCCCACAAAAAAAGAAAACTACAGGCCAATATCACTGATGAACATAGATCAAAAATCCTTAAAAAATTCTACAATATAAAAACATTAAAAAATCATACACATGACAAGTGGGCTTTATCCCAGGGATGCAAGATTCTTCATACCCAATCAATACGTAATACACCACATTAACAAACTGAAATAAAAACCATATGATTATCTCAATAGATGCAGAGAAAGCCTTTGACAAAGTTCAACATCCATTTATGATAAAAACTCTCCGCAGGAATAGAAGGAACATACCTCAACATAATAAAAGCTATAACGACAAACCACAGCAAACATTATCCTCAATGGTGAAAAACTGAAAGCATTTCCTCTAAAGTCAGGAACAAGACAAGGATGCCCACTTTCACCATTATTATTCAACATTGTTCTGGAGTTCTGGCCACAGCATCAGAGCAGAAAGAAAAAGGAATCAAATTGGAAGAGTAAAACTCTACTGTTTGCAGATGACATGATCCTCTAGGTAGAAAACCTAAGATTCCACAGAAATTACTAGAACTAATATTAAGTAAGTTGCAGGATATATTAAGATCTTCATTCCTACACTAATAACGGAATAGAAAGAGAAATAAAGAAACAATTCATTCACATTGCAATAAAAACAATAAAATACTTAGGAATATATCTTCCTAAAGAACTATATCTATAAAACACTGCGAAGAAATAAAGAGGACACTAATAGATGGAGGAATATTCCTTGTTCGTGGATTGGTAGAATCAATATAGTGAAAATGAGTATACTACCCAAAGCAATTTATAGATTCAATGCAATCCCCATCAAGCTACCAACAGTATTCTTCACAGAGCTAGAACAAATAATTTCTCAATTTTATGGAAATACAAAAAACCTCGAATACAAAGCTATCTTGAGAAAGAAGAACGGAACTGGAGGAATCAACCTGCCTGACTTCAGGCTCTACTATAAAGCTACAGTCATCAAGACAGTATGGTACTGGCACAAAGACAGAAACATAGATCAATGGAACAAAATAGAAAGTCCAGAGTATTACATTTTAGAAACTTTAGTTACGACTTAGTGAATTCCCTTAATGCTATTAAATGTTGAAAATACTTTAGATTCTAGAAAATTTTATAGAATCACAATTTGCTTTGTTTCATAAAGTCCACTACCTTCAAGTGAGTATATTAAATTAATATTCATTCATTTTATATAAACTATGTAACTTTACATAAAATATACCAGAAATTTCCATAAAATATAGCAGGTCTGTTCCAAATACATGTTAGTCTTTCATGCTTTAATCATTCAGTATGAGAGTATGGGTAGCAAGATTATCCAACATCCCATTTTAAAAACAGCCAAAAAAATTAAAACTGTTCCCCTTAAGTGCATCACTGGCATGTTTGAAGAATATTGGGAAGATTTAGAAGTTATATAACTTCTAACGTATTAGAATTTTAGTTATTTTATAAATATATAAAGAACTACATCTAATATTACTGGATTTAGCATTAACAAAAAGAGTTTAAAGCCTGTAAAACAATGATAGAACCATAATAGAATTGGTGAATATTGGTTAAAAAAAAAACTGTTTCTAATGCTTCTCTTTCACATAAGAATGATTAAAAGTCATTAAGACTCATGGTGTTTGTTTGTCTTAAAAATTCTCTTGAGAAAAGACGTTTGGGTGGACTGGTGAACTAGGACCTGGAATTTACTGGTTAGTTCCTTCCACAACTGGCTGCAGGCTAAGAAAAGAAATAAAACCAGTAACAGAAGAAGCCCAACTTGTATACAGAGATGAAACAGGGGAATTATTTCTTACAAAGGAATTTAGGTAAGTTTTGTTTATTAAAGTCAGAGGTATAACACTAGGCTGGATGTGCGTCAGTAGCCTGCCTTCCATCCTTTCCTTTGGCTAGCTGCAAACCCCAGCCCCAGCTTCTAATCAGTAGCTCAACTCATCCACTAGGCCTCTGACTATGACCTTCTATTCATAGGTCTAGGATTACCATTGATTTCTGGATTCCTTATAGTTGGCAAGTCCACTTTAGTTACAAATTTACTGATTTCTCCTCCACTAGAAATACGTCCTGCTAATTGTACTATTGTCTGAGATAACTGTCTAATATGAAATCCAAATAGGGTAGTTCTCTCATATTCTATATATGTAAGTAAGATCTAGCTACAGTAGAGAGGAAGAAAGATGGAGATAGGTGAAAAGAAAAGAGGAACTTCTGTTTGAGTTCCTGCTACATGTTGAGATACTGTGGTTGCTTTAGAAGCTTGATTATGTCATGTAATGCTAGACAAAGTAGAATGTATATTTGGATACATTAACTCTGTCATTCACAAATATTGTTTTTATTTTTTCCAGTATGATTTATTACAAGATATTGAGTATAGTTCCCTGTACTATACAATAGGACCTTGTTGTTTGTCAATTCCGAACTCCCAATCCAGCCCCTCCAGCTCTCCCTCCCCTTTGAACCACAAGTTTGTTCTCTGTGTCTGTGAGTCTGTTTCTATTTCATAGGTAAATTCATCACAAATATTGTTTAATGCCTTGATACAACTTCCTTTTGAAGGTTATCCTCATCGAAATCTTCTTCAATCTAGTTGCCTTAGAGACAAATAATTTGCTATTTTTTTTTATTTAGGTCAACTTTATCAGATATATTTGAAGTAATTGATTTAGATGGAAATGGTCTTCTTAGTCTTGAAGAATATAATTTTTTTGAACTGAGAACAAGTGGTGAGAAATGTGATGAAGATGCTTGGGCTGTCTGCAGAGGTAAGCATTTTTTATTAATGGGTGTGTTATATACACATATATACCCTTTCATCCTTAAGAAGTGAAATATCAAATTTCTCCACTGAATATTATAGCAGTTGCTGCTCCTAACACGACATGCTTCAGTTGTGTCCAACTCTGTGCGACCCCATAGATGGCAGCCCACCAGGCTCCCCCATCTCTGGGATTCTCCCAGGCAAGAGCACTGGAGTGGGTTGCCATTTCCTTCTCCAATGCGTGAAAGTGAAAAGTGAAAGGCAAGTTGCTCAGTCGTGTCCAACTCTTTGCGACCCCATGGACTGCAGCCCACCAGGCTCTGCCATCCATGGAATTTTCCAGGCAAGAGTACTAGAGTGGGGTGCCATTGCCTTCTCCATTATAGCAGTTAGGACAGTTTAAAATTAGTAGCATTGTTTGTAGATCATAACAAATTAAACATTTATTTTTCTTAAATTGGTAGTTGGTATAATAGTACTCAAGTTAAAAGAAAATGTAAATTACTTATAATTACTGCGTTCTTTTGTGAAGAGTTGACTCATTGGAAAAGACTCTGATGCTGGGGGGGATTGGAGGCAGGAGGAGAAGGGGACGACAGAGGATGAGATGGCTGGATGGCATTACTGACTCGATGGATGTGAGTCTGAGTGACCTCCGGGAGTTGGTGATGGACAGGGAGGCCTGGCATGCTGCAGTTCATGGGGTCGCAAAGAGTCGGACATGACTGAGCGACTGATCTGATCTGATTGGAGCTTAGACTATAAAACACTTTGTCTTACCTCTGATAGTAAAGACTGAAATGGTGAAGAGACCCAAACTGTGCCCAGGAGAGGGCAGCAAAGAGCTAACAGGCTGCTGCTGCTGCTAAGTCACTTCAGTCGTGTCCAACTCTGTGAGACCCCATAGACGGCAGCCCACCAGGCTCCGCCATACTTGGGATTCTCCAGGCAAGAACACTGGATTGGGTTGCCATTTCCTTCTCCAATGCATGAAAGTGAAAAGTGAAAGTGAAGTCGCTCAGTCGTGTCCGACTCTCAGTGACCCCATGGACTGTATAGCCTACCGGGCTCTTCCGTCCATGGGATTTTCCAAATTAAGAGGTTTCCAAGAAGTTGTTTATGTATGTTAAGAATTGTTTTGTTTTTTGTATTTGAGTTGAATTAAGAAAGGCCACCCATGGATGTATGCTGCTGATAAGTCACATCAGTCGTGTCCGACTTTGTGTGACCCCATAGACGGCAGCCCACCAGGCTCCCCTGTCCCTGGGATTCTCCAGGCAAGAACACTGGAGTGGGTTGCCATTTCCTTCTCCAATGCACGAAAGTGAAAAGTGAAAGTGAAGTCACTCAGTCGTGTCCGACTCTCAGTGACCCCATGGATTGCAGCCTACCAGGTCCTCCATCCATGGGATTTTCCAGGCAAGAGTACTGGAGTGGGGTGCCATTGGAGAAGCCAAAAATACTAAAATGGGCAAAGAAAATACTGAGAGTGAGGCAAAGTCAGTTGTTACTTGGAAGAAGACTGAAAAGAGGGTAGAGCTTGTGTATTTAAGCCAAGGACTAAAAGGTCAAAGGAGAAAGCCAGAAAACCATAGCCAACTGTAAATCATAGAGCAAGAAGTCTGAGAAGGTTGGAATGTAGTCAAGAGAGAGATTAACTCACATGTTGCTGTCACTGGAGTAGTAATGTGTCCTAATCCTCTGGTTCTTGAAATGGTCTTGGCAGTCAGTGAGCTAGGGAGGAATCTGATCAATCTGTTTTTCTAAAGAGCAAGTAAAGTAGAAGTATTATTAATATAAAGTTTTTTTAAAAAATCTCTTATTAACTTTTTATTTTGTATTAGGGTATAGCTGATTAACACCCACTCCAGTGTTCTTGCCTGGAGAATCCCAGGGACGGGGAAGCCTGGTGGGCTGCCATCTATGGGGTCACACAGAGTCGGACACGACTGAAGCGACTTAGCATAGCATAGCATAGCTGATTAACAGTGTTTTTAACTGAAGTTTTATGTAGTGTAATCAATAACAAGAAATACATAATGATTTATAATTTTAAACTTTGATTAACAAGATTGATAACACATAGAGTATTAGTTTTAGGGAGATGCAATCATCTTGTAACTTTATTGATATAATATTTTGATTCTCTTTATCCCTTTGTCATATGTCAGTTGAATATATTTGTCTGAGTATTTTCTGAGTTCTCTGTTCTATTCCACTGAACTATTTGTCTCATCTTTCACCAGTACCACACTTCTCTTGATTACTGTAGCTTTAAAGGAAGTCTTGAAGTTGGATATTAACAAACTTTAAAAAATTAATGGAGAATTGATAATTTTAAGTTTTAAAAGTAGGATAGTTATTGATAGTCTCTATAGCATTATATCTAGATACATTATTCTTAAAAGTAATTATTTCTTTGTATTATATATCAAATATTAATGTTTTCATCTTGCTCTTCTACTTAGTAGCTCCAGCTTCCATTTTAGTGGTTACTGTATCTCTCTATGATCTAATTTAATCTACATTTCCTTTTTTGTCTTTACAAAAGTTATGAATCACTTTCCAAACTCTAAGCAATTTAAACTACTAATCAGTCAACCAGTTTTAAACAGCTATGTCTCTGCCTCTTTTCTCACAGTAACGTATATTAAAGAGATGTCTCAAATAAGAGTAACCATTTTCCTTGGGCATATTATAGATGGGAGTTGGAAAATAAAATCTTTATTTGTTGTAGGGCAGTTAACAGAACATAATCTAAAGTGAATAGCTGTTTTTTTATCTATTTCATAGTCACATTCAAAAATTATATATAGATATTTCTACATGAATTTTTGCTTATAAACAGTGTTAAAATGGGCATACGTAGATTTGTGTGGGACATTCATGGACTTCAAAGTGTTTCCTATTATCTAACAGTTTTTAAGGACCAGGGGACAATTCTGTTAAAATTAAAGCAGTTAAGCATATAATAGTCTCCTTGAATCTGGCACCATTCACTTTTCCCTTTTGAAATACCAGTAGTTTGGGGGATGTTACGTCAAATTCATTTGGATTTAAGTGGCAAGTAAGTATTTTAATTTTTGAAATATAGCACTGGGTTCAGCAGTATATACCCTAATTTTTGAAATACATGTTAGTATATACTCTGATAAGCAGGCAGGTTGGAATTTACCCAGAAAAATTAAGATTTCCCCTAATTTTGAAATATATTTGTACAATTTATGACTTTAGCTCTTGTTGAAAAACTAAATCATACCCTGTGATAGTGCTTATGCTGAGTTGTGGGAACTTAGAACAGTATCTCTCAAACATGTTTCGAACCATTCTTTTTTTTTTTTTTAAACATGGTCTTTGTTTATTTATTAATTTATTTATTTTTGGTTGTGCTGGGTCTCGGTTGCTGCTCACAGGCCTTCTCTAGTTCCAGTGAGTGGGGTCTGTTCTCTAGTTGCAGCGCGTGGGCTCAGAAGCTGTGGCGTGCGTGCTCTAGGGCACAGGCTCAGTAGTTGTGTCGCACAGACTTAGTCGCCCTACAGCGAATGGACTCTTCCCAGGCCAGAGATCGAACCTGTGTCCTCTGCATTGGCCAGAGATTCTTAACCGCTGGACCACCAGGAAAGTCCTTGAGCCATTCTTATTTCACTTTGATAGTGCTCACAGATTCTTAAGGCCTCCTTCAAAATAAACATTTATGAATAATAATATAGCTATTTTAGTAAATGTATGAACTTAAAATATGTAAGGAAAAACTTGTTTTTTTGACAGAGAATTTTGATACCAAGAAAAATGAACTAACAAGACAGGGCTTTATGGATCTGAATCTGATGGAAGCCAACGACCGCGAAGGAGATCCTCGTGATCTCTGGGTAACTCTGCACTCAATGGGCTACAATAAAGCTCTGGAACTGATGGAGGTAAAGCAGTCTTAAAGTTTGCTGTGGGTATAATGTACATAATATTTTCCCCCTCGAACATTTTCTTGACACAGGACTTTTGAATTGGGCTCTCAAATCCTTGAACTTTAATGTACAAATGAATCTTGGGTGCAACAGTATGTTTCTGCTAGTTTATGCAAGCTCTTATATGAAATTTAATTGTTCACAATATCTTAATAATTCAGGAACAAAAGTAGTTTGAGCCTATGATATGCAGGAAAAAGATTGGTAATATGAAAAGTTATATTTCTTAATTGGTGATGGCTGTTAGAGTTGCTAAAATTTCAACAGTTGCTTCCATTCTGAGACTTCAGAGACTCTTTGTCCTAATAGAATAAAAGCCCTCCTATAATAAGGAGAATATGTCTGTATGAGAACTGGAATTCTGATCTTTTCACATGGGTACTCCTTGGGTTAATATTTGTAAAACACTTGAAACAGTGCTTGGCTCTTATAAAGCACTATGTGTGTATTAGCTATGATTATTATTATTTATTAACATGTAAGGTATAAAAGTTGAATAAGACTTGCATAAAGCAGAGGAATAATAAAAATTAGGCCTATTTCTTAAATTTTATATTTTTGTGTCCTTTAATAAAGTTTAAAATAAAGGATTTAAGAGTTTTAGGCCACATAAATTAGATAACAGTACATTTGTTTATAATTTAAAAATAGTATCTGTCCTTTCCATAAATACATCAACCTAGGAGGGTAACACTACCAGAAACAAATTTTAAGTTTGGGGTGTACTGAGACTTTGGTTTAGTTCCTAGTTTTGACATCATTTAAAATTCCTCAAAAATTTGTTTTCTGAGAAGTTTTCCATGTTTTTTTTGCCATTTTTATTAATAAGAGGTGAATAGTTACAGTAACTTTTTATATTCTACTTTAACATTTAGTGAATCTTACATCTTTAAGCATGGTGAAAATCAGCACCTAATCTGTGAATAATATTGTGTCTGCTACACATGCTTCCATTTAACAGAGGAGTTAGTTAAGAGGTGATTGTGACATTTTAAGTTAAGAGCAGATACAGCATTTAAGATTAAGTTACAGTAAGATTTAAGTTAAGAGCAGATAATAGCGTTTGCTGAAATCATTGACTTTTGAAATCACAAGTAAGAAGGATTTCTGAGATAAAGATCTTTTATTTAAATGTTTAAATTTTTTTTAATAGGTAATAGGTTCCATTGTTTGAAGTTCCAAAAGTAAAAAATTAATATATATATATATATACAGTGAAAATGTCAAAGGATAATGAGACCACCACTCAATAGCTGAAATAAAAAGACAAAACTGAATTGATTGCTTACTGCAAGGGAGAGCTATGCTGGTCAGGCACAAAGCATAATGTTCATCTTATTTATAAAGGGCATTGGGGAAGCATGGTTATTCAGATGAGACTGTTGGTTGATTGATATACTCAGTGATATATTTATTTACTTTGAGTCTGTCTGTGATTGCTTGACTTTCAAAAGTGAAGAGCCAACCCTAGCTGGCTTACAGAAGTATGTTTATTGAGGTGAGTTGTTGCAGATCAGTTGAACACATTTAAAACATGTTCTGGGGCAAGAGATCAAGGTGGCAGAATAAAAGGACGTGGAGTTCACCTTTTCCCACAAATGTATCAAAAATACATCTACATGTGGAGTAATTCTCACAGATTACCTGCTGGACACTAGCAAACCTCATATACAACCAAAACTACAAGAAAGATCACCATGTACAGGTAGGGCGAAAAAAAAGGAATCAGGATGGGACAGAGCTGTATCCCTCAGAGGGATCTGTGAAAGAGAAAAGATTCCCTCACCCTGGGAACCCCCTTCACCAACTGGGAGATCAGCTGGGTAGAAGGGGAGATTCAGAGGCTCAGCGGAGAGTCAGCAGCTGGCTTGGAGCAGGCAGAACAGATTGAGACCAGCATTAATGGTCCTGGCCACCTCACTGCATACCCCAGCCTGAGAGTGGCATCTGCTGGTGTGCACAGTGGCTCGGTGGTGAAACTCAGACTTCAGCAGATAGCCCGGGGTATAGGACTAAAGTTGGCTACATGGAAACAGCTTGAAGGGGCTAGAGTGTGGTCCAGGCTGCAACTGGGAGTGTGCACAGAACAAAGTCCACTATAGAAGTTCTGTTGTTATGCAAGCAAAGGGAGGGGCAGGGGCCCTGTCCTAGCAGCCTTATTCTCCAGTGACCTCACAGTGGGTGCAGCTCTGCCTCCACAAGCTCTTGGAGCATGTAAGCTCTGCACTTGCCCACATGCAGAGGCAGAGCTGAAATCTGAGCTGATCCCCAGGACTGCTTGACTTCAGAAGCTGGGCTGGAATCAGCCTTGTCCTGTGGCTTTGCAACTTTGGTGGACGTATGTTGCCAGGACCTTTAAAATCTCAGTGCCTGTGGAATATCCGCATGGATTTACTGGTGCCCCCACAGCTGGGGCAGGTCTGGAGTTAGCAGCTGCAGGTTTTGTGGGTGTACACATGTAGAGATAGCACTGGGGTCTGCCCTGATTCCTTAGTGCACACATATAGTTGTGTTCAGGAGCATAACTATCTGTGACTGTGGTGGGTCCCAGTGCCTGGCTTCAGTGAAGTGGCGCAAAGGTCCTGCACTGGTGACTCCATGAACACGGTGCCTAAGCAACATCCAGGTTGACTGCCTGATTCCCAGGCTGAGATGAGGTTGGAGGCAACATTCCATAGATGAGGTTCTACAGAAACATTGCAGGCCAGAAGAGAGTAGCAAGTCCTGAAAGGGAAAAACTGGCATCTAGGATAATCTACCCAGCAAGAGTATTATTTAGAATAGAAAGGGGAGATAAATTCTTCAGTAAGCAAAAGCTAAAAGAATACTAAATTCTTTTTAGTATTTAGTAATACTAAACCTATACTAAGAGAAATACTGAAAGTTACTCTATAAATAGAAAAGAAATAAGAATCTACAGAAAAGAGAAAATCAATCAAATAAGAAAGGCAGTATATATTAAAAAAAACTGTGAAAGTGATGATAACCACAATAAACAGCAAAAAGGTAAATATTAAGATGTAAAAAAGGACATCAAAATAAAATGTGGGGAAAGGGAGTAAGAAAATATACATTTTTTTAGAGTGTATGAGCCTATATGACTCCCAGATATAGTAACAGGTTAACATACTTGAAAAATAAGGTAACCACAAATCAAAAGCATTCAGCAGATTCATGGAAAACAAAACCAAGAAAGCTCAAGCATAATGCAGAAGAAAACCATAAAACCACAAAAGGAAAAATAAAAAGAACAAAGAAGAAATGCAAAATCAATTGAAAAACAAGATTTAAATGAAAATAAATACATATTTATCAATAACTTAAATGTCAATGGACTGAATGCTCCAATCAAAAGACATAGAGTGGCAGTTGGATAATAAAACAAGAGCCTACAATATGCTGCCTGCAAGAAACCCACTAAGGATGAAGGACACACACACAGATCAAAAGTGAGAGGATGGAAAAGATGTTTCATGCAAATGGAAATGACAAGAAATCGGGTAGGTGGCAGTACTGATATTAGACAAAATAGACTTTAAAGGCCATAAAGAAAGATAAAGGACACTATATAATGATAAAAGGACCCATACAAGAAGAGAACATAACACCCATGAACATATGTGCACCCAGTATAGAAGCACCTAAATGCATTAAAAAAAAAATATTGACAGATATAAAGGGAGAATTGAGAATACAATAATTGTAGGAGACTTCCACTGACATCAATGGACAGATATTCCAGACAGAACTTCAGTAAGACAACAGAGATCCTAAATGACAAAAGATCAGTTAGACTTAATTGCTATTTTCATGACCTTGCATCAAAAAAAAAAAGTACATTCTTTTCAAATGCACATTGAATGTTTTTCCACTCGACCACATGCAGGATACAAAACAAGCCTCAACATATTTAAGAGGACAGAAATTATTTCAAGCATCTATTCTGACCCACAATACCATGAAACTGGAAGTCAACCACAGAAAGAGAAATGAGAAAAAATGATTACACGGAGATTAAACAACACGCTACAAAGTGGGTCAATAATGAAATCAAAGAGGAAATGTTAAAAGTACCTTGAAACAAACGACAGCCACACAAACTCTGTTCACTTCAGTTGCTCAGTCATATCCGACTCTTTGCGACCTCATGGACTGCAGCACATCAGGTTTCCCTGTCCATCAACCAACTCCCAGAGCTTGCTCAAACTCATATCCATTGAATCGGTGATGCCATCCAACCATCTCATCCTCTGCCGTCCCCTTCTTATCCTGCCTTCAATCTTTCCCAGCATCAGGGTCCCTTCACATGAGTCAGTTCTTTGCATCATGTGGCCAAAGTATTGCACTTCAGCTTCAGCATGAGTCCATCCAATGAATATTCAGGACTGATTTCCTTTAGGATAGACTGGTTTGATCTCCTTGCAGTCCAAGGGACTCTCAAGAGTCTTCTCCAACACCACAGTTCAAAAGCATCAATTCTTCGGTGCTCAGCTTTCTTTATAGAATGCAGCAAAATCTATAGGATGCAACAAAAGCAGTCCAAAGAGGGGTCAGTTATTCTAAGAGCATACTAGATGTTATTTTATATATGTTTTACTCTCTTCTAGTAATTTGATATGCCTTATAGCCATAATTTAATCATTTGAGCTAAACTGTTTCATGATAAGGAAGTAGATTTTTACAAGGAGACTAGGCTACTTATTGTATGTCAAGCCTATATTCTTTTTATTTTTTAATATAACCCCATTGACAAACAATACTGTGTCAGGATTTGGTATTGAAGTGTCCAAAAATTTTGTTCTGATTATGGATACTTCCTGATTTATAGAATCATAATGAGAAAATTCTCCTTATTCAGTAAGGGTTATAGAGTTGTTGGATTGAAAATATTATACCAGCAAATGATAATTCAGTGAGAAAGTAATAATTCATAATTAATTAATTGGTACAAAAATCAAAAATGTTGAATGTTTCCATTAATAATGGGGATATACACATGTAGTAACATTTTGTTTAAGGGATTAATATAAAACCTAAAGGTATTTTGACTAATTTAGTTTTGACTCATATCTGGAAATACTCTGAGACAATGAGGCTATTCAATTAAGGTATTGCCTTTGATGGGCAGTGATTGTTTGATATGTGCTATGTTATTGAGTTAATATACCTAGAGCATGACCTAACATTTTCATATTTGTAAAAACAAGAAAGCTCTATGATAATCTAGGAAGAATCCATTTATAATCTTATGAGCTGTGTTCTAATTGGTTTGAATGTGTCTGTAGAGGATTTTGCCCATAAGGTTTCTAGAACCATAGCTATTTCTTTGGCAGTTTCCTGAATTATATATTATGTAAGTAATCTAATATCTAGATGAGCTACATTTTGACCCCACCTATTAAATTAGTAGGTATTGTGTCACAAAGACTAACCAAAGTATCAGTTATAAGTTAGGATTTAGGAAACGGCTTAGGATTGTTTGTTAAATCTCATTAATTGAATGGTTTTAGTAAACCAAAATTTATTTCATGCTAAACATTCTTTAGGTTACTATACCAGCTTCTCTGGTGACTCAGTAGTAAAGAGTCTGCATACAAAGCAGAAGCAGCAGGAGACACAGGTTCGATCCCTGAGTCGGGAACATTCCCTTGGAGGAGGGCATGCAACCCACTCCAGTATTCTTGCTTGGAGAATCCTGTGGACAGAAGAGCCTGGCGGGCCACAGTCCATACATAGGGTCGCAAAGAGTCAGACATGACTGAAGCGACTTAGCACACACGCATGCAAGTTACTATACACTCTCAGTTTGTCTTTACCTTTTCCTACCTTATTTTTTAAATTAAATCCCCTAATTTAGTTTTAGAATTATAGATTATCCATTCCCTCTATCAATTTATAAAGGCAGAACCTCTTTCAAAGTACAGTATAACTTCTTTTTTGTTGTTTTTTTCCAACTTTTTATTTTATATTGATGTAGAGCTGATGAACAATGTTGTGATAGTTTCAGGTGAACAGCAAAGGGACTCAGCCATACATATACATGTATCTGTTCTCCTCCAAACTCCCCTCCCATCCAGGCTGCCACATAACATTGAGCAGAATTCCATGTGAACAGCATAACTTCTTTATTGTTCCTCCTGCAGGTTGCCCTTATATCACCATAACAATAATTTGCTTTTTTTATTGAATGTTGATGAACAAATATATGTCTATTTTTTTTTTTTCCTTTTTTTGCTTCTTTTTTTAAAAAGGAATTTCATGAATAAAATCTTTTTAGAATTCAGAACTGGGAAAATTTTACTTCATTTTCTTTAGATTTTGAGAGCTATGTAATATATTCTATGTCGCTTTTATCTTTACTAACATGTAGCTAAGAGCAACATGTTGTGCAAAACTTAAGTAGCATGCCCTAATCTAGGTTTTCTTATTCCTGTCTTCCTGATCTTCCTTTTTATATATTGTTAATATTTTTACAATTAACAATTTATAATGAATAGTTTTCTTCCTTGTTCTATACTTCCTATTTAACTTAATATGGTAAAAAAAAAAAAAAAAAAGATGAGTAAATAGAAGGTTAAACCCATGAACAGGAAAAAAAAAAGGATACAAAGGGCACCTTTTTTATGTAGATAAGATTTTATTTAAAAATTTCGGGGAATGCGTCTTTAAACAAAGACCTTTTAAGATGTTTATTGATACTCTTTGATCAAGTAAAACAGATAACTAAGACTTGGAAAATGGTTAAAATAATACCAGAATCTATTCAGTACTGAAAATTTAGTACTTTAAAATGCAACAATCATCAATCAGTTCAGTCACTCAGTCGTGTCCACCTCTTTGCAACCCTGTGGACTGTAGCACGCCAGGCTTCCTTGTCCACCACCAACTCCCGGAGCTTGCTCAGACTCATGTCCATCAAATTGGTGATGCCATCCATCCGTCTCATTCTCTGTCATCCCCTTCTTCTGCCTTTAGTCTTCCCAGCATCAGGGTCCCTTCAAATGAGTCAGCTCTTCGCATCAGGTAGCCAAAGTATTGGAGTTTCAGCTTCAGCATCAGTCCTTCCAATGAATATTCAGGATTGATTTCCTTTAGGATTGACTGGTTTGATCTCCTTGCAGTCCAAGAGACTCTTAAGAGTCTTTTCCAACACCACAGTTCAAAAGTATCAATTCTTTGGCTCTCAGTTTTCTTTATGGTCCAGCTCTCACATCCATACATGACTACTGGAAAAAACCACAGCTTTGACTAGATGGACCTGTGTTGGCAAAGTAATGTCTCTGCTTTTTAATATGTTGTCTAGGTTGGTCATAGCTTTTCTTCCAAGGAGTAAGTGTCTTTTAATTTCATGGCTGCAGTCACCATCTGCAGTGATTTTGGAGCCCAAAAAATAGTCTCTCACTGTATCCATTATTTCCCCATCTATTTGCCATGAAGTGATGGGACCAGATGCCATGATCTTAGGTTTTTGAATGTTAAGTTTTAAGCCAGCTTTTTAAACCAACAACAGTCATTATAATTTTTTTTAGAATTCTATATTGTGAAATATTTTGATACATATTGGGCTTCCCAGGTAGCTTAGCAGTAAAGAATCTGCCTGAAATGCAAGAGACACAGGTTCAATTCCCTGGGTCGAGAAGACCCCTGGAGGAGGAAATGGCAACCTACTCCAATATTCCTGCCTGGAGAATCCCACAGACTGAGGAGCCTGTTGGGCTACAGTCCATAGGGTTGCAAAGAGTTGGAAACGACTGAAGCAACTTAGCTCTCTCTTTTTTCCCTTTTTGACACATATTACCTATCAGATATCTCCAGCAACACTTGGCAGAAAATACAATGTTTATCCCCACTTTCTCTGTGAAGAAATCAAGCCTCAAAGAAGTTAAGTGACTTCTCTAGATCATGTAGCTATGCTATGCTAAGTCACTTCAGTCGTGTCCGACTCTGTGTGCCCCCATAGACGGCCCCCACCAGGCTCCACCGTCCCCGGGATTCTCCAGGCAAGAACACTGGAGTGGGTCGCCACTTCCCTCTCCAATGCATGAAAGTGAAAAGAGAAAGTGAAGTCGCTCAGTCATGTCTGACTCTTAGTGACCCCATGGACTCCAACCTATCAGGCTCCTCCGTTCATGGGATTTTCCAGGCAAGAGTACTGGAGTGGGGTGCCATTGCCTTCTCCAGATCATGTAGCTAGTAAATGGCAAAACTCAGTTACAAACTCAGATCTTCCATCTTCTAGTCCAAGATTTTTTAGTCTCCCATCTCTTATAAAAGGTGACTTTATTCTTGCCAAAGGTTGGAGTCATTAACTATTTTAAAACTTGTTTAAAAGATAAAAATCTATGTTGTTCTACTAACTTAAGACTTTTATCTTTTGTCCCCCAAATAAAAAGTTGATCATCAATGTGTATGAACTCATTCATTTCCTCAACAATTACATTTTAATGCCTATAAAGTAGAGAAGGCAATGGCACCCCACTCCAGTCCAGTACTCTTGCCTGGAAAATCCCATGGACGGAGTAGCCTGGTAGGCTCCAGTCCATGGAGTCGCTAAGAGTCGGGCACAACTGAGCGACTTCACTTTCACTTTTTACTTTCATGCATTGGAGAAGGAAATGGCAACCCACTCCATTATTCTTGCCTGGAGAATCCCAGGGACAGAGGAGCCTAGTGGGCTGCCATCTATGGGGTCACACAGAGTCGGACACGACTGAAGTGACTTAGCAGCAGCAGCAGCTTATAAAGTAAGCTTACAATAAAGAGGCACTTAGGTTACAGTTATAAATAAGTCAAAAATTCTACCCTCTTAGATATTCCATGAAGAAGGATGGCTAATTAAATGCAGAATTAATAAAAATCATTTAAAAGTGTTTTGAAGGAAACAAACCAGTGGTCAAAGTAGAGAAGAGTCGGGTAGTGAAGGAGACTGGGGGACCAGAGCAGCTTTCTCTGCAGAAGTGACATGTAAGCTTAAACTTGAAGGAGGAGGATGAGGCACATACTGAAAAGATGTGACTCTTCCAAGCTGGAGAGAACACTACTTATGAAATCCAACCCTGGAAAGGGTTTTATTTTTTCTAGGGTTTGGAAGATCAGAGTAATTAGAGCACATTAAGGCAGGAGATTGGGTTATATTGAGAGTCAAAGGTTAACTTGTGCAGCATCTTGTAGGCTATGGTAAAAACTAAAGAGTAGACATTAGAAAAATCTATTTCCTAATGCAGAAAATCTCTTTAGATCTTAGATTTTCATAGTTACTTTTACACTAACTTTAAACTTAGAATTTTTTACATTTCACTATTTTTGGTGTTCTATATTCACCTACTGTTTCAATTATATCCATAATTTCTTTACGGTTACAAGTGAATTCTTTCTGTAACCTTAAAGTTAAGAAAGGAACTTAAGTAACTAACATGATATGAGTTAGCTTTAGAGCAAATTGAGTGGTTTGGGTAAAGGAGGTTTTTTTTTCCTTTTCTATGGACATTATCAGTTAATATGCAACCAAAAAACCATAATTTCATGCATTTTTATTCCTCAACTCATTGTACTTAAACTTAACTCTTAAATGTGTATCCAAGGAATAAGCTAGAAAGTATAGTATGTCTTCTTAAATCATATGATTTTGTTGTTTGTGTTAGTCACTCAGTGGTATCTGACTCTTTGTGACTTCATGAACTGTATCCCACCAGACTCCTCTGTCCATGGAATTCTCCAGGCAGAAATACTGGAGTGGGTTGCCATTCCCTTCTCCAGGGGATCTTCCTGACCCAGAGATCGAACCCCAGTCTCCCGCACCGCAGGCAGATTTTTACCATCTGAGCCACCAGGGAAGCCCAAATCATAAGATAAATATACTAATAATAAATCATTTAAATTATATCAAAAGAATAAAACAGAGTGTGCTTTTTTTCATTTCAGGCATGCCCATTTGTCATTGATATCTACGCAGACAAATGCAAGCCAAGAATTAAAGCTGTCCATATGGAGGCATGCAGTGGACAACTTGAGAAGGCCATTTGTAAATCTGTTCTTAACAAAGGCAATGCCAAAGTGATGGATGGCTATGAAAATATAATTATACATACTTACAAGCGTGACACCTGGATAACATCAGTTATTGAAAACAAGGTACTATCAGTTATGAGGTGGTTCTCATAACTGCAATGGTTAATACATCCCACCTTCTTTCTTACCCTGTCCTTGCATAGCAATTAAATAACCCCATTACATTAATAATATCTATAATAATCAGTTTCTTTTTCTTCTCAGGTTTCTAACTCAAACTGGGCATGATAATTTTTATATATTTTTAAAGTGTAGTTATTTCTGAGATGCTCATTTTTGTGTTTCTTTTTGAGATAGTTTTCTCTTAAAATATGAAAATTAAATATTTGGAGATCTAGGAAGATAGAGCGTAATCTGGGTGCAAAGTATTTTATTTAGTTTGTTACTAAATGTCTTCACACATATATAGCTATTTTAAACAGCAGACATCATGTTTTAAAGAAATATAAACAAAGTAAAGAATTTAGCCCAACTTTTTTTTTCTTTTATTTTTTAATTGGTGGAAAATTGCTTTACAGTGTAATGTTGGTTTCTGCCACACAACAAAGCAAATCAGTCATAATTATATATATATAATATATATATACACCCCCCTCCCCTCCCGCCCCTCCGTCCCCCTCCCCCCACCTGACTCCTCTGGGTCATCACAGAGTGCTAGGCTGGGCTCCCTGTGCCACGTAGCAAATTCCCACTAAGTGTTTTACACATGATAGTGTATATGTGTCAATGCTACTTTCTCAATTCGTCGCACCCTCACCTTCTCCCACTGTGTCCACAAGTCCTTTCTCTACTAGGTTCATCAATACCATTTTTCTAGATTCCATATATATGCGCTAATATACGATACTTGTTTTTCTTTTTCTAGTTTCACTCTGTTTAAGAGGCTCTAGGTTCACCACCTTCCTAGAACTGACTCAAATTCATTCCTTTTTATTAGCCCAGCTTTTTAACCTAAACTTTGCAATATCAAAAATCCTACAGATTATCATCATGTTATCTAATTAAATATATTTTACTGTCTAGGATCTGTTTTTATCAAGCCAGTTTTTCTAGCTTTGGCCATCTTCTGTGCTATGAATACTATTGATATTGCATGTCAAGAGGATGCTCACATAAATTCTTTAAGTCAGAAACACCTAGTTTTCTAAAAACTATATATTTTCATAAATCTTACTCAAGACAGCTAGGTTTTTAGAACTATTGGCTTATTTGTCTTTGTTCCTGGGTGAGATTTACGTTATTTTTGTGCCTGTCATAAATTTCTTAAAGTGCTTAAGATTTGGCTGAGTATTGAGTCAATGTGAGTGTATATTATGTAACTAACTCTCCTAGTCATAAGACAGGCCACTAGAACATATACCATGAGACTGCTTTCAAGGAGTTTAGGGGCTAGATGTAAAGGCAAAATTAATATTCTCAAAAGAGATCAAAGAATAGTTAAGTTGTATAGCACTGTTTGTATGTGCAATAGAAATTCTACTGTATCTGTATCTCTTGTAGTTGATGTTAGTTGGGACTGTAGAAGTTGGGGAAGGATTTGTGAGTAGGGAGGAAGGGAATTGTGATGTGCAATTTAAGCATGTGGTATAGGATTTGAAGGTTAACTAGGATTTAGATAGGCAGAGGGCTGGCCCTTAGAAGCAGAGGAAACAGTGTAAGGAGAAATCTGCTGCTGCTGCTGCTGCTAAGTCGCTTCAGTTGTGTCCGACCCTGTGCAACCCCATAGACGGCAGCCCACCAGGCTCCCCTGTCCCTGGGATTCTCCAGGCAAGAGTATTGGATTGGTGTGCCATTGCCTTCTTTGAAGGAGAAATATGAGTAAGCATTAATGTGAAGTATAAATGAAAGAATGGGAATATCTCCTTTGCAGAAGCAGAGAGCTTTATTTGGAGTAAGTGTATTTGAAAGGTAAATAATACAGGCTGAATGGATCCAGATTATATATGTTATTTGTTTACAAGATAACATATATAATCTGGATCCTTACCTTATTATACCTTTATACGCTACTCCTTGGAAGGAAAGTTATGACAACCTAGATAGCATATCAAAAGCAGAGACATTATTTACCAAAAAGGTTCACCTAGTCAAGGCTTGGTCTTTCCTGTGGTCATGTTGGTGTGAGAGCTGGACTGTGAGAAGGCTGGCGCCGGGCTTTTGAACTGTGGTGTTGGGAAGACTCTTGAGAGTCCCTTGGACTGCAGATCAACCGTCCTTCTGGGGATCTCCTGTTTCTTTGGAGGATGTGCGCTGAAACTCAGTATTTTGGCCACCTCATGCGAAGAGTTGACTCATTGGAGAAGACTCTGATGCTGGGAGGGATTGAGGGCAGGAGGAGAAGGGGACGACAGAGGATGAGATGGCTGGATGGCATCACTGACTCGATGGATGCGAGTCTGAGTGACCTCCGGGAGCTGGTGATGGACAGGGAGGCCTGGCGTGCTGCGGTTCATGGGGTCGCAAAGAGTCGGACACGACTGAGTGACTGATCTGATCTGATCTGTAAACAAGATAGAAGAGTCTAGACTTGAGGAAATAAGATAGATTCCCAGCCAGTAGATTGCTATCTTCAAATGGCTCATAACACTTTGGAAAGCGATTCCTAAGATCCTGCATGTTTGTGTTTCTGCCCTCTGTGTTTTTTGTTTGTTTTTGATTATGTAGGTATGTGTGTCTGTGTGTGTGTGTGTGTGTGTGTGTGTGTGTGTGTGTGTGTGTGTGCATACACGCCCTCTCTGTTTTATTAGGATTAAAAGGGTGGAAGAGAACCACTACCTTACCTCAGTTCCTCTGCACTTCTATTACCTTCATTTCTCAACCCTCCATCTCCTTCTTTTTCCTCAAGGAAAATTAAATTTTTCCACCAAAATGAAGTAATAACATTTTAGAGCTTAACATGTGCCAAGCTCTTTAACGCATTTGCTTCTCACAATCCAGTGAGGCAAGTACTATCCACATTTTATATACAAGGAAACTGAAGCACAGGGATGTTAAATAACTTGCAAGAGTTCACACAGCTAAGTAACAGAAGAGCTGAGAGATGAATCTAAGTAGTCTGTAATGTTGCACTGCCCCTGTGTAAGCCATCAGGGAGTGACTGCAGGTTCTTTAACAGGGTACTACTTTAATTTGTACATTTCTCTCATTTACCAGCTTCATTCTGTTTTCTCTCCATCCTAGAGGCTGTCCGTAATCAATGGTCTGTCATCTCAAATATAACTTCTTCCATGATATTCCGTCTGAACTAATGTTTCTGTGCTTCTATAGAACCCTGTGAAAATCTCTTATCCCAAGACTTGCAAAGTGTTTTGTAATTATCACTTTGTTTGTATATATTTAGTAAAGAAAGGACTAGCAACTTATGAAATCTTTTTTTATAGTCAGACAATAAAGTGATTATTCACGTCAACAATGAGCTGAGTGAAAACTGTGTAAACAACAGAGGCCTCGGCATATTTGCAGTAGAAGTGGCACCAAACTCTACAATGGTAACACTTTGCTTTTAATTAAAGACTTTTGTTTTATCAGTTTGAAAAAAATCGCTGTTAATTCTATGAATAAATTTGTAGGTATGAAGTAAAGTGGAAAATTGTGTGATATTTGTATTAGTACCATCCTGTACGAGAAGGTAGGAAACTGGTTCTAATCCAGTTCTCACTATTTGGTTCAGTGATTATGGGACATTCATTTAACCTCTCTGCTGCAGTCTCTATAAGTGTAAAATTAATGTGATATCACCAGTTTTAGGTACTTCACAAAGTTAATGTAAAGATAAAGTGATACATGTGAAAAACAGTGTTGAATATTATATAGAACTACAAAGTAGTATTAATAGTAATTGGACTTTTGATAATTCAGAATATTTTTGTCTCCATTATTAAGATTTTCTAAGGTAACTAAAAGAGAAAATGCCTCTGAGTCTTAGATAGCCAACTAAGTAGCTGAGTAGCTGAAGTAGCTGAAGTTCTGTGTTAACAGAACTCTAGGCAGTGGCACCCCACTCCAGTACTTTTGCCTGGAGAATCCCGTGGATGGAGGAGCCTGGTGGGCTGCAGTCCATGGGGTCGCTAGAGTCGAACACAACTGAGCGACTTCACTTTCACTTTTCACTTTCATGCACTGGAGAAGGAAATGGCAGCCCACTCCAGTATTCTTGCCTGGAGAATCCCAGGGACCGGGAAGCCTGGTGGGCTGCCGTCTCTGGGGTCTCACAGAGTCAGACACGACTAAAGCGACTTAGCAGCAGCAGTAGTAGGCATCTGATTTAGCCAGGAGTTCAAAGGCAGGGAGAGATCAGTAAACCCTGAAACTAGTTTGCTGCTGCTGCTGCTAAATCGCTTCAGTCATGTCCGACTCTGTACAACCCCATAGACGGCAGCCCACCAGGCTCCCCCGTCCCTGGGATTCTCCAGGCAAGAACACTGTTTAGTGAAGGGAAAAAGGAAAAGCTTTCTGTTCTTACCCTTTTCCTCTCTGTACTGTCTATGAAATCCTAAAACATTCTAGAACAGGATAAAGAGAATTTATTTTTGCTGTCATTCCAGTGAGGATTTTTTAAAATGCTTTAGGCTTAGAGAGGAAATAATACTTACATCCTTTTCTGCCACCCCTCTTTACCCACCTTCACAAATACCAACTATCAGCTACTGTATCACAGTAGAATTAGGCTGGATTATTCTGTTGGAAATCAGATTGTAGATTGCAGGTCCTTGCTAAGGACAAATATTCAAGAATTTTATCTGCACAGAGATATTTTTTATATAGGTTCTAGAAATGTCCTATTGAAAAATTAGCCCAAAATTATAGTATATAAAAGGAAAGTAAAGGCTTTCTGTTTTTATGTGCAGGTTTGTCAACATGTAATGCCACTGAATGAACGACAAGAATGGATACATTATTGTGTGTATTCCCTTATATCTTAAACGCTATTTTTAAGAAATTACTATGCTTGAGACTGTCATACTAAGAAGAATTATTTCAAGTTTGGTTTGTTATTTGTTGATCACTACATGTAATCAATTTAACTGATGTACATAATTATTTAATTTGTATGCATTTGGATTTCATGTCCTTATTATATACTGTATTATTAAAATAGAAATAATTTTTAATGTGTGGCCTTATTAATTTAATGGGATACTTGGCATATTTCATTTGTGACTAATAGTTTGAAATTTAAAAAAGGAAAAGAAGTTAAATTACAGGTAAGCTTTTAAAAAGTAAAACTCAATGAATTCTATAAAATCCTGTACATTCTTGATGTATTCATCCAAAAAATCCTGAAATAAAATATAAATGGCCCAGTTGCAGCCAGTGCCTTGTGCTTTATCCCTGTACTCCGGCCTGTCCAAGGAGCACGTGGATCCAGGACTCCCATCCTCACCGTATAGTTACAGGCATGTGACTGAGAGAGGACCAGGGGAGCTCCAGGGCCCCCTTTCCTTCCTGCTGCTTCTGATTGGCTGGTGACCCACAGCCCCTTCACCACTTGCTTCTTCACCAGCAGCCTCTATCTCCTGCTGCACCTCTTCACAGCCTTGAGCATGTGCCCTCCCACAGGGCTCTGCCAGTGCTAAAGCCCCAGGACCAAATTTCTGCTGTTGGTTGGCAGTCCCAATGAGTCTGAGAACAGTTGGACGTTATGTTTACTTCTAACGAGATCACTGTCTTAATGTACAAGAGCACAAGCAGATAACGACTGATGGGACTGGTCAATGTGATTTGACCTTTGAACAAACTAGAAAGTGTAACCCTGCAGGAGATTACAGATCCAGAAATAATTTCCCTAATGAGAAGACCTCTGCCCTCAGGAAAGCTGGGGCAGAGTGCCTGAGCCATAATCTCACAGTCTTTCTTGATGTCAAAAGCCATGCAAATACTGCTACTGATGTACTAAAGAAAATATGTATGGAATTTCTTCACTAACAATAATAGTATCATTTGCTTTTTCTTGCCAGAAGTTATCTATAAGATGCAACAAACAGATCACAATGTAGTAATGACTATTAACTCACAGACCTTGGAACTTTAGCCATGCAGGAGATGGGACTATGATACTCTGCGGACACAATGCATGTTTGTGGTAATGGACATTTCGTTTGCCTGAAGCAAATGTAGTATCTTTACAGTATCTGTGTGGAATTTCAGGTTTCCTCCTGCAAAATAATTTTGTATCCCCAGACTACTTGAAGAAGTGGTCAATTTAAAGGCATTCAGATTGTTGCTTGAACTGTTAATACCTTTGATGAAAAAAGTTACCATGAGTTTCATCTTGGTTCCGTCTCTGACCCTGACAGTGTGTTGAAAGACTGCACATCATTTCTAGGCACCCTGCAACCCCCTGTCCAAGGAAACATGTGCAGGAACTGCCTGCTGGTCTCATGCAGGGATATTAAAATACCCCTTGTGCTAGCCCACGCCCTGGGAGATCAGGTGGCTCACATAAGTGATTGTCAGTAATTGCATTTTTACGCGAACCAAAGCAAAACCCTGTGTTGCCAACATGCTGCATGGAATGCCTGAGTTCAACCCTTGCTGTCGAAAATCTGGGTCTGCAAAAAGGCACAGTAGCTCCTACCCTGACCTAGGTGAGGCATACATCTTAACTCAGTGAGGATAAACACATTGAGTTTTGAAATTTGGGGGTACAGATGCAAATACATGAGAAATGCACTATCACTCAGGCTGACATTTTAAAACTTGCAACACTTTTGTAACTTACTTGTTTCAAATATTGTATTCAGCTATGTTATCAGTGTATTGTGGCTGTCAAATTTTTGACCACACTAAAAATCACTAAAAGGAAAAAATGTGAATGCAGAAATAGCCATTATATACTGTAGTTTTCCAATGAAAATATAATTAAAGCAAAATTTGGAGAAATTCCTTTTGTATTAAGTCAAAATCTAATTACAACAGTAGGAATATTTTGTTCTGATGGTAAATTTTTTAATGGATTTACTTGTGAATTATTTTTAATGAAATTATTTTGAAATAATAGGCATTAAATCTGAAGAGCATTTAATGAAGTAGTACAGTGCATGAAAAACTATATTAAGCAATTAAAAACTGTGTAGCCATATTAGTAACAGAATACTTAGCTAGTAAATGTCAACTTTTGAAATATGAATACCAGTGTATTATTTTTACCCAGCACATGCTAGCACATAGTTTAAATGTCACTTGGATTTTTGGCCCTTCATTGGATGTCTGTAAAATGGGTTGTCATTATCTAGCAGTTTGAGTTCTTTGAGTGACATCTTAAAAAGTAATACAGGACTTCCCTGGCAGGCTAGAGTTTAAGACTCCATGCTTCCCCTGCAAGGAGCATGGGTTCAGTCCCTGATTGGAGGAACTAAGATCCTGCATGCCGCAGGGCATGGCCAAAAAAATAAGGAGTACAATTCAAAAAGCATTTTATTAATTGCCAAATGCCTTATAAGTCAAATAAATGTGGCCCTATATTCTGTTTCACAAAGTATTGAGTTACAGGAAATAAATTGTCCGGCTGTGCTACCACAAGTGTGTAATAAAGTTGCTATCTTTGTTCCCAGTTTTAAAAAGACTTTTTATAACAGGATGATAGGTATCATTGGAAGATGGAGGCCCAGGAAAGAATAATGAGCACTTAAACATTGTCTGTCTAGTCAAGGCTATGGTTTTGCCAGTGATCATGTATGGATGTGAGAGTTGAACTGTGAAGAAAGCTGAGCGCCGAAGAATTGATGCTTTTGAACTGTGGTGTTGGAGAAGACTCTTGAGAATCCCTTGGACTGCAAGGAGATCCAACCGGTCCATTCTCAAGGAGATCAGCCTTGGGATTTCTCTGGAGGGAATGATGCTAAAGCTGAAACTCCAATACCGTGGCCACTTCATGTGAAGAGTTGACTCATTGGAAAAGACTCTGATGCTGGGAGGGATTGGGGGCAGGAGGAGAAGGGGACAACAGAGGATGAGATGGCTGGATGGCATCACCAACTCAATGGACATGAGTCTGAGTGAACTCCGGGAGCTGGTGTTGGACAGGGAGGCCTGGTGTGCTACGATTCATGGGGTCACAAAGAGTCGGACCCGACTGAGCAACTGAACTGAACTGAACTGAAACATTGTCTTCCACCACTGTTAGCACTTAGACATACCAAGCCTTTCACTTATTAGAGGGGGAAAAAATCCAGCTATCTTATGGTTCCATCTTCAATTACTCAGTTGAAAAGAAAGGTATTTTGTTTCAAGTTAATCTTTCTTCCAAGTGGATGAAAATCCAAGGGCATCGGCTAGTTAATGAATGTAACTTTTCCATTTTGGGAAGTAAATGATTTTTTTAAAGGATTACTTCAGTACTGTGGTACTAGAATATCCAGCAAAGTTTAATTCAAGTCCTGAAATACCAGACTCACAGGTTGATAGTGATTCTTTATTCAACCAAAATATTGATTAACATATAAGAATGTTTTCTTTAAAGGTGCTTCCTTTTTTGAGGGTAGTTCTGTACACATTGACTATTATTTTTAAAGGTAACTGTGCATGTTGTTAAATTTTAAAATCACAAGGATTCAACTTACGAAAAAGACCATCTAAGTTCCCCAAGTCTCTCCTTTGCTTTCAGTCCCATCCCTGGCCATCTCCATAGTATCTACATTAAAGGTCTCCATGATGAATTTTATCTACAAACACTTCCTCAAAATTGGCTTTCTTTCCCATTATTATTTATACATGTTCTCGACTTTTCATCTTTAAGAAAGCTCTCATTCCCCATCTATCTCTATCATTACTCTGTCCTCCTCTTCACATGGAAATGACTTGAAAGAATTGTCTGTATTCACTTTCCTGACTCCCATTTATTCTTTCCAGTTAATTCTACTAGTGATTGTTCCACCAAGGACATCAGTAACTTCCTTATTAAATCCAGTGGATATTTTTAAGTCTTCTTTACAGTGTTAAGACATCGTTGATCTCTCTGACACCATGCTCTCCAGATTTTCTTCCAACCTCTGACCATTCCTTTTCAAGCTTCTTTCTGACCATACTTCTGTATCTTCTCCCAAATTCCACATCCTCTCTTAACTCATTGTAATTCCTTCCTACTCCAAAATTCTACAGTTCCAATATTTTAAAACCAAATTAGTGTTAAGGAGATCAGACCTGGGATTTCTTTGGAAGGAATGATGCTCAGGCTAAAACTCCAGTATTTTGGCCACCTCATGCGAAGAGTTGACTCATTGGAGAAGACTCTTATGCTGGGAGGGATTGAGGGCAGGAGGAGAAGGGGACGACAGAGGATGAGATGGCTGGATGGCATCACTGACTCGATGAATGTGAGTCTGGGTGACCTCTGAGAGCTGGTGATGGATAGGGAGGCCTGGCGTGCTGCGGTTCATGGGGTCGCAGAGAGTCAGACACGACTGAGCGACTGATCTGATCTGATCTCTGATCAAATGTTGCCATAAGTAATTCTTAAATTACTATATTTAATAATTTATTGATTTTCCATTACATTTGTAGTGACCTATTTTTTTAAGCCAGTGACCTTTTTTAAGATCTATTTTTGGTGTAGGTTAAATATGAAGCAGAAACTTAATACACCACACTGATCATATTTTGGATATAATCCAGAAAAGTGGGCATGTATTTCTGGTTTTGACCACCAGAGGGTGAGCATATTATTTCCTTATTCATTAGTATACACATATGCCAGAGAGAGAGAGATACAGAGACAGAAGCTGACTGATAATATTTCTCAGCAATGGGTTAAATCCTTTATGACTTCTAAGATTGCTTTGGGGAAATCAATTGTATCATATACATATATACCCATTCTTTTTAGAGAACGGATAAAAAATTATTTCTGGTTTGTAAACTGGATACTAAATCTTCAGCTCTTTCACTTCTTCATGAAGTTACCGTATAAGGACATAAAGAGATAGCCCTGCTAGCTTTACATGGGATTATAAAGCTTATTTTTGCTACTCAGGCTAGTTTACTTTCTGGAAAAAATAAGAGCTAAATAAGGATTTGAATAAAAAAGAGGCAAATAATGGAATTGATTTAGGAAAGGTAGATGAGATTCATGCAGAGACACAATTTAGGGGCCAGGAACTAGGAATGGTTGCTGAAAATCTAAAGGGTAAAGGGTTTTGATTGAAGAATATACATATTAACTATGGTTAATTGTTATCTAAGGAAGAAGAAGAATAGACATTCTCAATCCTTATGAATAATTCACAAGCTGCATATATTTGTGATATTTGACCCTGTTGATTTGTACTTTAAAAAAAGTTACTCTTTTTTTCATTAAAAAAATCTTACGCCAAATTGTATAGGGATCACTGGAAAAAAAGTCTGCTGAAAACTAGTTAGATCAACTCGTGGGAGGGAAAAGATTTATTTAAGAGTAAAATTAATAATGTTGAAAGGTTTCCATGTTTCTGAGTTTGTTATATCTGTAGTGAAAACAATGTGTTTAACACCATACACTGAATTTTGTTATGTTCTATTTTGCTTTTTTCAATACAACTAATGTTTTATCAGAAATTTATCATAAGTCTTTTTCAACCTGTGGCTTCATTTTTTTCTCTTGTTAAGTAATTAAATTTTAATTAGTTAAGTGTCATTTCTAATTTAATAATGAAAGCAACAAGAAAAACGTAAGCAAATTTACTTAAAGATTTGGATAGCAAAGTTTTCTATTCTACAAAGGGAAAAAGGTGGGTAAGTGGTTATATGTAGCTCCAACTCTGATTAAATACATTCTCTATTTATAACAGCTATGGAAAACTGAAGCCCTCAAAGAAAGAATCAGAAGTACTCTCAACAAAAATTATTTTAATTTTTGATATAGGCCAAGCTCTACATCTTTGAGAGTTTGTATAGTGAAGTATCCTAAATTCTTCCCACAGTGCAATTCTAGCTTCTTCAAGTAGTGCATCTTATATTTGTACATAAGGAAGTGTTTAGTAAAACTGGATGGCCAACTGTTTTCCTGTCCTGAAGCACTTAAAACTAGTAAGAATATGCTATGCTATGCTAAGTCACTTCAGTCATGTCCAACTCTGTGCGACCCCATAGACGGCAGACTACCAGGCTCCCCCGTCCCTGGGATTCTCCAGGCAAACACTGGAGTGGGTTGCCATATCCTTCTCCAATGCATGAAAGTGAAAAGTAAAGTGAAGTCACTCAGTCGTGTCCGACTCTTAGCGACCCCATGGACTGCAGCCTACCAGGCCCCTCTGTCCATGGGATTTTCCAGGCAAGAGTACTGGAGTGGGGTGCCAGTAAGAATATACTTGAGGTCAAAATCTTACATATCCTAATGACATGAACACACTTGTAAACTCTGGTTCATCCATAATTAGATTATTTCAGGTTTTCTCCACCCAACTCTTATTCACAGTTTATTATCTGAAAAATATCATTCTAACACACATAGAGCTCAAATCTCCTCCCTCCCCACCTTTGTGAAAGCCTGTATAAGACCTACACCATCATTTGAAGTACTCAGGAACCAATGGGGAGTTAAAATGATTTCAGCATTTAATCAACCCACCTGTACTACTGGATATCTGGAGGGTCATCCTTGAACAGTCAACTCAGGGAGATCCACCCATGTGCCAGGATCCAACTTAACCATAAAATCTACACCAAAGACAAACAGATATCCTAAGCCAGTATGTCCCAAAGGAATTGTGTAGTGATCTCATTAATACAAAGATTCTGACTCAGGTGTGGAACAAAGCCTGTGAATATGTGTTTCGAATAAGCTCTCGGTGAAACAAGTACTTTTGGACTGTGCAACATTTTAAATAGCAAATATCCAGGGCTAGACAATATTCAGAATTCTACAGCCGCCTTCCTCCCACATTTTCCCGTGATTTGTTCCCAGCCTACTTATTCTCTTCTGCATGACCCACTTTATATGACAGTTCACCCAAACTCCCCTTCTAATAATAATTGGTGCAGCCATGCAGTTTGCCACATTGTCTATCTCTCCAGTCACCTCAGATCCATCCATGCACAAGGACCCACCTCAGTGGAGATTACTTCTTGTAATCTTTGGCCTCTAGAATCCCTTCATTTTGACATCACCTCCAGAGTTTCTCACCTAGATAATAAGAATGAGAGAAAGAATGAAGTACCAAAAGGGAGTTTAAGATAGGAAAGGTGTCTTTGGGGAATCTGAAATCCATCTAAGAGTTACCAGATAATTAAACCTAAAATGTTGTTATCAACGCAAGCTTACAAGTGTAAGTCAAGTGATCAATCTGTGCTTAGGAGTTCAGAGAGAAGAGAAAGTAATCCCAGTAGACTAAAGTTGGGGAGTTTTACAGGAAATAGGAGAGAGAAACTCTACTTTAAAATTTGTACAGGAACTAGATGGGTGAAATGGTATGGGGATAACATTTAAGGAGAGGCAATAATGTAAGCAAAGGTGCAAGGGTAGAAAAGTTTAAGTAAAGGATGTGAGGAGATCAGTGAGTACACCCATCAGAGAAACACAAAGGGTTGATATGAAGTTCCTGGATGGCAAGTTAAAAATTTAATTCTATTCATTGGGGATGGAAGGCACTGAGGCTACAGATGGGAGTGAAATGACTCGGATGACCTACCTCCCACTGTGCCTACCACAGTCCTAGTTTATACCACCCGGCAGGAGTAACTATAACAGTTATTGATAGCCTCCTTTTCATCGTTCAAAGTTGCCCAGTTTGAACAAGTTATACAGTCACCCCAGACATAATGAAATTAGTATTTCACTCAATTGGATTAGAACACTGGTATGCAGTGTGTGGTCCCAAGATGTGTGATTCACAAATGGAGAGAAAAAAAAAATACATAATACATTTCTAAAGATATACATAGATGTTAAAAAGAAGACCAACACATTATAAATTGGTTAGAAGTATGGTTCCGTTTCAGTTCAGTTCAGTTGCTCAGTCATGTTCAACTCTGTGACCCCATGAATTGCAGCACGCCAGGCCTCCCTGTCCATCACCAACTCCTGGAGTTCACTCAAACGTCCATCGAGTCGGTGATGCCATCCAGCCATCTCATCCTCTGTCGTCCCCTTTTCCTCCTGCCCCTAATCCCTCTCAGCATCAGAGTCTTTTCCAATGAGTCAACTCTTCGCATGAGGTGGCCAGAGTACTGGAGTTTCAGTACTTTAGCATCATTCCTTACAAAGAACACCCAGGGCTGACCTCCTTCAGAATAGACTGGTTGGATCTCCTTGCAGTCCAAGGGACTCTGAAGAGTCTTCTCCAACACCACAGTTCAAAAGCCATCAATTCTTCAGTGCTCAGCTTTCTTTACAGTCCAACTCTCACATCCATACATGACCACTGGAAAAACCATAGCCTTGACTAAATGGACCTTTGTTGGCAAAGTAACGTCTCTGCTTTTGAATATGCTATCTAAGGTGGTCATAACTTTCCTTCCAAGGAGTAAGCATCTTTTAATTTCATGGCTGCAGTCACCATCTCCAGTGATTTTGGAGCCCAAAGAAATAGTCTGACACTGTTTCCACTGTTTCCCCATCTATTTGCCATGAAGTGATGGGACTGGATGCCATGATCTTTGTTTTCTGAATGTTGAGCTTTAAGCCAACTTTTTCACTCTCCTTTTTCACTTTCATCAAGAGGCTTTTTAGTTCCTCTTCACTTTCTGCCATAAGGGTGGTGTCATCTACATATCTGACATTATTGATATTTCTCCTGGCAATCTTGATTCCAGCTTGTGCTTCTTCCAGCCCAACGTTTCTCATGATGTACTCTGCCTATAAGTTAAATAGGCAGGGTGACAATATACAGCCTTGACATTCTCTGTTTCCTATTTGGAACCAGTCTGTCGTTCCATGTTACATTCCCCCACATTTAAAAATAGTATTTTAAAATTTCTTTTAGAAAGAACTGATAAACATTCAATATTTTATACATATTCTTAACTTTATTCTTTATTTTACAATTTAACTTAAATTCAAGGCCAGCTTAAGTTCAATTATCTGTATGAGGTTAATGTCAAAATATAATATAAATACAATAGTGCCAGTTACAGAATACCAGCATTGTAAACTTTTGGTAATTACAGGTATAAATATGCAGCATTATGAAAAAGTACATATCTCTGTGTCTTTTATAAACATCTGTTGCAAAAATTGTTTGGATTTAGCTTCTCGAATTGTTTTCTTCCTAACACAGCAGTAACAGTTTTGAAAGTCAAGTAGACTGGTGACCAGTATACAGGGACTTATTAATACAATTAACAAGTATCTAGCACACGTATTATTTACAACGCAGAAGTAATAGACATGATCTCTGTCTTCAGGGAAGAAAGAGCTGAGGAAATGAATTACAAGTTATCTTATTAAGAGTAATATTGAATCTTAAATTAGTATACACTGATCATTAAGCATAAACTAGTGATGAGGTCGGGGAAGGCAATGGCACCCCACCCCAGTACTTTTGCCTGGAAAATCCCATGGACGGAAGGAAGATCCTGGTAGGCTCCAGTCCATGGGGTCGCTAAGAGTCGGACACGACTGAGCGACTTCACTTTCACTTTTCACTTTCATGCATTGGAGAAGGAAATGGCAGCCCACTCCAGTGTTCTTGCCTGGAGAATCCCAGGGACAGGGGAGCCTGGTGAGCTTCCGTCTATGGGGCAGAGTCGGATACGACTGAAGCGACTTAGCAGCAGCAGCAGCAGCAGTGATGAGGTAGGGTGTGGGAACTGCAGAGGGAAGGGAAGACGTGCTCAGTCTGAGGGGAGGAGGGCAATAAGATTCTCTTGGAGACTTGAAGGAATGAAAGAAGTGTGGTTTGAAGCCAAGTAGTGCTTTGATTTGTTTTCAGACATGCAATATAATATTTTTTAAATTAAATAATGGGAAAAGGCACCTTTTAATAACTATTAAAGGAAATGAGTCATAGACTTAAAAATAATGTGAAGTGCTATACTAAAATGAGATTATGTTTGGTAGAACCAGTTTGGACAAGTTAGAAAGATTAGTGTGGCTGAAAAATTTAGGGAAATGTGTTAGAACTTCAAACTTGAAAGGATAAGAGGGATTCAGAAGTTGGGGGGAAGGAGGGTGAAGAAAATTTCAGGCATTTTCTCATGTTTTTCACTTTTCCTAGAATTTCCTGTATTGTATCTCTGCGTAGTACTATCATAGGCAATAAATCCCTAGTCATATCGTTATTGATTGCCTAATATGTATAGAGCATTGCTTTATTTACTACATATGCAGAGGTGAACAAGCTAGACTTTTTTCCTGCTCTCATTACATAGTGTATCAGAGAAGATAGATTGTGAACAAATATTACCCCCTGGGCCTTTAACATACATTTTTAAAAATGTTTCATTCTTCATGAAGCCCTTAAACCTTTCCTCAATCAAGAAGAAATTATTACACTTCTTGCACTTCTATTTTAAAACTAATACTTTTTTCTATAAAGTTTTAATTCTGTATTAAATAATTATTGTACAATAAATTTGACCTTTTGGGGGAGGGGCGGAGAGGGAGGTTATACATGTCTAAATTAATTTAGCACATGTATAGCTTCATTTAACCACCACCACAGTCAGGATACAGGGGAGTTTCAGCACCAAAACTCCCTTGTACTCTCCCTTATCATCACATTCTCCTCTCCTCCCAGCTCTACTCTCCCAGTTCCTGGCAATCACTCATTGTTTTCCATCACTATGGTTTTCTCCTTTTGAGACTGTCATATGGGATCGTGTATGAGGTAACCTGAGACTGATTTGTTTTCATTCAGCATAATGTTTTTGAGAATTCTCCAAGCTGGTGTATCAATAGTTTGTTCCTTTTACTGGTGAGTAGTTTTTCATCATAAAGGAGTACCATAGTTTCCTCATTCATCTGCTAGGTTATTTCCAGTTTTCGGCAATATTAACAGAGCTGCTGTAAACATTCAGGTATAGGTTCTTCCGTGAATTAAGTTTTCATTTCTCTAGGGTAAATACCTGGAGGTTAGATTACTGTGTCATATGTTCAAGTGTATGTTTGACTTTTTAAAGAAACTGGCAAAGTGTTTTCCAGATTGGCTCTACTAGTTTGCATTTCTACCAGGTCTGTATGGGAGTTCCAGTTGTTCTGCACCCTCATTACCACCTCATTTGTCAGTATTTTTTATTTCAGTCATTCTAATAGTGTTCTTGCCTGGAGAACCCCAGGGACGGCAGAACCTGGTGGGCTGCTGTCTATAGGGTCACACAGAGTCGGGCACGACTGACGTGACTTAGCAAGCAAGCAAGCAATAGATGTGCGGTGTTATTTCACAGTAGTTTAAATTTGCATTTCCCTAATGGCCAATGATATTGAACAACTTTTCATACGCTTCTTTACTATCTGTGTAAATCCTCTTTAATGAAGTATCTCCTAAGTCTTTACCTATTTTAAACTGAGTTGTTTTCTTACCATTGAGTTTTGGGGATCCTTTATAAATTCTGGATACAGTTTTTGTTGGATATGTGATTTGCAAATATTTTCTCCTAGTCTATAGTTTGCCTTTTCATTCAAATTGTGTCATATGGAGAGCAAGTGTTTGACGAAGTTCAATTAATCCATTTTTCCTTTAATGGGTCATGCATTTGGTGTCAAGACTAAGCCGTTGCCTAGGCTTCCCTGGTGGCTCATAGGTAAAGAATCCACCTGAAATGCAGGAGATGTGCGTTTGATCCCTGGGTTGGGAAGATGCCCTGGAAATAGCAACCCGATCTAGTATTCATGCCTGGGAAATCCCACTGACAGAGGAGCCTGGTGGGCTACAGTCCATAGGTCGCAAGGGAGTCAAACATGATATAGTGAGTAAACAACAACAACAAAAACAATTTCAGAATCATTGACTACAGATGACTTTAAATTTTATTCAAATAAATTTTAAGCACTTAAATAATTTACAGGTGTAAATAGAGTAAATTTTAAATGGTTTTCTATTACTGACACATGTAGGAACAAGTTATTTTAGCAAATTATAAGTAGATCAAAATTTAACATAATAAACTAATTCTACGGCCATAAAGAATCTATGATTTAGGTTTAACAAAAGAACAAACATGATATTTACTGTGTTGTTCAGTATTAATTTGTATGGGGATGTGGAATCATCAATTGTTAATAGTTACCTGACAGCTACAAATAATTGAAAATTCTTGTAGAAGATTATCTACAACGTACCTATTTCATCAGATTTCTCATCATTGAAGGACTGCCTTACAGGCCAGGAAGAACTCTTAGGTAGGAGAGAGATCTGGGTCACCATTCTAGGCCTAAACTGGAGACCATCCCAATATTCCTCAATACATAGTGTTACACCATTACTTGACACCACCAGATAGGAAGTTGAGTGTACACAAAGAGTTGTGTTTTGTTTTTAAACAACAGTATGATACATATTTTTATTGTATGCCATATAGGTGCTAGTTTCTAAGGCCTTGTCTGCTGCTGCTGCTAAGTCACTTCAGTCGTGTCCGACTCTGTGCAACACCATAGATGGCAGTCCACCAGGCTCCCCCATCCCTGGGATTCTCTAGGCAAGAACACTGGAGTGGGTTGCCATTTCCTTCTCCAATGCATGAAAGTGAAAAGTCAAAGTGAAGTCACTCAGTTGTGTCTGACTCTTACTTAGCAACCCCATGGATTGCAGCCTACCAGGCTCCTCCGTCCATGGGATTTTCCAGGCAAGAGTACTGGAGTGGGGTGCCATTGCCTTCTCCAAGGCCTTGTCTATGTGTTGTTAATGGACTACTTTTCAGTACTTTTTATTTTGATAATCAGTTTATGTATAAGTCATATACATGTTAAATGGCTAATGCCACTAATCACTCACTTCACTATCCAGTGTTTCCACTATAAATTCTATACATGTCTTTTTCATTATAAATTCCATATGCATACTATTTGCAATTTGTTGAAGTCATCAAAGATTGCTATCCAATAGTAAACATATTTCTTTAAATCATTATAGTTGGAATGCAAATGATGATTTGTGAAAGGTGACAGTAAAGCTGCCTTAATGAACACTGTATTTGGAAATGGAATTTGACCAAGCATTTTACACTTATTTAGCAACAATTTAACCAACCTCCTATTTATATGCACATGTATAATATGTAAACAGAGAAATCATTCAACTCTTTCACAGAATCACCAACTGCTTGTTCCTTGACCTAGATCAAACCTAACAAAATTCAAGATAATTTGGTTTAGGAAGGTTTCTAAATGACATGTTAATAACTTACTTAAGAAGCAAATCTTCAGGCTTCTCTGGCGGCTCAGTGGGAAAGAATCCACTAGCCAGTGCAGGAGACATGGGTTTGATCCCTGATCTTAGTTGCTGTGGAGCAAGTAAGCCCATGCCCTACAACCATTGAGCCTGTACTCTAGAGCCTGGGAGCCACAACTATTGAGCCCATGTGCTGCAACTACTGAAGCACTCAACACAGCCAAAAATAAATAAAATTATATTTTAAAAAAAGAAGTAAACCTTCCTTGCCTTTGAATTAACCTAATCAGTCTGAATTCAGGTTTATGGATGGTTAGATGGCATACAGAAGAAACACGTCTAAATCTTCCTGCTGGGTTGATGTTCCTAAAGTTCTCTTTCAAAGTTAGGAAAGGACTTTTTCACACTGCAGTTCTTGGCCTTTAAATGTTGGAGTATCTCTGAGCTTGGTGTTGGACTATTTTTTTCCCCCTATATTCTCTCCCTAGGTGACCTCATTCATCTCATGTTTTCAAATGCTATCTATATGCTAATGGGATATAAATTCATATCCCTTGACCAGGTCTCATTTCTAAGCTCTAGACCTCGATGTCTAAAACCTTACTCTACTACTCCTCTTGGAGGCATGATAGACACCTCAGACCCTGCATATCTAAAACAGAATTCATGACTATGCCATACTACCCTCCAACCCCCCATTTTTTATAGTGGTTCCAGTCCCAGACTGCCAGGAGACACTACTCTTTTTCACTAGGTGTATACCCTATTCATATAGTTTATTAGTAAGTTCTGTTGACTCTACTTTCTGAAAATCTCTTGAGTCTATTTACTCCTATACATCTCCATTGACTTCCATCTAGTATAATCCACCCACTACAGTTTTCAACTTGCCAATCTGGTTTCACTTCATCCACTTTCTTTTACTCATCCACACAGCAGGCAGAGGGATCTCTTAAAAATGCTATTTTGATCATAGTATTTCTCTGCCTAAAACACTTTTGACATGCTACAACAGGGATGAGACTTGAAGGCATTTTGCTATGTTAAATAAGCCAGACACAAAAGAAGAAGTATGGCATGATTCCCCTTATATGAGAATGAAATAACCAAATTCATAGAGACAAAGTAGAATGATGGTTCCCAAGGGTTGAGAGGGAGGAATGAGATATTATTATTTAATGGGTGCAATGTTTCAGTTTGGGATGATGAAAAGGTTCTGGAGATAGTGGTAATGGTTGTGCAATTAAAGTACTCAGTGCTACTGAATGTGCTTAAAAATGGTTAAAGTAATGATTTTTATATTATGTATATTAAGGGAGGGGATATTTGTATACTTGTGGCTGATTCACATTGTTATATGGCAGAAACCAATATAATATTGTAAAGCAATTACCCTCCAATTAAAAAAAAAAAACCCTTTTGGTTGCTTGTTGTTATTATGATCAAGATTCCAATGTTTGACACCATCTAGAAGGCCAGACATAATCAGGCCCTCTATCCCTCAGTTTCTATGTTACAGTTACACTGATTGCAATTTACACACTTACAGTGTGTAAACAGTTACACTGATTGCACTTTACACACTTACTGTTTAAACACAGTTACACCGATTACAGTTTAGATCTCTGATGACACAGAATTTCCTTCTTACTTCAAATCTACCCCCTTCACATTCCCTCTCATGAAATGAAATGTTCTTTCCTCCTTTTTCACCTGACCAGCTACTGCTCATCCTTCCAGTCCTCAGCTTATACATCACCTCCTCCAGGATCCTTTCCCTGAATCCCTCCAATGATAGACCTTCCTGTTTGCATTTTAAATCACCTCTATGTATTTGTAGCATTTATCCTAATTCTGATGTGTTATTTAGTATTTGTCTCCTCTAACATATTGAGAGCTCTCTGGGACCAGGGACTATTCTGACTTGTTCACCTTTTTCCTTTTTTTCAAGATTTCTTTATTTATTTTTGATTGCACTGGGTCTTTTGTGCTGTGTGGGGGCTTTCTCTAGTTGTGATGAGCAGCAGCTACTTGTGCAAGCTTCTCATTGTGATGGCTTCTTGCTGCAAAGCACAGGCTCTAGGGTGTACAGGTTTCAGTAATTGCAATGCTTAACACCTCTTAGAGAGCTGATGCTTAGTACCAGTCCAAAAATACATCTGTGGAGTGAGTGGATCAGTGAATGGATGCCATCTAAAGGATAACTCATTAATGAAATCACATGAGAATTACCACTTAAAAGAGGTAATAAAAAGAAAAAAATATTTTTTATTACTATAGAAACAATATAAATTCTGTATACAAAGCATGGAAGATCCAGATAAAGCACAGAGAAAAATAGAATTATTCTATCCCACAACTCAGAAGTAATTATTGTTATATATGTTGATCTACTTTCTTCTAGTCCTTTGCATGTGTTTCTAAAAGAAAGAAATTAAATCGCTCAAGTAGGATAATATTATATATACAATTTTTAATGGATAAATTGTAGTTTATTTAATCAGTTTATTTTCTAACTAATTTTTATTAGAGTATAGTTGCTTTACAATGTTGTGTTAGTTTCTGCTGTACAGCAGAGTAAATCAATTATCTTTCTCTCTTTAGTTACTAAGTCGTCTCCTACTCTTGCAACCCCATGGACTGTAGCCTGCCAGGCTCCTCTGCCCATGGGATTCTCCAAGCAAGAATACTGGAGTGGGTTTTCATTTCCTTCTTCAGGAGCTCTTCCAACCCAGGAACTGAACAGGCTCTCCTGCATTGCAGGCAGATTCTTTACCAACTGAGCTATAAGGGAACATATATCCACTCTTTTTTAGATTTCCTTCCCATTTAGGTAACCATAGAACATTGAATAGAGTTCCCTATGCCATACAGTAGGTTCTCATTAGCTATCTATTTCATACATAATAGTGCATATACGTCAATCCCAATCTCTCAACTCATCTCACCCCCCCACTTGGTAATTATGTTTGTTCTGTACATTTGTGACTCTATTTCTGATTTGCAAGCAAATAAGTTCATCTGTATCATTTTTCTAGATTCCACACATAAGCAATATTATGTGATATTTGCTTTTCTCTTACTTCACTCTGTATGACAATCTCTGCTGCTGCTGCTGCTGCTGCTGCAAGTCTCTTCAGTCATGTCCAACTCTGTGCGACCCCTTAGACGGCAGCCCACCAGGCTCCCCCATCCCTGGGATTCTCCAGGCAAGAACACTGGAGTGGGTTGCCATTTCCTTCTCCAATGCATGAGAAGTGAAAAGTGAAAGTGAAATTGCTCAGTCGTGTCTGACTCTAGTGACCCCATGGACTGCAGCCCACCAGGCTCCTCCGTCCATGGGATTTTCCAGGCAAAAGTACTGGAGTGGGGTGCCATTGCCTTCTCCAATGACAATCTCTAGGCCCATCCATATCTCTGCAAATGGCACTATTTCATGCCTTTTACTGGCTGAGTGATATTCCATTGTGTATATGTATCAGATTTCTTTGATCAAACACAAATCTCAGTCCGAAGTTAGGTGTTCAGGAAATAATATTTCTTTTTCTCGAATTCATCTTGATTTCTATTTCATTTGCCTGAGGTAATCCATCTGGCACTGTCACTAGGTACAGTTAGCTTATTTAGTGCCAAACATAGGGCAAGAAGAGTACCTGGCATCTGATACCCAGTGTCTCTGGAGGCACATGATCAACCTGTCTAACTCTTGGCCTCTGGTCCACACTGCCGAGAATTCTCATTTCTGTTTGTATGGGGAGTTCAGGTCCAATGGCTTCCTTTCCTTCTTCAGTTGTCACCCAGGAGGGAATAAGAATCATTCTGCTGCTTTTGTCAATACTACAACTTGGAAATCTCTGTAGGTCAATTTCTGAGTGCAGAACATGTGAATATGATGGGATATAACTTCCACGATTGTTGTTACATGGCAAAAGGGAGAATATCCAGGTATATCTGATCTAATTATACAAGCCCTTTACAAAGCAGGCATTTTCTTTGACTTTTGGTGGAAGGAGGAGGCAGAGAATGCAACCATGAGAAGGATTCACTCACTGTAGTCAGCCTCTAGGAATAGAGAGAGGAGCCTGGCTCACAGCCAGCAAAGACACAAGGACCTCTGAGTTATAACTGCGAGAAAATGGATCCTGCCAACAACATGAATGAACTTGGAAGCAGATTCTTCCCAGAACCTCCAGATAAGAGCCCAGCCTCACCAATATCCTGATTTCAGCCTTGTTTTATACGGCCTGTGAACATTCAGTCCAGCAAAACCCACCAAACATCTGACCTATAGAACTGTGATAATAAGTGGGCATTAAGTCACGGCCTCTGTGGTGATGTGTTACACAGTAAGAAAAGTAACATAAGGGGATTACATCAAGGTGAGGTTACCAGGAGGCACAGAGATTGGAGACTGTGCCACAGGAACACAGTCAAGGACAGCAGAGTCTTGCCCAGGTCAGCAGAACCAGCCAGTTAACTCATAAAACCACAGGCAATAATAATAATAATAAATGGTGACCATCTACATTCAAGAGTGATTTGTTATGTAGCTAAAGCCAATTATTAAATTATTACATCTTGGGAGGTAAGAGAAATATGGGACAATTTCTTGTAAATGAAAATCCCCATCCTAGTTCCAAAGATAGGGAAGAATAGAGAAAGAGCATGTGATGTGAAGTTGAGCTCACTGTTTTATAATAATGAGTGGCCACTTATTGAGCAGGTATTAGTACTGTGCAAACAGCTCTATATTCAGTATGTCAGTTAATCCATACAACTCTTAGAGGTAGGTATTTCTAAGACTCAGTGATTCTATGTTATATTTTCATTTTGTGGAATCAAGTAAACTTGATTACAGCCAACCATTCTATTCTTGGTGCACTAGCCTATAAAATGGGGTTGATTATACTACTTAGTTCACAAGATGATACTACACTGAAAGATGTACTGATGCTGAAATTGAAGCTCCAATATTCTGGCCACCTGATGAGAAAAGCCAACTCATTGGAAAACACCCTAATGCTAGAAAAGGTTGAGGGAGAGGATAAGGGAGAGACAGAGGATGAGATGGTTGGATGACATCACCAACTCAGTGGACATGAGTGTGAGCAAACTCCAGGAGACTGTGAAGGGCCGGGAAGCCTGGTGTGCTGCAGTTACCGGGCTGCAGAGAGTCGGACATAATTTAGCTACTGAACAACAACTCTGTAAGCTTTGTGAACTTCTGTGTAAATATTAGAAATCAATATCAGTTGTCCAGAATTTAGTTTTCACATGTTATTTACCCCTGAAATTTATCTGTAGTGACTGCATTAAAACCCATATCTATATCCACATGACACCTATATCAACCTGTATATGAACACTTGATTGCTGAGAGTCAGCAACTATTTGCATCATTCAGCTTCCCTCCTGGATCAAGCTGTACCAATTAACCATTAAATGGCCATGAGTATAATCAATTTCACAGGTTAACAATAAGCTTTGGTTTTAGAATTGTGGAAAGGAATTTAGTATTTTTTGACCTCTATGTTTGGGCCTCTGTGTTTTAGGCACCATGCCACCTGATTTACTTACACCAGTTGATTATGACTGAATCTGGTCCAATTATGATTTGGACCAGAACATGGGTAGCTTCTAAAGTGTCTCAGGTGAGTCTACTGTGTATCCATGATTGAGAACTACTGACATACAAAACCCCATTAATTCTCGTAGAAATTCTAAGATAGAGTTTGTCTCTATTTTATAGTAAAGAAGCAGATGCCCACAGATATTGAGCTTTCCCCAGTTAACACATCTTGTAAATGACACATTTCTCAAGCAGAGGAGACAGTCACTCTCACTAAATCAAGGGAGATGCTGAGCCTAAAAGAAAGACTGATGATTCCTACTTAACAATCGAGACTTTCACTGACTCTGTATCCTCCAACTCTTTATGGCCACCTCAGTTCTTGATCTCTTCACCAATTTTCTACTATGTGAATATCTGACGTATTTTGGTGGTAATAATACACCAACATCACTTTGCATTTGTACATACATTTCTCAAGCCTTCTTGTACATTTCCTAGCTCTCCCTGGTGACATGCAGGCAAATCCCTGTAAGAACTCTGGTTTGGGAGCCACACCCACCTGTGTTGGCCTCCTCCATGTACTTATCTCTGTGGTCTTGACTAGTCCTTTTACTTTTTAAATCTCAGCTTTGTGAGTATAAAATTGTGAAAATAATAAAACCTATACTTTAGAAACATTATACTCAATAAATATTACCTATTATTGTAGCCACTCTAACCAGCAGAAGTAGTGTGTGGCCCACCAGTAAACAGGTGGAAAGCAGTAGGTCGAATTAGACCTTTGGAGTTGCCTCCTTTTTCTAACATGTGGGGGTGTTCAGTCACTCAGTCATGCCTGACTTTTTATGACCTCATGGACTGTAGCCCGCCAGGCTCCTCTGTCCATGGGATTCTCCAGGCAAGAATACTGGAGCGGGTTGCAATTTTCTCCTCCAGAGAATCTTCCCCACCTAGGGATCAAACCCTCCTCTCCTGTGTCTCCTGCATTGGCAGGGGGATATCACAAATACCCTAATGTTTAGAGAGAGAATAGAAAGATTAAGAAGTCAAAATCTAGTTAAGGCTGACATTTCCCTTGCTCAGAATGTGCTTCCAGAAAGTTATTTATGCATGAAACTCCAGCTTAACCACAGGAAATGTAGAGATCTTCCTCCACTCACAATGGGGTTACCTCCTGATAAACCCACTGGAAGTTGAAAATATGATCATGAGGGGAAAATGCATTTAGTACACCTAATCCATCAAACATTATAGCTTAGCCTAGCTTTCCTTAATCGTGCTTAAAATACTTTAGCCTGAAGGTGGACAAATTCATCTAACAGAAAGCCTGTTCATTACATGAATGTCTCATGTTATTTAATACTGTACTGAAAGTGAAAAACAGAATGCTTTTATGGGTACAGAAGGGTTCTACGTGTATTGCTTGTTCACTCTCCTGATCAGGTGGCTGACTGGGAGCTGGAGCTGGTTTCGCTCAGCTGGATTCGCACAGCTCAACATCACCAGAGCACAGGGAGTACCTACTGCATATTGCTGGCCTGGTAAAAGATCAAAATTAGAGTTACGGCATTAGAAGCAATAAGTATTCAATTATTGCTTTCACATCATCAAAAAGTGTAAAAACCCTAAGTGGAACCTTCCCAAGTCTTCAAAGTCCGCCTGTCCCTGCTCTGTATTTTTCCCACTTTGCCTTAAGTCCTTGCCCTGTGACCCAGTCCCTACCCGACCTCTGCTCTTCCACTTAGGGGAGGAGTTGTGGATTTCATTTTACTGTGGATTGGTCGATCAGAGAGGGTAAATCAGAGAGGCTCCACCCATCTCACAGGAGGCTGGGGGTGGGCACTCCCCATTCCCCTCCCTCTAGGACCTGCAAGGAGGTGGGCTGGCCGCGGAGGGCCCGTCCCCTGTCCCTTTAAGGAGGAGGGACGAGCACAACCCGCGTGGCCCCGACCCCGTCCGCGCCCTCATCTCAGAGCAGCTGCAGCCACAGCTCCGGCCGCCCCTCGCTTGGCAGAGTCCGCTGGGCCCCAGGAAGCAAGTCGCCACCATGGTGAAGATCGTGACCGTTAAGACCAAGGCGTACCAAGACCAGAAGCCGGGCACAAGCGGGCTGCGGAAGCGGGTGAAGGTGTTTCAGAGCAGCGCCAACTATGCCGAGAATTTCATCCAGAGTATCATCTCCACCGTGGAGCCGGCGCAGCGGCAGGAGGCCACCCTGGTGGTGGGCGGGGACGGCAGGTTCTACATGAAGGAGGCCATCCAGCTCATCGTCCGCATCGCCGCCGCCAACGGGGTAAGGGACGTGCCCGCTCCTCGGTCGCCCCAGTTGTCTGTCCGCCTCCAGCCGCGCGCGCTCCCGCGGGGCCACTTCCGCGCGCGCGGCCGCCCAGTCTCCACCCCCAGCTCCTCGGCGCTCTCTCTTCCTAGCCTGCGGCCGGGCGTGGGTCGCCCCGGGCGGGAGAGTGACCAAGGGGAGCAGCAGAACCGCTCTTCGGTCCGCTCCTCCCATCCCTCGTTCACCCCCACCCCACCCTGGCTGGGCGGGGAGGCGCTAGGCGGGGAGCAGGGCTTGACCTTGGGAGGCCCGGCCCTCTGCCTCCTGCCCCACCCTTCTCTCTCCTCCGCTCCGCTCTTCCCCTACCCTCGCTGTCGTCCGGGCCTCTGACATTTACATTAACCTTTTTTGCCTAGGAAGATACAGTTACCGAGCCGAGCGCAGTTACTTTAACCCTCAAAGGTTAGAGGCCGCCGCCTTGCTCAGAATCTTGCATCCCGCTGGGTTGCCTGCTATTCCCGTCTGGGACTGGCGCTGCCCGCTGGCTGCGAGCCCGAGGCTTTGGGCACCCTCCCCTCTGGTGGTACGGCGCTCCAGGGCTCGTTCCCCATCCCCTAGTTTGCTGGGACAGAGCTTCTGCCCTCTGCCCTGGCGCCGCCTGGTTGCTGGGGCTCAGGCTTTTGAAAAGGCTAGTCTTTGCCCGGTGTTGCTTCTGAATCTGTTCCACGGAGGTTGCTGGAGCTGAATTTTCATTAGAACAGAACCTGCCTACTCAAGCTCGCTCATATGTAAGCAGTCGTGGCAGGCCAGGAAGTTAACGCAACACCTTGGTTCCTCCCCCAAGCCAAGGAACGTTAACCGACTAAGAATGGGCAGGTCCACTAACGTGAGATTTTGAACTAGATTCTTCAGTAAACCGGGTACTTCTGCGAAAATATGGATTTATAAACCACAACTGAGGCTGATTGTTTCCTCACTCTTATAAAAAAGTTTTCTAACGAGTTTTTTTTTTTTTTTTTTTTTTAAGTTTTCTTTCTATAATTAACATAAGATTTGGCTATACTCCCCTCTTCTGGAGCTCATTCCCTTTCGTAATATTTTTATTCATTTTAGCAGTACTTTTTTTTTCTTTTATTAATATATTGAGGGCCATTTTGCCAAGCCCTGTGAAAAGCATTGCACTTGCAGTATCTCATCCATCCTCCTCTAGCTCTAGGAGGTGGGCTTCCTTGGAGGCTCCGAAAGAATCCGCCTGCCAATACAGGAGACAAGGGTTCCATCCCTGAGTGAGGAAGATGCCCTTGCTTGGCGAATTGCATGGACAGAGGAGCCTGGGAGTCACAAAGAGTTGGACAGGACTGAGTCACTAACACACACACACACACACACACACACATCCCGGTGAAGTAGATGCTATTATGGGCATCTTGAAGATGCCAGTGAGAAAACTGAAGCTTAGGCAGGTTTAGCAGCTACTGGCAGCACTTAGAATCTAGTACAGACCTGCTGATTCCAAGAACTTGAACAATTTCTGGGCATGAAGAGACCCTGGAGTCTGACGATCTACTTTTCAGTGGTCTCTCAAATCTAAACTGGGAACAATGTACATTTGCCTCTCTGGGTCAAATAATTTATCAGCATCAGAGAGAGATGATTGTCTGGATCTATTTTCTTTATGGTCCTGAGTTTTCAGGCAACCTCAAATTCCCTTGAAAGAACGAAGAATGAACAAAAGTTGTATCCTAGTGCAGCTCATGTTCATTTCCCTGTCATCACTTGTGTTGAACTTGCATTTCATTCATTTCTTCAGGAAATACACTGAATCTATATTATGTACAGAGAAATGTGTGGAATAAAAAGGTGCTTCAGCAACCAGACTTTTTCTTAAGAAACTTACACCATAGTGGGAATTTAATGGGTCCAATTCGAAAACTGTCCATTTGAGAGTAGTGTGGGGTGGAAGGGAAAGAGTTAGTTAAGACTAAAAAGTTTTTTATTTTAGTATGAATAAAAAGCCTCATCACCCTTTTGCTACTGCCCTATTGCTCCCCCCATCCCTTTTAGTCAATCTTTGTAAAAGTTGTCTACATTCACCATCACAGATTCCTCTCCTCCCGTTCACTCACCATCTCACTGCAGTCTGGCTTCTGTTTCTTTCACCAATTCACTGACACTGCTCTTGCCAAGCCTACTGAAGACTTTCTGGTTACTAAATCCATTCAACACTGTTTAGGCCTTATCTTATGTGACCTTCCTGTTTAATCTGGCATTGCTGACTTCATACTCTTTTAAAGTTCTTACTCCCTTGTCTTGATCACTCTCTCCTGATTCTACTCACACTTTTTGAGAGTTCCTACATGGACTGCTTACCCTACCTATATCCTATCCTATTCTCTGGGTTTCTGGTCTCAACTCACTGCCCTCTGATTTTTTTCTTCCTATCTTTCCTCACCAGGGATTTAAGTATGTTACTGTTTTTCCTCCGGTGCAATTCAGATAGCGTCTTCAGAAAACTTTCCCCAGCAGCCTCTATCTGCCACTCTCCCCTCTTAATCTTTCCCCATAGATACTTCTAGAATAGATGAAATTATCTGTTTACATGTGACACTCCTTTGTAACTAGGACAATGCAACTTCCAATGAGTCTTTGTTCTAGTGCCCGAAATTATGAATTGTGAAGTGTATGGAAAAGACTTCAAATATATTCCAGCATTTAACTTAAAGCCATAGTTTATTGCCAATACATTTATCATCATTAAACATCTATCATGTGCTTACTTCTCTTATCAGTCCTTGTGCTATAAGTACTTGGGATATATATATTCCTGACCTCAGGAAATAGTCTAGAAGTGGAAGTGGACAGGAATAAGCAGACAAACTAGGCTTCCCTGGTGGCTCCGAGGTAAAGAATCCACTAGCAATGCAGGAGTCCAGGGTTTGATCCCTGAGTTGGGAAGATCCCCTGGAGAAGGACGTGGGAACCCCATTCCAGTATTCTTGCCTGGGAAATCCCATGGACAGAGCAGCCTGGCGAGCTACAGTCTATGGGGTCACAGGAATCGGACACGACCAAGAGACTAAACCACTACCACAGTGTGTTCGGTGCTGTGAGGGAGTTATGTGCCAGGTACTGAAGGGGCAAGAGCATGGCAGGCTGTACTTGAGAGTGGAAGGTACAGTGAGAAAGTCTTCACAGAGGCTTGGTAGTGGATTTGAGGCTTAAAGGATGAGTTGAAGTTTCTAAGGTGCATTTGTCAGGGGAGCAATCCTAGGCAGAATAAATATCATAGAGGTTGGGGACAGTTCCCTTGGGCAAATTATTCAGTTTCTGATCCTTTGTCACACCTTATTTGTGAAAACTGGAAATGATAATACAAATCCAGAAAGGCTCTTGTGAAGATTAAATGAAGCAACATATTTAAAAGTACCTGGTAGCCCTCTCTCACCTGGAAACTGAATGACACCTGTAGGGAAACCTCAAGATGAGCTTGAGGGCAGGACTTCCTGTGATGAATGCTCTGCTAATATGGGGACACTGAGTTAATCATACCCAACCTGATGCAGATATTAACCTCCACCCACCCACCCCGCCCCAGCCATAGATCTCAGTTTTGTCTCCTACCTTCCTCTACACTTAATTACCCCAACCAAACTAGAGGGATGCCTTCTTAGATCCCACTAGGGTACAAGTGACAGCAGTTTAGCCCAAGCGAGAAAAGAGAGAATTTGGGGTGCCTTCCAAATGCTCATTTACTGCTTAAAACTTTAGCCAGACAGACTTCCAAATGTTCATTTACTGCTTAAAACTTTAGCCAGACAGACAGTGTCCTCAACCATTCCCAGTGGGAGTCCAGCATTTGGAAGACAGTTCTGGAGTATCTGTGTTTCCTACTGTAACCTCTCTTGCATCCCAGGAACAGAGGGGACAGTTCCTTGTCTCTTTTCCTGACTGTGTGGCATGGGCCAGAGACATCTGAAGAGTTTGCTGCAGTGAGAAAATAAAGCAATACATGCAGAAGTATCTTGTAAAATATAAAATGTGAGGTGTGTTTTAGTGTGTTTGTTTCCTGTAGAGTGTGAAACAACAGAGTTGGAGGGTGGGGTTGTCACCAACCTATGTCCTCAACACACTTTACTCTCTCACATCTGGTTCCACCTGGAACATTCTTCTCTCCTCTTCAACCTTAGATCTGGGTTTAGTTGACACTTCCCTGCTCCTAATCCCTGAATCAGGTGCACCTCTTTTCTGCTCTCACAGCCTGTTTTGCTTACCCCCATAATAGCACTGATGCGTCTTATAGCAGTTGTTGATTCTCTCATCTGTAACTCATCTGGCTTCCAACACAAACCTTTTTGACTGTAAGCCCCAAGTGAATGAAGACGAGGCTTGTCTTGGTTTCTGCTTTATCCCAGGAGACCCTTCAGATTAACCACAAGTTCATCTTGAGCTCCTCACCAGTGTTTGTGATCCTCACACTGGTTGATTTGACCCCCAAATGTCTCCTTACCGTGCTGATTAAGCCCATTGGACTCACACAATGTAGTGACCATTTCAGCTTTTTGCAACACAGATGTTTGTAGGCATATTAGAGTTCAGAATAAGAGACTAATATTTATTCAGAATTAAAATCCTTACCTGCAAATCATACCTGGGAGGAAAGTACTTCATGGGTGGAATTAATCGCACTCAACATCAGGCAAAAACAAATTCATGTATCAGTTACCAAAATAAGGCGTGTAGTAGAATCTATAGGAAAAATGGATCTCACCTTCCCTGTATGCCATTTTCTCAAATTATCTAAGTTTGGAAAAAGCCAAATTTAATTCTGGGAAAATTCTTGTAACATATGGATAAGTCTATCAGCCCTGAGGTGGTGGAAATTAGTATTTCCCAGAATTCTTCTCAGGTCTTCTTGCAAACTCACATGATTCATTTGTGTTTTAAAAGCTCTGAAAGTCCTACTTAACATTGCCCAATCCAGTTTTCCCAAACTTTTAACCAGGATATTATAACCACCCATGAAACTATTTGCTTTGGGATATATTTATTTATGGAAAAGATCAACTGGATGAAATATCAGAAGACCAGAGACCAGGTTCCAGCTCTCCGATTTCTAACAGGTTGGGCAAGTCAACCAAATCTTTCTGTACCACCACCTACCTATTGCATTTCTTCTTTTCAGAAACACTTTGGGTCAGTCATAAAGAGGAAAGAAGAAATTGTTCCCAATATGAAAACATAACGTTCAAAGTGTTTCAGACTCATGACTAAATCTTCATTGGCCGGATTTGATTGGCAGTCCTCACTGTGTTTACTCAGGGCTTCTTTCACCTTTTCTACCTTGTATCTCAGGGACTCGTGAGTGGTGATTGGGAGAAGCATTGGGAAGGGGGATTTCCAACAGTTGAAGTTATAAAGACAACAAACCCCAAGGCAAAGGCACCCCTTTTCACCCTTTCCAAACAAGCCCTTAGGGTTAGCCCTCAGTGGTCTATTCCCTTTGAGGACACCAGGTAAGAACAGTCTTCTCAAAATTCTCCCAACTAAAAATGAAAATAAGCCCTCATTACTTGGCACACTCACTTTTAAAAGGTAATTTCCAACTTTGAGCACAGCTCCAAGGGCCACAGAATGACTAGGTATGTCTGCATCAAGTTCAGGGAAATTTAAGGGAGAATGAATAGACCATTGAAACTTACCTGCTTAACTTTCTTAGAAGTGTAGCCCACTCAGATCATTCTTCTGAAAGCTCTTCTAAAGTCTGAAGGGGTCCAAAATATGTCACTGTGGCATAAAAGCTATTTTGAACTGAAGACATTTGCGAATAGACATTTTTCTGAACTCCTTTGTCTGCATAAAAGCAGAGTCTTCTCAACTGTCATAAATCCCCTCCCTGGGAGAGGGTTTTTGGAAACCAGGGAAAATTGACTCAGTACCACACCTAAACAGACATTATCACAAAATTATAATATTGCTTCCCCATTGTTTTAAAGCCCGAGTTATCTTTTTGAGAAGTCATTTGTTTTCCCAACACTGATAACCACAGTGAAAGTGCTCATCTAGATAGAATTTTGAAGCCGAAAAAGTTAGCTTTTCTCTTTTGGCCTCTATGCTTTGTCCCTCCCCTGATTTCTCCATCACTGATGGTCACTTTAAGACAGGAAAAGCTAGGTTGGATAAGAAGTCAACGTCCTTAATGGGTTATCTGCTGGTAGGCTAGCTCCCACCATCTAGCAGAGAATCCTAGAAAAGACTTGAGACCACAGCCTTTTCTGCTTCATCTCCTGCTTCATGGATAGCTGTTTTAGCTTGGGTACACAGATGGTCTTCATCTCAGCTCTGCAGTGCACAAATTATTAGGCTTGGGCAATATGATTTACAAACCACAGCCAAAGAAAACTTCCCTTGGCAGAATCATAATCTCCATTTCTGCTTGCAGACTGGCTAGTCTTTGTCTGAGCTTCTCTCTGTATTGTGGCAAGAAGCAGCCAACAAACATTCCTCTTCTGAACTCTCCTAACCATCTGCCTAGAGCTACACCTTTGGTTGGCCCATGGTCTGTCTTCCAAGATAGCAATGGTAAAACTTTTGCCATGGCCATAAAAATTATTCTAATGCTGCATATTTAGATTCTGTTTTCGTACAGAACACCAAATTTTACATTAGTTAAAATGTAAGTTCTGCTGCTATAGCAGAGTTCTAAAATAAGTTACTTAAATAAAAGTTCGTAGTAATAGAACCCTTTGTAACAGACTGGGTGTGGGGAGTCTGGGGCTGGTGTGGTGGCCCCATTGTGTCAGAAGGTGCATGTTTCTCTCTTGTTGATCAGCCTCCCCTAGTGAGTTGCCCTTATCTGCATAGTCCAACATGGTTGCCCACCACCCCATGGTCATTTTAACTAACAGGAAGGGGAGAAAAGGGAAGGAAGGCACACCTTTCTCAGAGACTGCATGTAATCAATTTCGTTCTTGTCCCTTTGGCTGAAACTTAGGCTAAGGCCTCCTCTAGCTGCAAGGGATGCTGAGAGATACAGGCATACCTCATTCTGTTGCACTTTGCTTTATTGTGCTTCTCAGCTACTAAATTTTTTGCAAATTGAAGATTTGTGGCAATCCCACAATGACTTTTTTCCTATAACATTTGCTCATTTCATGTCTCTGTGTCAAATTTTGGTAATTCTTGCAATATTTCAGGATTTTTTTTATCATTATTGTATTTGTTACATGATCAATAATTTTTGAAGTTACTTTGCAAAAAGATGATAACTTGCTGAAGGCTCAGATGATGATTAGCATTTTTTTAACCAATAAAGTGCTTTGAAATTAAAGTATATATGTTTTTTTAGACATAATGCTAATGAGCACTGAATAGACCACGGAATAATATAAACATCATTTTTATACACTGAGAAACCAAAAAATTTATGTGATTTGCTTTACTTCAGTATGCACTTTATTGCAGTGATTTGGAATTGAACCTGCACTATCTCTGACAAATCAACGCTATGCTGAGTGCTATGTGCTAGGCTAAATATTGGGGGTGTCAGTCTAAATGAAAGGGAGAATTGATATTAGGGAACACCCCACAGTCCTCATTATCCTAAACATGCTTTCCAAATTTAGTGAAAACCACTCAGTCATTTTCAAGTGATAGAGTTACAGAGAGAACACAGAGACTTAATTTTATATTGATAACTAGATTATTTAAAAGACCTTGACTATCACTTATTCCAACTACAGGCCTAGAAAGGAACCTGCTACTGCTGCTACTGCAGTCGCTTCAGTTGTGTCCGACTCTGTGTGACCCCATAGACGGCAGCCGACCAGGCTCCCCCATCCCTGGGATTCTCCAGGCAAGAACCCTGGAGTGAGAAAGGAACCTAGGTACAATCATTCCCATTATGGAGGACTTTTAAAATAAAGCAACTTTATTGAGATATAATTCACACACCACACAATTTATCCATTTAAAGTATATGACTCAGTGTTTTTTTTAGTACATTTATAGCATTATGCAGCCATCACCACAATATAATTTTAAAATATTTCCATCACCTTAATAGAAGCCCTGTGCATTAGCAATCAATCCCTCTTGCTCCCCTACCCCTTCATCGTAAGCAACCACTACTGTATCTTGTTCTGGATGTGTGCTCTGTCACTCAGCCATGTTGAACTCTGCAGTCCTGTAGACCGTAGCCCACCAGGCTCCTCTGTCCCTGGGGTTTCCCAGGCAAGAATACTGGAATAGGTTGTCATTTCCTTCTCCAAGCCAGGGATTGAACCTGCACCTCTTCCATCTACTGCATCGGGAGGTGGATTCTTTACTACTCTGCCACCAGGGAAGCCTGTATTGTACCTGAGGCCTCTATAAATGTGTATAGGTGGATTTTACACAGACTGAATATTCAGTTTTGGTTGCCACACATTTGGCAGGTTAAAGCCCTGGGAATGTGAGAAACAAAGGCAAAGGGTCCACATCAAGAATAGGAGTTAGTGTCCTGTGCTTCTGTGCACACTGAGCGTTATTGATACACAAAGGTTCTCATTCTTGGGGGCCTCCAGTTGCAGGAAGGAGACTGACACAAAAACAGACAATCACCATTACATTTTATAAGAGCTAATACTTGAAGAGATCGCTGTGGACACTGGGCAGGGACGCCTGCCCCAGCTTGGGGTGGGAGTGAGTGTGGGAGGGATAGTGTGTTCAATGAAGGCTTTCTGCAGAAGATGAGCCTACTTTTCCCAGCAGACTCTTTGTCCAAAGCCAACCAGGCTGTCAAAAAATAGAAGTTTCTCCAGGAGAACAGCTTCTTCATTTTCAAGTGTAAGCAGTCAGATTTCTTTTTTTTTTAAACAGATATATTTGAACTTATATATCCAAATTAGTATTGTTCCCTGCCAAATCACCACTCTGGGAACTGTACACTTACTCCAGTGATGCGTCTAGTGCTGAAAGCATTTTGAAACTCCTCTATGGGAGTTATTTTTCAGCCAGTCGGTTTATGGGTCACCGAGGGAAACCAGTCACATTATTTTATAGTCATGCCTCATTTTTCACCTAAAACGATATAACAAGATTTGATCACCTACTTTATTCATTAGACGTGGCTCCAACCAATTTTCATCTCTTTCCAAAGTTCACATCTATTCTCAGAGGATGAAATTTGTCATGACTGAAGACTTTCAAAGAAAAGTGCCACAGACTGTAAAGACAGTTGCTGAAAAAGAGTTCCAGAAATGTTAGTGCAGCGTCAACATTGAACACATGTGCTGCTTCCCAGGGTGCTTGTCTTGAAGGAGAAAATATTAATTTAGATGAAAATACTCTCACGTAACTGTTGAAAATGACTTACATTTTGTACTGTTCAAGCACACTGCCCTGAAAAGAAGAATTTAGAAGACAGGTCATGATGAGGGAGAGTCTGGCATGCTGCTCACCTTCTACAGTTTACCGCAGAGGCCTGGCAATTCAGTTCTCTTCCATCCTGATAAACATCTCAGCATGTTTCAGTGCATTTAGAAATTGTGCACAGTAGGAAGGTTTATGAAAACCCAAGTAGACAAAATGTCCCTGAGCCTGGAAAGGAATCCTATCAGCTCAAAGCCACAAGAAACAAAAAACTATATGTTTAGCCTGTACCCACCTCAGCTCCGAGAGATCATCCCAGGATTGCAAGGAGGCCAGAACATGGAGCTGGGATGCCGTAAGTGGGTGGGGATGGGGAAGGACCTTTTGCTCTAGTAATAAAACTATTATGTTACACTGCTCCCATGAGGACTTTGGAAAATACATTTTGTGGAGCAAAATGAAATCCACTTAAAAATGAAGCAAAAGGGAAATAAATGTAGAAAGCTCAGAGGGAATCAGGAATAAGGTTGGCTCCCGTCACAGAAGCCAGCTGCCTGTCTGTGTTGGGCCTTGCAGTTGATGCCAAGCCCTCTGAGGTCAAATCCATGAGAAATACTCTCATCACACAGTTCAGCATAGCCAGTCACCCTGTAAGTAATGACGAGAGTAAATAATGCCTACCTTAAAAATTCATATAAGGAGATAAGTAAAATTTGGGGAGTATTTATCATAGTGCCTGACATAAGCGTTTAGTAAACAAAAGATTCTAATGATTCTAATAATGTTTATGGTTATTCCATAAACATGGAGGGCAGAGGGGATGGTCTTCTGTGCCTGCCAGCACCTCCCATTCCATCTCTGTCCATACATCATCCCTTGAATTTGATCTGAAGCAGAGGTTCACACTTGCTGTGTCAGTCACGAGCCCATTGATCTGAGACCTTCACCTCATTGGAGCCGTGAGCTAGCAGTGGGTAGTGGAAGATGGGTGTCTTAGGATGGATCTGAGGGATGGTTAGCTGACCCATGCCAATGTCATGCTGTAGACCAGAAGCTGCAAAAGACGTATGCTGGTATTGCTGTGAACCTCCTGGACTATATGGATTTTCTCATTCAGTAAGCATTGCGGAGCACTCTTTATGTGCCAGGCAGTGTGAGATGGTTTTAGGTACAAAAATGAATAAGACAAAGTCTTTGTTCTCAGGATTCATGCCAGTAGAGGAGAATTTATAAGCAGTTATAAAAATATGGTTCGAATACTAGTGTATCAGCTTCCTGTTGCTGCTATGACAAATGACTCCAAACTGGGTGGCTTAAAACTACAGAAATGTATTTTTTCACCATTCTGGAGACCAGAAGTCTGAAATCAAGGTGTTGGCAGGGTTACACTCTCGATGAATCTCCAAGGGAGAAGTTCAGGGAATCAAAGGAACACAGAGCCACTCAACCCCACCTCGAGGGGGAAGGGAAGACTGAGGATATCTTCTCTCCCCAGGCAAGGTAATTTCTGAGCAAGTACAGGTGATAAAGAGGAATCAGGGAGAACTTAGCTGAAAGTGAAGTGAGGGTGGAGTCAGGGTACAAGCACTGGTTTAAAGTGTATATACCTGATACCTAATACCAATGCTGTCCTATTTAAAGTATGCTAATTGTAATGACTGACAAGATTCCAGACAAGAAGATTCCAGAGCTCCGTTATCCACAGTGCTTCTGTAGACTCCTGACAATGTCAAATGGAAGACAGGCCATTCGGTGGCTCCTTACCAAATAACTTTAGTTCACAGTGATGGGTTGGAATGGAAGATTTTGATTCAGATCTTAGTTGTACAATTTATTGTACAATATCATGTATTCTGGGCTTCCCTGATGGCTCAGATGGTAAAGAATCTACCTGCAGTGCAGGAGACAGGGTTTCGACCCCTAAGTCGGAAGATTCCCTGGAGAAGGGAATCGCTACTCACTCCAGTATTCCTGCCTGGAGAATTCCATGGACAGAGGAGCCTAGCAGTCCATGGGATTGCAAAGAGTTGGACACGACTGAACAATTAACACTTTCATATTTTTCATCATGTATTCTGCTTAACTAAAGCTCAGTTTTTGCACTTGTAAAATGGAATCAATTCTAGTATCTGCTCTATTGGGGAGTTTTATGATAATTAGTTAAAATAATGAGCATACCAAATTTTGGGGAACTCTAAAGTGCATCACTTCATGGGAAATAGATGGGGAAACAGTGTCAGACTTTTATTTTGGGGGGCTCCAAAATCACTGCAGATGGTGATTGCAGCCATGAAATTAAAAGACACTTACTCCTTGGAAGGAAAGTTATGACCAACCTAGATAGCATATTGAAAAGCAGAGATATTACTTTGCCAACAAAGGTCCATTTAGTCAAGGCTATGGTTTTTCCAGTGGTTGTGTATGGATGTGAGAGTTGGACTATGAAGAAAGCTGAGCGCTGAAGAATTGATGCTTTTGAACTGTGGTGTTGGAGAAGACTCTTGAGAGTCCCTTGGACTGCAAGGAGATCCAACCAGTCCATCCTAAAGGAGATCAGTCCTGGGTGTTCATTGGAAGGACTGATGTTGAAGCTGAAACTCCAAAACTTTGGCCACCTCATGCGAAGAGTTGACTCATTGGAAAAGACTCTGATGCTGGGAGGGATTGGGGGCAGGAGGAGAAGGGGACGACAGAGGATGAGATGGCTGGATGGCATCACCGACTCAATGGACATGAGTCTGAGTGAACTCCAGGAGTTGGTGATGGACAGGGAGGCCTGGCGTGCTGCGATTCATGGGGTTGCAAAGAGTCGGACACGTCTGAGCGACTGAAGTGAACTGAACTGAACCGAAAGTGCAACTCAAATGAGAATTTCACTGTTGCTTTAGGAGAGTCACACCATGGTGACTTTTTTTTAACCCTTTTTAAAAAATATATATATATATATTTTAATTGAAGGATAATTGCTTAACAGAATTTTGTGGTTTTCTGTCATACATCAACAGGAATCAGCCATAGGTACACCCATGTCCCCTCCCTCCCAAACCTTCCTCCCATCTTCCTCCCTATCCCACCTTTCAGCCTGTCTGACTCAGGGAGCTCAATCATGGTGACTTTTGACTTAAGCTTCCGGCCAAAACAAATCTCAACATCCAATTTTATCTATCATCTTTCAAAGTCCAAAACTCAGATGTGCTAAAGAATAACCAAAAAGTAAATAAATATATCATGCCGTTTGAGGATCTTACTGCTGCTACTGCTAAGTCACGTCAGTCGTGTCCGACTCTGTGCAACCCCATAGACGGCAGCCCACCAGGCTTCCCCGTTCCTGGGATTCTCCAGGCAAGAACACTGGAGTGGGTTGCCATTTCCTTCTCCAATGCATGAAAGTGAAAAGTGAAAGTGAAGTCGTGCAGTTGTGTCCAACTCTTAGTGACCCCATAGACTGCAGCCTACCAGGCTCCTCCGTCCATGGGGTTTTCCAGGCAAGAGCACTGGAGTGGGGTGCCACTGCCCTCTCCGAGGATCTTACTGGTATATCCATATTACACCTTTTACATTAGAATTTTGTTTCAGTATAACTTTTTTTTTTCAGTGTAACTTTTGATGTCAGACAGACATGAGTTAGATTCCTAGATATGCTGTTTAATCTTGAGCAAACTGAACTCTTTTTTTTCTTTACTCATTAGTAAAATTAAAATATGTCTTTAGAAAATAAGAAGGTAATGTGTAGGAAGTTACCTTGCACAGCACCTCACATATAGTCATGATGAGCAGGTTGCTACACTGGGTAGCAGGGATTTTGATGAGAAATACAGACACTTTCAACTTTACTTTGCTTATAGCCCCCCAGGCAGCTCCCACCTTCTCAGTTTCTCTTTTCTTCCAGTTGGCTAGTAGCCTTTCAAGATGCTCCACACCTATTAGCCTATAAATTTCATAACAGAAATGTCTTTCTTACAGAGAGAGTGTTTCATGCACAGGTCCTGGGGTAGGGTGGGGGACCTGCTCAACATAATTTTAGGTTTCTGAAATATATGATCAGCCTGATCATAAGTTATCTCAAAAGAATACAGCACCAAGCCCCCAAATCAGCAAAATTGTCCCCAAATGGCTCAGTACTAATCACAGTGTTCAGTATTTGCACACCAGGTCTACTCATTAGGGTTTTAGGGTAGTGGTTCTAGTATAAGTTGGTTGGGTCTGCTTGCTCTAACAACTTCTGAACAACATTTGAGGGGTGATTTTACCTGCCAGTATGTGCAGAGCATTTTCTTGTTTCTCAGTATTGGACTGTGCATTTGGGGCACACACAAATGTATAAGTGGTCTCCAGCTCCCTGTGGAGCTTGTCATACAGTGGGCATTGCAAGACAATGTGGCAGTGCCTCTGTAGATTGTCACTGGGAGTCCAGGGAGAGGGGAATGGAGAGGCAGTCAGAAGCTTCCAGGGGAGATGTGTCTGAGCCAAGTCCTGAAGGATGATGAAAAGGAAGCCTGTAAAAAGTGGAGACATTCCATGTAGACGCAGTAGGAAAACAAAGAAGCCATTGTGGAAAGCAAGCCCACAGGCTTCAACTTTAAATAGAACTCCATAGCAGAGAGGGAGAATGGCAGGGCAACCTGAGGTGAGTTATCACCACACAGGTCCTTAACATCAAGGCTTTCTGTTACACACAGGCCAGCCTGAGACCCAGTCTGAGAATGATCTTATGATCCCAGTGGGAATCAGGAATCTTAGAGACATGTCAACAAATGTAGAAAGCTATTTATAAGGGGGCTAGTGTATTTGTCCAGTAACACATGAAGACTCTACCAGTTTGCTAAGCCTATCTGGCTTTAACCAGCAGATTATATGGCATGTAACCATCTGTATATGACCCGATGTTTTCATCAGGGCGAGTTTTAAAACTTGGGTTGGTTGATCTGAAACCATATTGTAGAATGAATGATGCACAGTTCACTAAGCTAGATTACACATTTATTCAACAAAAAAAAGAGAGAGAGAGACGTACACTGCAGCTGTACTGTTTCCCCTCAGTTTAGTCACTAAGTTGCGTCCGACTCATTGCAACCCCAAGGACTGCAGCATGCCAGGATTCCCTGTCCATCAGAAACTCCCAGAGCCTACTCAAACTCATGTCCATCGCATCGGTGATGTCATCTAACCATCTCATCCTCTGTCGTCCCCTTCTCCTCCTGCCTTCAGAGTTTCCCAGTATCAAGGTCTTTTCCAATGAGTCGTTTCTTTGCATCAGATGGTCAAAGTATTGGAGTTTCAGCTTCAGCATCAGTCTTTCCAATGAATATTCAGAACTGATTTCCTTTAGGATTGACTGGTTGGATCTCCTTGCAATCCAAGATACTCTCAAGAGTCTCAAGAGTCCAACATCACAGTTCAAAAGCATCAATTCTTCTGCACTCAGTTTTCTTTATAGTCCAACTCTCACATCCATACATGACTACTGAAAAAACCATAGCTTTGACTAGATGGATCTTTGTTGGCAAAGTAATGTCTCTGCTTTTTAATATGTTGTCTAGGTTAGTCATAGCTTTTCTTCCAAGGAGTAAGCGTCTTTTAATTTGTTGGCTGCAGTCACCATCTGGAGTGATTTTGGAGCCCCCCCAAATAAAAATCTCTCACTGTTTTCATTGCTTCCCCATCCATTTGCCATGAAGTGATGGGACCAGATGCCATGATCTTTGTTTTCTGAATGTTGAGTTTTAAGCCAACTTTTTTCACTCTCCTCTTTCACTTTGATCAAGAGGCTCTTTAGTTCTTCTTCGCTTTCTGCTATAAGGGTGATGTCATCTGCATATCTGAGGTTATTCATATTTCTCCTGGCAATCTTGATTCCAGCTTGTGCTTCCTCCAGCCCAGCGTTTCTCATAATGTACTCTGCATATACATTAAATAAGCAGGGTGATAATATACAGCCTTGACGTACTCCTTTCCCGATTGGAGCCAGTCTGTTGTTCCATGTCCAGTTCTAACTGTTGCTTCTTGACCTGCATACAGATTTCTCAAGAGGCAGGTCAGTCCAAAAAGAAGTTATAACAATTATAAATATATATGCACCCAACATTGGAGCATTGATATATCTAAGACAAACATTAATTAATATGATAGAAGAAATATGCAGCAATACAATAATAGTTGGAGACTTTAATACCCCACTCATATAATCTGGCTGTAATAGACAAAGTAAAGAGCAAAACATATTCACTTATGAGCCTCAAAAAATTCAGTTCACTCAGGAGAGTTTAAAAAAAAAAAAAAGACTTATTTGTTCACTCTGTAAAGGTTTATTGACTATTTTATGGGTTTGGTGCCACTTTGGGTAGTAGGGAGGAAGAGGTGACAAATGTGATCCTGTCCTAAATAATATATTGTGGTAAAGATAGACCTACCAATACAAAATACCAAGATGTGCCTAAGATGAGGACACCCAAACTGGACTTTTTGTTTCCTGAACTTTTCATTTCGAGAACAAACCTCCTAATATAGGATGAATTCAACATGATTTTTTTTAAGTGTTCTTTGTGATTAAAAACAGAAAGCCATTGGTTAAGAAATTACATATACTCCTCCCCACCATCACTCCCCTTCTTTCTTCCCATTTCCCTCCCACCCTCATTGATCCTTTCCTTTGTCCATTTTCCCCTGCAAAAAAAAAAAACAAAAACTTTACTTACTAGTAAAAAGTGAAAAAAAAAAAAATTCACTCAACTATATACAAAATGGCTTTGGAAAACCTGTTTTGAAAAATTCATAAAACACTATCTTTTTCATCCCCTTAAATTATGAAGACACAAAAATCAATCATTGAATGTGGCAGGCATAGCTCTTGATAAATTCATAGGCATTAGCCTTCTCTAGCCTAGTTTTTCTTATGCTTTCTTGGTTTGGATATATAATCCTGTGGTCCCAATTCTCAACTCTCTATTAAAAAAAAAAAAAACACTTATAGGAGGGTTTAAAAAAAAAAAAAAAAAAGCAGGTCAGGTGGTCTGGTATTTCCATCTCTTGAAGAATTTTCCAGTTTGTTGTGATCCACACAGTCAAAGGCTTTGGCATAGTCAATAAAGCAGAAGTAGATGTTTTTCTGGAACTCTCTTGCTTTTTCAGTGATCCAGCAGATGTTCACAATTTGATCTCTAGTTACTTTGCCTTTTCTAAATCCAGCTTGAACATCTGGAAGTTCATGGTTCATGTACTCTTGAAGCCTGGCTTGGAGAATTTTGAGCATTACTTTGCTAGCGTGTGCTGCTGCTGCTGCTAAGTCGCTTCAGTCGTGTCCAACTCTGTGCGACCCCACAGACGGCAGCCTACCAAGCTCCCCTGTCTCTGGGATTCTCTAGGCAAGAACACTGGAGTGGGTTGCCATTTCCTTCTCCAATCCATGAAAGTGAAAAGTGAAAGTGAAGTCGCTCAGTTGTGTCTGACTCGTAGCGACCCCATGAACTGCAGCCTACCAGGCTCCTCTATCCATGGGATTTTCCAGGCAAGAGTACTGAAGTGGGGTGCCATTGCCTTCTCTGGCTAGCATGTGAGATGAGTGCAATTGTGCAGTAGTTTGAGCATTCTTTGGCATTGCCTTTCTTTGGAACTGGAATGAAAACTGATCTTTTCCAGTCCTGTGGCCACTGCTGAGTTTTCCACATTTGCTGGCATATTGGGTGCAGCACTTTCACAGCATCATCTTTCAGGATTTGAAATAGCTCAACTGGAATTCCATCACCTCCACTAGCTTTGTTCGTAGCAATGCTTTCTAAGGCCCACTTGACTTCACATTCCAGGATGTCTGGCTCTAGATGAGTGATCACACCATCGTGATTATCTGGGTCGTGAAGATCTTTTTTGAACAGTTCTTCTGTGTATTCTTGCCACCTCTTCTTAATATCTTCTGCTTCTGTTAGGTCCATACCATTTCTGTTCTTTATTGAGCCCATCTTTGCATGAAATGTTCCTTTGGTATCTCTGATTTTCTGAAAGAGATCTCTAGTCTTTGCCATTCTATTGTTTTCCTCTATTTCTTTGCACTGATCACTGAGAAAGGCTTTCTTATCTCTTCTTGCTATTCTTTGGAACTCTGCATTCAAATGGGTATAGCTTTCCTTTTCTCCTTTGCCTTTAGCATCTCTTCTTTTCCCAGCTATTTGTAAGGCCTTGTTAGACAACCATTTTGCTTTTTTGCTTTTCTTTTTCTTGGGGATGATCTTGATCACTGCCTCCTGTACAATGTCACAAACCTCTATCCACAGTTCTTCAGGCACCCTATCAGATCTAATCCCTTGAATCTATTTGTCACTTCCACTGTATAATTGTAAGGGATTAGATTTATGTCATATCTAAATGGTCTAGTGGTTTTCCCTACTTTCTTCAATTTAGGTCTGAATTTGGCAGTAATGAGTTCATGATCTGAGCCACAGTCAGCTCCCAGTCTTGTTTTTGCTGACTGTGTAGAGCTTCTCCATCTTTGGCTGCAAAGAATATAATCAATCTGATTTTGGTATTGACCATGTGGTGATGTCCATGTGTAGAGTCTTCTCTTGTGTTTTTGGAAGAGGGTGTTTGACCCGTGCTATGACCCGTGCATTCTATTAGCAAAAGTTGTTAACCTTTGACCTGCTTCATTTTATACTCCAAGGTCAAGTTTGCCTGTTACTCCAGGTATCTCTTGACTTCCTACTTTTAGGACTCCTTTTTTGGGTGTTAGTTCTTAGAAGGTCTTGTAGGTCTTAATAGAACCGTTCAACTTCAATTTCTTCAGCATTACTGGTCAGGGCATGGACTTGGATTACTGTGATATTGAATGGTTTGCCTTGGAAATGAACAGAGGTCATTCTATCATTTTTGAGGTTGTGTCCAAGTACTGCATTTTGAACTTTTGTTGACTATGATGGGAGAGAGGTACAGGGCAGCTGTGCTGTTTCCCCTAGACCTCAGCGAAGGGGCTGGGGTCGTCCATGACCTTTTTTTTGTCTTGTTACTTTAGTGTCTGTCACTGTAACTTTTTCTCATCACTTTTCTACCCCACACTGAAGTTCACCTTCTGGAATGAGCACCTTGAAAACCTCTCTGTCTCTACCAGCAGTTACCCAGTGCTTCTCTAGGAAGCAGCACAAGCTTTTGGCCTCAACCACACAGACTAACCAGCTCTACCTCCTTCATTATTGCTACTTCTAATTCTGTTCCTTTTTGTTACTGCAGAAGTCTGTGTGCTATAGAAACTACCTGAAATGTCAGGTCTCAGGCAGAGGTTCTCTGTTGTACTTTGGAAAGTCCTCTATGATGGTGGGAGGAATTTTACAGTTGAAGTTGGTCTCAGCGTGAGGACTGCTTACTTGGCTAATGCCTGGAAAAACTCATCTTTGTTCATCAGGGACCCTATTCACTGAGGTCCTTTAACTCTCACTACTGACAACTTAGCCACTCAGACATTTGTTAACTATGCTTCATTCCAGGCACTGAGGTTACAGAGGAACAAGTTCTGTCTTTCTCCTCGTCGCTGAGCAAGGAAGGATGCTTGTTTGTATATGCACCATGTTATTTAGTGATAAGAACCAATACTCTGGGGCAAAGGAAAGAGGTGTGTTTGTGTGTAGGGGGTCCACCCAAGGGTCTCTCTCTCACACTAGCCACCCAGGTGCGAAGGAATCAGCTGTCACTGGAGTTGGGCTTTTTTTCTCTCTCTTTTTAACCATTTATTTTATTTCCTGGGGCTGCTGTAACACACAGTACCATAAAGTGAGTGGATTAGAACAACAGAAACTTACTCTCTCACAGTTCTGGAGGCTGACAAGTCCAAGTGCAGTGGGTTGTATAGGCACCAAAACTCATCCTTTCCACTTGGACAATATCGATTTGAGAGTCACCTGGAATCTATTTCCTCTTAATTTTCTCCAAGTTAAGATGCACTTGATTATCCAAAGGAGCCATACAGCCTATTCATGAGCTTTGGCATTAAAACTGGCACGAAAGCCTGCCTTCCAATATATTAGTTGTGAGACTCTGAGCATATCATTATTTCTCTAAGCCTCAGTTTCCTCATCTGTAAAATGGGGATGATGAAGCTATCTGTATCACAGGGTTGTTATTTGCATGTTACTTGCATGAGAACCTGCATGTAGTCCTATGATAAGCCCTTTATATGATCTCCTTTAATCTTATCGACTCTTAACAAGTTGGTATTTAGATCTCTGTTTCACAGATGAGGAATAGAGGATCATTGATTTGTTCAAGATCCCCAAGATACTACAAATTATCAGGAGTAGGGATTCAAACCCAGATTTCCACTGTGCTGAATTCTTCAAGGAAATTAATTTTAATAGAGTTATCTAGAACTCTAGTCCCAAATCTTTTGTGTTGTGGTATAACATTTGATTTTCCTGAAGCCTTGTTCTCACTTATATCTTAAGGCCCAGTAAGAGTCCTACCTCTGCCCAATTGAGCAGGAATTCCCATAAATGATGTAGAGCAGAAAAAATGATCACATTTCTTTAGATCGCTGTTTTAAAAGCTATTTCTTGTTGAGTACTTGCCATTCACATGGCCATCTATTATAGTAGGAGTATAGGCTCTGGGGCCAGATTGCCTGTGTTCAAAACCCGTCTCCACACTTTCCCAGCTACCTGAACTTGGGCGGACGACAAAACCTCTGTATCCTAAGGTAGGGGCTGAGAATAATGGTATTGATCTTATAGGGTTGTTGTGAAGATTGAGTTAATACTTGTAAAGCTCTTGGGATACTGCCCAGCACATCGAGACCTATTGCAATGATCTCCTACTGCACACAGCCTTTAAAGCAGTGTCATTGTCCCTGTTTTACAAATAAGAAAATTGAAACCAGAAAGGCCATACGCAGCCAGAAGCTGGCAAAGGCAGGATTCAGACCCAAGCCTGTCTGACCCCTTCCTTTACCTTTTCCTTCCCTATTGTAGGGGTCTACTCTGACTGACCCATGGCATTGATCCACTCCTGCCTGGGCCTTCTGCTCTAGAGACCAAGGCATGTTAGAAAGATGGAATAAGTCTTTGCCAATATCTCTGTTGTGGTTGTGTATGTAACAGTTACTGAGTGGCTAGTCTATAGCCAGGCATGGTGATGAGGACTTTACGTGCCTTTCTTCATTGATGTCAGAACCTTTAAAGGAAATTTTTCTATCCCCATTTTACAGACATTCCTGCTCAAAAAGATCCCATAGAAAAAGATATCCTTCCTTTCTTTCAGTTTCTTTCCAGCTGCACACCCTAGTTTGGCTAAGACATGTAATTGGAAACATCCTTAGTAATGAGATAGAAAACATAACATCACTGTTCCTCTGTTCTTCTTAAAACTCAATAAATCCACCACATTTTTACTATTTGATAGAGGGTCAATCACTGACTACCACAAAACTCCGGGGGACACAGGAAATCTTGCTTGTGTTTCCATTTTCTACCACAAGAGGGAAACATACAACCACAAATGATTTGAAAATAAACCCATTCTTTAGATAGCCCTCTTTTTACTCAAGAGTGCTGAGTGCCATACTGTGGTTACCTAGTCGAGGTGACATTCCACTGGAAATGGTCCTGTGGCTAGGAGTTGCGAGCCACCCGCTTGGTTCAGAAATCCCAATGGGTGGACCAAAGCTATTGCTGTCACAGTAAGAAAACAGCAATTGGCTGGATTTTAAAGCAGTTGTTAGGCCACACCATGGTAGGGCCAACTGAGAGTAAAATGCGAATTTTGCCACCAAGGTCTGGTATCCAGGTTCACACTCAGGGTGTGTCCCCACAGTATCCAAGAATTTCTTCCAGACAGACCTAGGCTCTCTGGATCTCCGCTACAGGGAAAATGTGATGGGAGAGACGTTTGGATGTTGGTTTGCCTTTCCCTGTGAGATTGGGGGCCTTCCCTACCGTCACACCGTCAGATGAAATTGCTACTGAAAAATGACTTCCAAGCAAGCATTTTCAAGCAGTGTGTGACTCTCAGCACACAGAATGCTGGGAAAGCTATGTTCCTTCAAGGAAGCATAGGCATCAACAGAGAGTGTGTTTTCAGGCCTCTATCTATCGGGAACTGTATAGCTTCTAAGACGTGAGACCTCCAGGTTTGCCCAGATGACCTAACTTCCAGAGTGAGGGCACTGTATCTCCCTGCACTTTCTGAGCCATGTAAACACATTCCTATGTCATACCAGGACTGTCCATGAGGAAGCAGGCTGCGGTAGTGTGTCTGAGAGTGCTGGGTGCCATACTGTGGTCACCTAGACAAGGTGACATTAGCTCAAACCGTAAAGAATCTGCCTGCGATGCAGGAGACCAGAGTTTGATTCCTGGGTTGGGAAGTTCCTTTGGAGAAGGGAATGCCAATCCACTCCAGTATTCTTGCCTGGAAAATTCCATGGACAGAGAAACCTGGTGGGCTACAGTCCATGGGGTCACAAAGAGTTAGACATGACTGAGCGACTAACACACACTTTTTACCAAAGGATTTTGATACATAATTCCTGGTAATTAGACAGATCAGATCAGATCAGATCATCCCAGTCGTGTCCGCTCTTGCGCCCCGCTGCGCCACCGCCTCTCTTCCATCCCCTCTCGGGTCCTCGCTCACTTCTCGTCGTGTGCCATCCAGCCATCTCATCCTCTTCGTCCCCTTCTCCTCCTCCCTCTCCCTCCCCATCGGTCTTCTCCGTCCTCTTCGCGCCCTCTGGTTCAGCTGCATCATCCTTCCGTCCCAGGGCTGATCTCCTTCAGATGGACGTATCTCCTGCGTCCAACTCTCCACACACACTTCCATCATTCTTCGGCGCTCAGCCTTCTTCCGCCGCTCCCTCCCTGACCACAGACAGAATGTGGGAAAATATTCTATTAGCTCCAAATTAATATTCTTCAGGAATTTAAATGAAAAAAAATTTGAGGATGCTCCAAAAGGAAATAAGATAAAAATACATATAAACATTTTATATGAACTATATACATTGTTTTTTTTTAGGTCAGAATGATTAAATATTGGTGATTTCTTATTAGACAGGGGTCCTCTTGACATGTACTTTTTGTATGAAAGTTAATTCCTAAACTTTGAGCATCTTCACTGTGGGGAGATTGTTTTTAGATTTAACTGTGCAAATTAAGAATGGCACTCGTGGAGTGGAAAACACCTTCCAAAATTTTTCTCTTTCCTCTGAGCACTCAGAGCACATGTATGAGCTCTCATAGTTTACTTCTTTTGAAATGACTTGTTGACCTATTTACCTCTCCATTTAGACCAGAAGTTCAACAACTTGAATCTGTCATCTTCTGGTGGTCCATGGTGCCTGACGGTATCATTGGAGAAAGTCAGTTTACATAGTAACCGTTGGACATGGGTGGGTCAGCAGGGGGACAGCAGACTGACGAATGCTAAAGGATGGTCACGCTTCCAGGCAGCAGTTCTGTGTGTTTTTAACATCAAAATATGCTTCAGGAGGGTGGTTTTTAAAAAATAATTTTGTTTATTTTTGGCTGCCCTAGATCTTTGTTAGTGCACATGGGCTTTTCTCAGTTAAGGCAAGCAGGGGGCTACCCTAGTTGCAGTGCGGGCTTCTCATTGTGGGGGCCTCTCTTGTTCTGGAGCACAGGCGTTAGTACACTCGGGCTTCAGCAGTTGGGGCTCTCAGGCTCTAGAGCACAGGCTCAATAGTTGTGGTGCACGGGCCACAACTGTTGTGGATCTTCCTGGATCAGGGATCAAACTCATGTCTTTCACTTTGGCAACCAGATTCTTTACCACTGAGCCACCAAGGAAGCCCAAGAGTATTTTCTGAACCTGAGATTCTGTACAGCTCTAAGCAAACCATCTGGTCCTCATAATTCTTCTGGCATTGTACCTTTAGAGCTTAATGTAGTTTCTCCTTTTCTTTAAAAGACATTTCCTAACTCTATTAAAACAGATATATTCATAAATAGGTATTAAATGCAGCTGTATATTTTCAAATTGATTGAAGGCAGTCATAAAAGCCAACTCTAATGTAGGGTTCACAGGGCACTAGAACCAGCCAATGCTAAGCTTTTTTCATTTGTTAACTCATCGTATCTTTATACAACACACCTGTGCAGTAGGTACTATTTCTTTGTTTTTTTAAAACTTTCTTTAAAAGATGCATTCTTAAAGAAAAATTGAGGAGTAAGTGACATATAACATTGTATTAGTTTCAGGTGTACAATCTAATGACTCGATATTGCAGTGTTGTCAAATGATCACCACTGTTAATCTAAGGAGGTGTGATGTTCAATCCCCACTTCAAAGATGAGAAAATGTGGGCACTGACAGGTTAAGTACTTTGCTTAAGAGCTCCTTGTGGTTGGCTGAGGATTTCAGACTGTGAAGGCAGTGGGGTTCTTTTTTTCCCCCTTCTTACCAGGATGGGACAGCAGGTGGAGCCTGCCTCATACCTGGCGAGTGGAGCCATGCATTGCAGAGCCCCATTCAACACAGTGAGCAGCTGTAGGTGTGGCAAGTAATAGAAACCCAGTCTGCTAGAGGGAGCCTCTAAGAGGACTGTATCTTAGGGCCGGAGGGTCTCCTGAAAGCCAGGGGCAGGGTGTGCACATGCGCCTTACAAGAATCTGAAGCAGGAGGAGCCCGGGCAGTTAGCCTTGGACTCTCCTCTGTTTATCTTAGCAGTTGGCTTCATTTTCCTCTCTCTCTGCTGACTCAACTGTCAGTGTAAGTTGGTGGGGTTTGTGAGTATCTGTGTCTGTATGTGTGTGGATGAGATCTTGGTTATAAATTCATTTACTCAAACTCCCATGAATATTACAAGTTTAGAAATCAAATATGTTTGTTTACTTTTTGAAGCTTTTGTCTAACAAGCAAAAGTATGGAAATATTCCCCTTGTTCTCATGTAATCTAATAATGATAATAGCAGATACTTGTGCAGGGTGCCCTACACCAGCACTGGTTTTAGAATTTTCTGTATATTACTTCATTCAGTGGTGACTGTGACAACACTTGGGGAGGGGGACTGTTGTTCTCCTCAGTTTTTCAGATGGGGGCAGTGGAAGCCCAAAGAGGTTAACTTGTCTGAGGTCACACAGCCAGTGACTGGCAGAACTGGGTTCCAGCTCCATCAATCTAGCCCTAAAGTCCATTCCTTGAAACACTGCAGTTAGCTGTCTGATGATTTGATGATTTAATATAAAAATATGGTATATTCAAAGTTTTCTTGACTTTTCCAGTAATGTTTATAATTTTTATAAAATTCTCTTAAAATCCTAAGCCAAAATAAGTTACTCAACTATACATTGTAAATTGGTATCACAGGGCTGACCTGTTAGGTAAACTAATAACCCAGATTCTCTTAATGTACTTAAAATATAGATTTTCTCCAAGACTTATTATAAAACAGTAATACTATGTTTGGTTTATTTGATTATCTTTCTACTATGAGTTTGCTTCACGTCAATAGTTAATTCTAAATCTTTTTAAGTTAAAAAGTGCCCAATTCAAAAACCATTCTCTTATTCCAAGCAATTGGCCTTCCCTGGTGGCTCAGATAGTAAAGAATCTGCCTGCCATGTGAAAGACCCAGATTCGATCCCTGGGTAAGGAAGATCCCTTGGAGAAGGAAATGGCTACTCTAGTATTCTTGCCTGAAGGACAGAGGAGCCTGGCAGGATACAGTCCATGGGGTCATGAAGAGTCAGACACGACTGACTGACTAACACACACTTCCACTGGAATTGGGGGTGACATTAACTGAAAATCTAACAGTGGAACCGCCCCAGTCCAGAACTCATGCCAACAGGGGGGTCTCAAGTGGCTTGTGTTCACAGACCACTTTCCCCAGTTCTCATGTCTCATGAGTCTGCAGTCCTTACTCTCTTGAGAAGATCCATCTAACTGATATTCTGCCTGAAACTACCCTGAATTCTTTTCCACTTCTGTGTATCAGGTCTCCAGCTCTTAGATGTGCCTGAGTGATCCAGAGACGGATCTGCATAATAGCTCTCTCGTGTTCCCATGTATTCTCATGTCTGCCAGTTATAGTTCTATAGATATTGTCATGACATGAGGTCCCTGCCCCACAGCTTCTGAGTTTACCTGTCTTCCCAGTTCAAAGACTAACTAAATCTGACTGGTACACTTCTGAATCCTAATTCTAGACTCCTAGAGGAGAAAATATGAGTGATCCAGCTTTGGTCAGTTGTCTGCCCTTGATGATCATGGCCTGAGTCCCACAGTAGAAACATGGCCCTAGGAGTCCACTGTTGTAGGGTGGGGTCAAGGACAGTTCTTAGAGAAGAGAGTGAGCAGAAGGGGTCAGAGGAAAAATAGGTTGTTTGGGAAGCGTCTTCATGTTGGAGGAGAGTAATCTACAGAGCCCAAACTGGCCAAGGACTCAGAGTTGAAGAAGTCTTACGCAAAAGGAGCAGCTCTGGACAGGGTCGCAGAGACCAGGATCCTCAGATCCACCTCAGCTGCAGAGGGAATCCTTTTTGCAAGCCTTGGTTAATCTTTTTCCAGTCTCTTCTTCTCCAAGCTATTTGATACACTACTGGCAGCCAGTCAACTTTGAAAAAAAAAAAAAAAAAAAGCAGTTTGTATTACTTTTGCTTAAAAATATCCATAGCTTCCGGTGCCTACAAAATAAACCTCACTGTGGTTCATGAGACTGTGTAACCTTGTCCCAGCTACTTCTCCAGCCTCACCCCATCGCTGCAGCCTCTTGAGAGCCACAGTCCTGTCCAGGTACCGCTGGGACATAGACATTTGTTGTGAGTCAGGTTATCATCATCCTGTTTTCATCCTCAGGGCACTGAGGATGGAAGGGTGAGGGGCTAACATTTACTGATAATCTACTGGATGCCAGACACGGGTCATAAGTGTTTTCATACATGTTGCCTGATTCATTACTCAGAACAACCTTTGTTGTGATCCCTAGCTTACAGACTCAGGTCAGTTAAGTGAATTGCTCAAGATTATACCTCTTATATATTTTAGAAACCAATATATTTTTTTAAAATGAAGGATAATTGCTTTACAATGCTGTGTGATTTCTGCTCCACATCAACATGAACCAGCCATAGGTGTACATGTGTCCCCTCCCTCTTGAACCTCCCTCCAAGCTCCCAGTCCATCCCACCCCTCTAGGTTGTCACAGAGCACTGGGTTTGAGCTCCTTGTGTCAGGCAGCAAATTCCCACTGGCTGGCTCTTTTACATATGGTAATGTATGTGTTTCTGTGCTGCCCTTTCCTTCCCCTACCGTGTCCACAAGTCTGTTTAGAGCCCAAGATTTGAGCCCTGGTTGTGTCTGGCTCCTGAACCTGTGGTCTTTGCATTATTCTGCAGTGTCTCCTCTGTGGCAGGCATTCAGTGCAAGCTTACTTACTGTTGGTTGGAGAAATGAATGACTTTCCCCAGCTTGTGATTCCTGTCAGTTGAATCACAGGCCATAAGCGTTTTTGTACATGTTGTCCAATTCAGCGCTCAGAACAACCTTCATTGTGATCCCTAGCGTACAGACCTGGGTCAGTTAAGAGAATTGCTCAAGATTATACCTCTCATACATTTTCGAAACCAATATATATTTTTTTAATTGGAGGATAATTGACCCCAACACTCGGGCAGGCACCTGCAGCATCACAAGCATAGGGCTTTGGCCTGGGGGTGGGGGTCTGATGATCGCTGCTGCTTTCAGCCCAGTTAGTAGCTTACTTTCTAGTGCTTCTGCTGAAAGACAGGTTACCAGTTCTAAATAATGTGCCCATTCCTGTGGCATTTTCTAAAGAATAATTCTTGATGTGAAGAGGTGCATCTTTTCAGGCCTTGGGTCCCACTCTCCCATGAGCCTTGGGACATGGCAGTTAGCAGTCCAGTAAACGTTTGTCAGTGGAAAAAAAGAAAGATAGATAGAATGAATAAAGTATTGGCAAGTCTTCTGTTTCTGCTGTCTTCTACTAGGAAGGCATCACTGCTGATCAGAGTGGAAACTGGAGTCTTTGGGAGGCTGGGAGCAAAGGAGTTCATAACTCTGCCATTGTGAAATTGATTGGACCCAAGACCAATATGAACGTTTCTTGTCTGAAGGGAATAATCCTTAAATCCCCCATATGGTTTAAATGTAATTTGTGTCATTGTGAAGGAGTACTGGTGAGGCAGGCGAATTCATTAGGCCAAATTGGGTTCGCTATGCTCGACAGTAACGTTTCTGAAGATGAAGTTCAACCTTTGCTGGAGAGCTCAAACAAATGAGTTTCTTAATAGCTGTCCCACTTAGTCTGAGTGTCTTCAGAAGCTTAATGTTTTTAATGCTTCTCCTTTTTTACCACACTTCACAGTCCATCTAACATTGCTGCTTCTGGTAATATTTTTATATGGGGTTGAGTTCTATAGTGTCCATAAAATTATGACTCAGGCCCATTTTTAGAATAGAAGCTTTTTTAGGGCAAGTATTATATCTTTTTGGTTTAGTTTTGCATGCTGGCAAACACCATGCCAACACATGTAGTTGGTAAAAACATTGCTCTTTGCTTTGAGGTACCAAACTCTCTCCTTTGGAGCCTTAGGCTTGATGTGCCCTTGAATTGCTGAGTATTCATTGGCACGTGCAGGAGCCATGAGAGATGAGAGTCTTTCCAGTCCACGCTTTGCTGTGAAGCTGCCTCACATGCAGTGAAGTAAAAAAAGTGTATGTGTCCATAAGAACATTCCGTCCTAGAGGGGCTCTGGGTCCGCCTAGTGACCGGATTCCCCAGGTTTCATACGTAGGACTTCTCAATGCTCAAACGCTACGGTCTATTTCCATTAGTGTTAAATAATATTCTAAATATGAAGATGCTCTACTGGAGAGGAATATTTAAAAGGCTTCAAAGTGAGAGACCATCAAATAATGAACCCTGAAGTGGCATATCAGCTGTTTGGAGAGATAGGGCTGAAAGAGCAGCAGCATTATGAAGTTTGCAATGATTCTTTTAAACTACTTTAGAATCAGAGTAGTTACATCTGGAATACTTTCTGCATCAGTCAGTTTTTAGGTGGTGAGAAACCTGCACAAGGCCTGAGAATAGGCTTATTTCTGGAGAAGTACAGCTTTTACAACAGTTTCGACGTGAAGCAATATTTTTAGAAACAAATTTTGGTTCGTACAAAAACGCACCAATAAGCTGAGGTGTTCTAGTATCTGATATGGCCACTATCTTCAAAAAAACAAAACAAAGCAAGCATTTGCCATGCTTTGAAATAACACCCATCAGATCTTATGCTACAAATAAACTTACTCTGATGCTTGTGGGGGTTTTTTGGTGTGTGTGTTGAACATCTATTTTGAATTTTCATAATTGTGCCTTGAGTCTTTATGATTTCTCGTTTTATGGAATTTATTTTGCACTGACCATAAACTGTAAATAAAATAAGTAAATATATGGGAAAAGCCCCTAAGAGAACAGTACTCTCCCTAGCTCTGGATTCAGAAAGAGCTTCAAGAGAGAGTGGTCAACCACCAGCAGAGAACATGCTAGAATGTGTGAGCAGAGAAGCTTTAGTGGGGATGTTGGAGCCCCCTACAACGAAGTGTTCCTGGATCTTCGCTGGGGTTTCAAGACCTCGTTAAGGAAACTACAAATTACTTGGTTGATTGCTCTGTTATTCCCAATGAAAAAACTGTTGAGTTGATATTTCAGAAATATGGCTCTATTATTAAATATGTCAAGACATATATACTGGTGTTAATTTGTGAACCTATCAAAAACAAGAGAAAACTGGCCACTGAACTGAAAAAATATGAATTTAAAAAGTGCATTTGTACTAAGTTGAAAACCATTGGGTGTGTAGACTACTAAAGCAAGCTTACTTCACAAGAGTTTTAGTTTTTAAAATGCAATAAGGGGCAAAAATAAGCTATAAAATATAATTATCTTTTGACTGACTGGTCAGCTTAATAGATGTGTCTTGTGAATTGTGTTAATGTTATGTCTTGAGGTCCTGCTTGCAGATGGGCCAGCTCCTTTTGCCATGTGAAGGAGACCAGGCTCCCTTGGGAGTAGGGTGCTTTCTGCTCATGGCCTGTTAGTTCTTGGTCCTGTGTGAACAGTGCCTAGAACAAAGAGACATTCTTGCCTCACAGAAGGCTGTCTGCTGCTCCCAGGGCCTGTCTGCTTTTGGACCTGGCTGGACAAGTTAGTAGGAAAATACCCAGATTTTTGTTTTTCAAGGAATTACTACTTTTTCCTTGAAAACCTGACTTTTATGTGCACATCAAACTCTCCAGACATGTGGCATAACTAGTCTCGATTTACTTTCCAAGTCTCCTTAACAGGTTCACCAAAACCTTGATAATGTTGTTCAGTTGCTCAGTCATGTCTGACTCTTTGCGACTCCATGGCCTGCCTCTGTCCATGGAATTCTCCAGGCAAGAATACTGGAGTGGATTGACATGCCCTCCTCCAGGGGATCTCCGCAACCCAGGGATCGAACCCAGGTCTCCCGCATTGCAGGCTGATTCCTTACCATCTGAGCCACCAGGGAAGCCCTGTTCATCCCTAATTTTCTATAAATTCATGGGAATGACCAGTTGTTGATCATTCAGGGCATGTCTGTGAGTCTTTATTCTTCTATAATTGAATACTATTTAGTTAAATCTTTGGTGGCCAATGAATAAATCTGTTCTTTTTGATGCCTTTTCTTCCTTCTAACTGGGATTGCATGTGGGAAGTAAAAAAAAAAATCACTTGAGTATCAGATATTTGAGTATCAAAATGACGGTGATGAAAGGAAACCAGAGGTAACTGAGATCTGTCATTTCCATTTTAAGACTGACCTTTAATTTGCGAGATGGCATGAAACAACTTTAGCTGCGGATGGCCTTATCAGAGATGACTGCCAGCGAGGCTCTGGTTTAAGGGTGTCAGTGGCGGTGGGAGCCACACCAGGGCGTCTTGTTCACAAACCTGCTCCTCAGGACTGCACTTGCTCCGCCTTCGCCTGGCTCTGGGAGAGGAGTCTGGAAGCCACCTGGTGTTTGTGACTGAAGCCTGCTGCACGCAGCACCCTCTGGACCTATCTCCACCCTAACAGGGGAATGAGGCAAAAATAATTGAAGGGTATTTGGCGTGGTTGTGGGCAGAATGTCCTCATCAAAACAACACTGAAGATCTGCTTTGAGTGTGGGTGTGAGTGGGTGTTTGGTCCTTCACTTTTTCACATGGGGCGACGACAACAGGAATTAACCCCGCTTCCTCATTGAGAGGGATCATCCAGGCAAGATCTCTGTTTTAGTACCTCGGGTGACACTGTAGCAGCTTCAGGTTGGACAGACTATTTGGGGGACCCTTGATTGCTTTCTGGACATCCTCGCTGAGCCAAGTGGTGGAAATGAAAGATGAGTGATTTTGATGAATGGATTTCTGGGAAATACAGAAAAATGGAAGAAGGTCCTCTCCCTCTGTTGACTTTTACTACGGCTCCCTACTATGACCAGAAACCAGGAACTAGTGGATTACGGAAGAAAACCTACTATTTCGAGGAAAAACCATGCTATCTGGAGAATTTCATCCAGAGTATATTCTTTTCCATAGACCTAAAAGACCGCCAGGGAGCCTCACTGGTGGTTGGTGGAGATGGGCGGTATTTTAATAAATCGGCAATAGAGACAATAGTGCAGATGGCAGCGGCCAATGGGGTTGGTATACTATAAGTATTGCTATGTTTTTGGCTCTCCGTATAACCTCTTAATTCTGCAAAAATCTACCCAAGTACAAAGATTTGTATGTTGTATACACCTCAATGCTACTAACATCTGATTCAGTTTGATTGTGACTTCAGAGATTGTATATTGTGATATTACCCCTGAAATTACACTTGTCGCATTGGGATTTGGGGATGTAAACTCAGTTTCTTATGCTCTGTGCCTGTTGCTTGAAAATGTACCTGTTGCTTTTAGACATTCAAAGCTCACCCCAGCCTTAAGCTGTCTTATCTACATTCTAACCAGTTTTGAGGGGCACTCTGTCCTGCGTAGGAGGCTCTTAGGAGCCACGGAGAGAGGGAGATTTTGTTTGCTTTCAATGGCTTCCTTGTTGAAGTTCAGTCACTTGTCAAACAGGAAAACAAAAGCCAGGGCACGCTGTTATTTGTGGATCCTGGTAGTCGTGCAGAAATGCTGGGAGAGAACTGGAAAATGTTAGGTGTGAGCCTTCCAAGAGGACCTGTTAGAGGGGAACCCACTTATAATGACCTTGGATACAAAGAAGTCCTGTGTGTGGTGAATTTGTGCAGCAGGGTAGAGATAATAACTTCTGTGAGCCTATAATATAAGGAGGCTCTGCTAAAGCTCTGCGTTGTGAAAAACTGTGTTGGCTGAATTAACCAAATCGGAAGGAATCTTGCACCAGGAAGCATTGATCTTGATAATCTAACAATTTGCACAGTCTCACTGATTTACAGAAAGGCAGGCATCAGAACATTGCTATTTTTGCTCTACAAATTCCTCCGTGGGACCAAAAGTACATTTTTAGTGTTTGAGATTACACTTAGCAATAATTTGGAGCACATAGTCCTTCAGTACTTATAAATTTTAAAACTTTATTTTATTTCCTTTCTGGAAGTGATTCTGAGAACATAAAATTTAGCATTATAACCAAGTGCGTTAGGCATTTATTTTCATTTTCAGTGTATTAACAATACACTAAGCAGGTGTGATTGCAAAAGTCAAATTAAAAAAAAAAAAAAAATATGTTAGTTACCAAATTCTATTTAGAAGAGTTTGTACATCCTATTGTTGTTAATGTGAGATTCCCTTTGTTTCAGTTTCAGAATCTGAATGCTTCTCATGTAAAATTTGCTGACAAAGCACTCAAATATGAAATTATGATGCATACACATTTTTAAGATAAAGTGTGACATGCTGTAAATTTCATCTTTGAGGAGAGCTGCAAAGGCAATGGTATTAAGATGCTTTTAATCTTTTGGGAGAGAACGAACGAAACATTATTTCTCTGCATACATCTAGATTGTTGAGTGGATCTGGTACACTGTCCCCTTTGCTGTGATATATTTGGCTTCATTTCATTTTTGTGCAAAGCAGAAGGATGTGAAAGGGGTGGTAGGAATGTGTAATTCAGGCAGACCCTGCAGACTTTCTCAGATTTACGATCTGAAGGTTTGCTAAATAATGCATTTAAGTGCTAATAATTGACTAAATATGGTAACTGCCTATTTGTTAGAGCTGTGGCAGCTCAAGCAATATTTTCAAGTCTTTTCAAGGACATTCCTTATTAAAAATAGTGTTGCATTTGAAGCACTTGTGCTACGCAGCTGAATTTACGTAAAACGTTTAGTGGACCGATAAAGCACTTTCATCTGATGAAACCTATCAAATCCTATTTAGTTTGATTTCTTTTTCTAACATATCCTAAATTCTATTTTAACATCCCTTTGATTGTGGGCAGAATTTAGGAGGCAATCTAAAGGAAAGATAATTTATTGCCACAGATTTTGGTATTAATAGAAGTCAGGGTTCTTTCCTCAGTTTTGTCAATACCCACTATACCCATGAGCCAATTCTAAGAGAGCTTTTCAGCCTGGTGAGCTACATGGAAATAATTTCATTTCTTCCCTTTAGTACGCTTTTATCTGGTACATTTATGGATAGTAGAATACACTTTGCCTTTCCTTTTATTTGCATAGAGCTGTCTGCAGTTACAGGCGATTTTAATGTACAAAATAAAACATTGGTAGGGTCTCATTTATGGTACTGGTATCTCATTCAGTCCCCAGAGATTTATCCTTGAGATAATTTTAGAAATGAGAATAGAACCTGTATGCATGACTGGCAGAGCAAAGAAAATGGAACCTTTTGTTTGTTTGTTTTGTGTTTTGGGGAAACATAAGCAAACACCAAGCCCTAGTTTTAGTTGAAAGGAATATTTTAATGTTTGCTCCCTGTCGTGGTTAACTATAAAATGTTGAAGGAGAAGGAGGTATCCAGTTTAGCAGCAGGACTTGAGTTACACAGAAGGGAGCGGTGGGCAAGACTAAGGGCAGGAAAGGCTTTTTGGTGAAGGACTCTCAGTGCAGGGCTGAGGCGGTGTCTCTAAGTTGGTAGACATTTGGGACCCAGGGAAGGTTTTGTGTTTTTTTTTTCCCCCTTTTTTGTGTTAAAGTGCGTTTGTGTGTTAGTCACTCAGTCGTGTCCAACTCTTTGTGACCCCATAGACTGTAGCCTACCCGGCTCCCTGGCCATGGGGTTTCCCAGGCAAGCATACTGGAGTAGGTTGCCATTTCCTCCTCCAGGGGATCTTCCCTACCAAGGGGTTGAACCCGGGTCTCTTGCATTGCAAGCCAATTCTTTACCACTGAGTCACCTGGGAAGCTCGTTGTAAAGTATATCTAACACAAAATTTGCTGTTTTAACCATTTTTACGTACGCAATTCAGTGGTATTCATTACATTCATAATGTTCTGCAACCATCACTGTTTCCAGAACGTTTTCATCATCTCATCTAAAACTCTGTCCCCATTAAACAGTTAGTCCCCATTCTCTTCTTCCCCCATCCCCTGCCAACTTTGGTTCTTCTTTCTATGAATCTGCCTCTTCTGTGTCCTTCATATAAATGGAACCATCCGATACTTGTCCTTTTCTGTCTGGCTTATTTTACTTAGTGTAATGTTCTCGAGGTTCACTCATGTTGTAGCATGTATCAGAATTTCCTTCCTTTTTAAAGGCCCAGTAATATTCCATTGTATGTATATACCACATTTTGTTTATCCGTCCATCTTTCAATGGGCGTTTGGGTTGTTTCCACTTCTGGTTATTGTGAATAATGCTGCTGTGAACATGGGTGTGCAAATACCTGCTTGAGTCATTGCTTTCTTTTGGTGTCTATGCCTAGAAGTGGACCTTCTGGATCATATGGTATAGGGAAGGCTTTTGAACAGGGGAGGAACACAGTTAGAACTATGGTCTAGAAAGCTGAACCAGGTGGGCCCGGTAGGTCAGATAGATTCAGTGAGGGTAGAGCAAGGGAGGTGCAGGTGGGAGAGAGGCAGGGGAGATTGAGTCAGGAGCTATTACAATGCTCCAGACATCCTTAAGGGGAGGAGGGCAATAGAGTAATATCTCCCAAATATCAAGTTGAAGATGAATATTCTTGAGCAGGATTCATGGGAAAGAGTCTGCTCTGGAAGGTCAGCTATACCTACCTATTCTTGGGCTCAAGAGAAAGAACCTACCACGGGCTTTCCTTGCTTCTCCTGATTTTCTTACTCTTACTTCCAGGTATAATCCTCTCAGTCTTGGACCATTACTGACTGCAGATTTCACCATAAGGAATGGTAGAATTATGGGGTGACCTGTGTGGCGTGGCTTAATACTCATTTATCAGCTTCCCCTTCTATGTAAAGCACATACGGGATCGAAGTAGAAGTCAGTGTGCTTGATACACAAACCCAGTTTTCATATTACTCCACCAGTCACTGTAGCTGCTTAAATTGCCATCTCTAAGCTCCTCTCATCAAAATTATAGAACCGCTCAACCACAGAGCAGTTTTCATCAGAATGGCACCCAGAAACTGCCGGAAGCATGAGATGTTACCATTTCCACTGTACTGAGTCAGGGAGTTACCACTTCCTGAGGGAGGCAGGACATTAAAAATATATTAGAACAACAGAAATTGTTCGGGGATAGACATACAAGAGCCAAAAGGGGCCTGGAATGAAGCGCTTCCTGGGAGGTGGTTGATAATCAGATCAGATCAGATCAGTCGCTCAGTCGTGTCCGACTATTTGCGACCCCATGAACTGCAGCACGCCAGGCCTCCCTATCCATCACCAGCTCTCGGAGGTCACTCAGACTCACATCCATCGAGTCAGTGATGCCATCCAGCCATCTCATCCTCTGTCGTCCCCTTCTCCTCCTGCCCCCAATCCCTCCCAGCATCAGAGTCTTCTCCAATGAGTCAACTCTTCGCATGAGGTGGCCAAAATACTGGAGCTTCAGTTTTAGCATCATTCCTTCCAAAGAAATCCCAGGGCTGATCTCAGAAAAACCTCCCCAGGGAATCCAGATATCTTACTGGGATGTTCAGTATTAGAAATGCATCTTCCACCATCAAGTCATTTCTTCAACTGCATTTATCTTGGGTGGGGCAAAACGGAATAGCAACTGGAACACTTAAATACGGCCCTGTGTCTTCAGAGGGGAGGGTGGAAGAAGGGCACAAACTCCTCCTTTTTAAAATCTTTTCATGAAGCAATCACATTTCTAGTCAGAGGAACTGACGGAATTCTCTTCTTTTCCGACTTGCATCATGTTGAAACAGATATAAATTACAATCATTTTAGTAAGGAGCTGTGCTTATAGATAACCACCTGTGAAAGATATGGGCAGGTGAGTTAAGAACGCAGCCTGTAGCTCCTTCATGTAGGTGGTCCTGGCTGGTTTACCCAGTAACACTCCCAGCATTCCCTGCCTCAGGCCCAGGAGGAAGCCCAGGTACACCCTAGTGTGGATAGGTGTGTTCTGCTTTGAGGAACCCATTGTATTAGGTGTGACATGTATACACTACCATGTGTGAAATAGCCAGTGGGAAGCTGCTTAGGGAGCTCAGCTCAGTGCCCTGTGATGACCTAGAGGGGTGGGATGGTGGGGGGAGCTCCAAGAGAGAGGGGGTATATGTATGCATATAGCTGATTCACTTCATTGTACAGCAGAAACTAACACAGCATTGGGAAGCAATTATACTCCAATTAAAGAAAAATCCAAGCTTGATTGGCAATAAATTTGTGAGGTACATTTTATAACATTTCTTCATACAAAGTTTGCCCCTTTTACTTTTTTAGATATTTTAGTTTACAAAAGCCTCCTCTTTTGGTTAGAATTCCTTTAACTAGTCAAATTTATAGTCTCTTTCCCAATTTGGATTGAAAGTATGATTGAAGTGGATAAAAATGTGGGATATAAATCTGTTTTCCCACAGATTTATAAGGTATCCAGATTATGAACCCAATCTGGAAAGGCCCTGTTTTCTTTTCTTGCCAGAACCTTATAGCACTCCCAGATCATACACTATAAAGTCCCCCAAAACTATCTGAAGACATGGCTTTTGTTCAGCAATGCTGATTCTATTTCAATAATAGTATTTATTACTCAACAGCAACTATAAAATACTTCAGTATAATAATATTAATAACCCAAGCTGTTAGACGTTCATTAAAGGGCATCATTTTTGGTCCATCTAGCTGTTCTGGCGTCACCGTGCGGTGGCTCTGGATTTATTGATGTTAAAGTGTGTATTCTGGATTTCTTCTCCTAGATTGGTCGCTTGGTTATTGGACAGAATGGAATCCTCTCCACGCCTGCTGTATCATGCATCATTAGAAAGATCAAAGCCATCGGTGGGATCATTCTGACAGCCAGCCACAACCCAGGAGGACCCAATGGAGATTTTGGAATCAAGTTCAATATTTCCAATGGAGGTGAGTTTGCTGTCATTTTAAGTATAGCCAATGTTATGTTCTTTAGGACAAACCCATAACCTAGGCCTTGGAAGGTCAGGATTCTGGTTCTCATCCTTAGCAAGAGAGCTTTTTTTTTCCTTTTGGTAAAAATGAGATGCTTCTCATTTTGCCATACCTGAATATGAGATGCTCTGCATGAATGATCATTAACATATTTTCTTTTAGAAAATTCTGATACTTTGCTGCTTGAATGACGGCATGGCGGATGAACTAGTGAAGAGGAATTAGTTGATGAGCTTTGTGTTCTTTGTATTTCCATGTCAGCTATACAAAATGACCTACTGTTTGCTGTTCGATTTCCAGGTCCTGCCCCGGAAGCAATAACTGATAAAATTTTCCAAATCAGCAAGACAATCGAAGAATATGCAATTTGCCCTGACCTGCACATAGACCTTGGGGTTCTGGGAAAGCAGCAGTTTGACCTGGAAAACAAGTTCAAACCCTTCACAGGCATGTTTACTCTCCTCCTCTCTTGCCCACTCGTAGTTCCAACTTGAAGGATTTGCCTTTCAAGGTTTTAATAAAACGGGTCTTTATCTCTGGAAAGATTGTGGTCACCAAGCGTTGCATGCATAAATTAGCAGGTCTGGAATTGGGTCTGGGAGTTTGGAGACCTGGGCTGTCTGGGCTCTGCTGGGATCAGCTGAGGGACCTTGGGTGAGTCAATTCTAAATCTCTCAGCTTCAGTTTTCATACCAATGAAATGTACAGCCTTGACAAGAAGACCTGTGACATCATGTTCATAGCTGTCTTTTATTGAGCTTTTATTATGTGCCAGGCTCTTCAGATGCCTTATCATTGGATTCTTACATTAGCCCTGTGAGGGCAGCACTATTACTATTCGCTTTTTCCAGATGAGGAAACAAAGGCAGAGAGCACTTAAGGAACAGACTCAGGGTCACATAGTCGGTGAGTGGTAACCAGGGTTCAAATGCAGGTGTGAACGCACATCCTCGGTGAGCAGTAAACCAGGATTCAAATGCAGGTGTGAAAGCACATCCTTGGTGAGTGGTAAACCAGGGTTCAAATGCAGGTGTGAATGCACATCGTCAGTGAGTGGTAAACCAGGGTTCAAATGCAGGTGTGAACGCACATCCTTGGTGAGTGGTAAACCAGGGTTCAAATGCAGGTGTGAGAGATTCCAAAGCCTGGCCCTTGATTTCATTTTCAGTAAAATCAACTTAGACCATTTTGGGGGCTAAATTTAAGCTCCCTGTGTAGCAGCTGTGGTAAACATTTTATTGTTGAATGCTAATGTATGATAATAATGGATGAAATAAATGTTTACAAAGTTATTCATACTAACACAAGGAGGATGAGATGGTTAGCAGTGTGACTTGTGTTTCGACTTTGCTCTCACATGTATTCTTTCATCTGGACTGCAAGTCTGTGGGATGCATTTTGTGTTTGAACCTACCCAGAAGGACTGACAATTGGATCCCAAGGAAGAGGAAGGGGTGCTTTGTTATATCTTGAAGTCATTCTTAGGGTTTAGAAAATACCAGTAGAGAATTTCTTAAACATTTCATGTTTTGAAAATGTTCAGACCCCTGAAAATTCAACAAGACTTAGTTCTTTTGTTTGTTTTATTCCTTTAGCAGTGCATGTGAAAAGTGAGTCATTAAAAAATTTTTCTCTGCTTTTTACCATTAAGTCTTAATGGCAATGGGCCTGGAAAAAGTAAAGTAGGTGTTACCTTTTCTGTTATTTTTTGACACTAAAATACACTTCCTGGAGATGAATCAACATGGCAGTAGAGCAGTTTACCATCAGGCAAACCTCTGTCCAAATTCCTCAGTGTGCCACATCCCAGCTGTGTGGGCAAGTTACTTAATCTTTCAGAATTTGAACTTGCTCATCTATAAAATAGAACTGATAACATTTACCTCTCAGGAAATTTGTGTTAGTTTTGAATAAGAGATCATGTAACAACCCTGGCACATTGGAGCTGCTCCATAAATGTCCTTTTAAGGTAGTAATTGTATGTTTACAGCCATATAATCATTTCAGAGGATAATATTTCTGAAAGTGTTTAGTTCCTCCATCTTTTAATGTTGCTTATTCTCACAGTGGAAATTGTGGATTCGGTGGAAGCTTATGCTACGATGCTGAGAAACATCTTTGATTTCAACGCGCTGAAAGAACTGCTTTCTGGTCCAAACCGACTAAAGATCCGTATAGACGCCATGCACGGAGGTATGGAGCCCTTTCTCTTCTTTTCTCTCAAAGCTATGAAGCAGCTCTCGACTTTGTGTATCACAATACCTTAACAAGTCTTTTCTTAAGGCTATCTCTGGCAGTGTTTACACCATTACTTTGCAATCATTTCAGAGTAATATTCACAGATAAAATCTAACTGTATGCAGCAAAAATTCCTCATGGTAAGGTAGTGTGACGGTCAGTGTTTCCACATTAAGCATCAGGTTTTGAGTAACATGTACCTATTTTTGTGGACTCTCCCTCCCCCTCAGAAGATGCCTTAGATTCTTCCTGAACGCCCCCATCTATTCCCAGGGGGAGCCATGGTTTGCTAGATCTGATAAATGTGCTCCTGAGCCCCACACCCCAGTTTCCTGTTCCCACACGCGCCTTTTCTTAGAAGCTGACCAGAGCAAGCCGAGGGTTCAAGTCAGGAGCAACAGGATGTATGTCTCTCCCTCTTCTTCCTCTGTGGGTTTTGTGGCCAGATCAGTAGAGGTGGCAGCCGTCACTGAATCAGAGCCGTGAAGTTCTCTTGATGTAGGAATATGGGAAATCCTGAGCCCTTGGCTTGTCTGTTTGTTTTGTAATAATTTGGAAGTTTAGAATCTTTTTCTTAAAAATATATTTATTTATTTCTTATTTTTGGCTGCATCAGATCTTAGTTGCAGCATATCGGGGCTTTCCTTGTGGCATCCAGGTTTCTCTATAGTCATGGTGGGAGGCTCTAGTTGAGGTGTGCGGGCTCAGTAGTTATGGCATGTGGGCTTAGTTGCCCCGCCACATGTGGGATCCTGGTTCCTCGACCAGGGATCAAACCCACGTCCCCTGCATTGGAAGGTGAATTCTTAACCACTGGACCACCAGGGATGTCTCTAGAATTTTAGAGTCTTTGAGTGGCAATGATTTCCCCTGGTGCCGGAATCCATCTGCCTGCCTAGTTGGGGAAGACTTTCTACCTGTGCTTGAACCCTTCCTATGATCCTGTCCAGGTCCTTCTGTTATACTGCAAAATCTGTTAGAAAACTTCTCCTGGTGGCCTGAAATGGTCTATCTCTGGAATTTCTTCCCTTGGGTCCTAACTTGCCTCTGGAATCTCACAGAATGGGCCTCCTTTATTCAGACAAAGGCTGCTCTGACTTTTCAAAACATTCAGCAACCATGTGTTGAGTAGCTTCTACGTGTATGCTTGGGGGTGTGGATGTAGTCAGGGATTCTGTAGACGCTTCCTTCAAAGAGCTTGTGATGCCTGGGGAGATGAAGTGAGTAAGAAACCAACCACTGCCAGGCCAGCAAAATGAGGGTTAGATAAAATTTCAAGTATTCTCCTTGGGGTGTGGAGGAAGGCGCAATTTGGCTGAAGGTATCAAGAGAGGTTTTCTGGAAGAAGTGGCAACCAACTCAAGCTTTTATGAAAGAAAAATGTAAGGTGGTGGAAACTCCAATGATGGTTATACCCAGCTGAGGCAGTGGCTGCAGCCAATGTATTAAAGATGAAAAGGAGTGTCACATTAGGGGAATGAGCAAAAGCCTTGGCTGGCTCGAGTATGAGGCTTGTGATGGTGTATTTCCTAGGAGAAGCTGGTCTCTAAGCTGACTTCTTTCTGCAAGCCTTTCAGTTGTTCCTCAAGAGTCTCAGTTTCTATGCCCCTCACAGCTCTGGCTGCCTTGTCCTCATTCTGGGGTGTGTCAGTAGCCTCCTTAGTATGACTCCAGTGGGAGACATGTATTCTATACTGTCCTGACCTCTGCCACATATATTGGTGTTGGAACCTTCCTTGGTTGAAAGCATTTAGAGATGAATGTTCTTGATCGTAACACTAAATGTCACTGTGAAGTATGTGACGGGTTTGCCCTGTTGTGTGCTGTTACTGTGTTTTTGTTTGTCTGTATCCTTTTAATCAGTTTGTTGGATAGCTTGATAGAGGAGAAAGATTAGGACTCTGAATCCTAGCTCTCACTCCTACGATCTGTGTAAGTTTGGGCAAATAGCTTCCTCTCAGAACCTCAATTTTCTTATCATAAATGGGAGGTGGTAATCGAAATACACAAGCCTTTATACAGTATGGGCTGTTGCTTGTTCTCGGTGCCTCATTGTCTATTAACTCATTTAATTCTCACATCTACCCTGTAAAGGTAGCTTTACTATTATTATCCTCATTTTGCAGTTGGCATAGATGGAAGCACAGCAGAGATATTAAATAGCTTAAATAACTTTCCCCAAAATGGTACAGCCAATAATTGACAGCTGAGATCTGAACCCAGACACTCTGATTCCAGAGTCTAGGTTCTTAAAGCGCTAAGTTGTAGCACCTCATGGGCCTTTTGAAGGACTGAGAAGATGTTTAAGAAGCACCTGTGTAGCAGGATCTTTATAAAGGTTCACTTCCTTCCCTTCTCCCACTCTTTCCTAATCCCTCATTATTCCTACTTGTAGAACTTTCTACTCCAGACTCATCTGCCCACAAGCCCTTGAATACAGTTTGCACACTCTCTTTGCTGTTTGTGCCGTTCTGCCTAGATTGCCTCTAGTCCCCAGTCCTCACCTTCTGTAATCAGTTTCATTTCTGGTTCTTCATTTCATGCTCTGCATAGTCGTGGGACCATATGTGAAAAAAATCCTCTGTGAAGAACTCGGTGCTCCCGCAAACTCGGCAGTGAACTGCGTTCCCCTGGAGGACTTTGGAGGCCACCACCCTGACCCCAACCTCACCTACGCAGCTGACCTGGTGGAGACTATGAAGACCGGAGAGCATGATTTTGGGGCTGCCTTTGATGGAGATGGGGTGGGTAAAATGCATTTAAGTGAACTCCGATGCAGGCCAGGCCTAATGTGCTAAATGGGGGGAAAGCAGGCCCTGCAGCCTAGAGTGCAGTCAAGCTCCCTCATTGCACCCGGAGTCAGGGCTCAATTATTAGAAGACCCTCTTGACAGGATGACTTGAAGTGGAACCATGTGTCCAGTGTTTTCTGAGAAGGGCAATGTGATTGGGGCCTGGTTATCATGTCATGACTGGTGCTCCATGAGCTGACTGGGTTCTTGATCTCCATCCTTAGGTAGATTTTTGCTCTTAGCCAGCAGCTGGATCCTTGTTCAATCTCTGGGAAGGGTTTTGGCCATATGATATACCCATCTACTCATTCACATTAACTGAAAGATGAAACTATAATGAGAGAATTAACAGTTTATTCTTTAGCTACAGTTAATATTTGATATTTGTGAATATGTAACAGACAAGGAGGGACAGTTTCTTAGCGATAGTAAACACTACACATATTTACTTGCTTAAAAATATATTTTGGTGGTTGCTGTTGTTCTTTAACATCAGCTGGAATTCATTGTTTCCTATAAAATAGGTTTTCCAATATTAATATTTGGGGAATATTACTATTTGGGAAATAGCAGAGTTTGGGACATTCCCTGGTGGCTCAGTTGGTAAAGAATCCACCTGCCAGTGTAGGAGATGCAGGTTCGATCCCTGAGTAGGGAAGATTCCCTGGAGAAGGGAATGGCAACCCACTCCAGTATTCTTGCCTGGAAAATCCCATGGACAGAGGAGCCTGGTGGGCTATAGTCCATGGTGTCTCAAAAAGAGTCAGACACCACTCAGTCACTAAACAAATGAACAAGCAGACATTATTTTCAGTGCGTCTTTCTTTGGCAGTGCATCCTGGGTTTCCTCTTTACTCTCAGTTACTTGAGTACTTCCTGTATATCAGGCACCAGGAGAACAGTGAGGTGACACCATATTTTGTTGGGTCCCGCACCCAACAAATGGAGGTGCCAAGATTTAGGAGCCTTTCCTTGAGGAAATCTACTTTTTCCTTGGAGAATGCCTGGTAGACCTAGCAAGCTTTAAACAGCTCACATTCCCTCTCACTGTGATCTCTGCTGTCTTCTGGGAGAGAAGAGAGGTGTTTGGCTCCAGAGTTTGGAGAAGGTCAGGGAGGTTACATTCAGCTGGCCTCTGGAGGGAGAACAGAGAATTCAGCCTGGAAGGAGTTTGCACTTTAACTCAAAACAGTTTCAGCTCTTTGGCACGGAGGTGCCATTGGCCCAGTGATACTGTACAGATCAATTAAGAATAAAGTCCAGGTCTAGAACCCAGTATGAAGAAATGTATCAGCTTTAAATTTTACAAAACCTCCATGTAAGATCGTTTGGTTTCTTCAGCACTTTGATTAAAAGATCTCCCTCTGAATCTCCCTTCTCCCAAAGGATCGGAACATGATTCTGGGCAAGCACGGGTTCTTCGTAAACCCTTCAGACTCTGTGGCTGTCATTGCCGCCAACATCTTCAGCATTCCATACTTCCAGCAAACCGGGGTCCGTGGCTTTGCACGCAGCATGCCCACCAGTGGTGCCCTGGACCGGTAGGTCTCTCCACTCCCTTGCTTCCCAAGCAGGCCCTCTTAGCGCCAGTAGCACCCTTCCTCCCCTTTCAGCTCAGACATCGGATGCATACATAGTGTATTAAGGGTTTTCTTTATGAAGGAATGGTGTTGTTTTTTCACGAAACTAATACAGAGAAAAGAACGTCTTTGTCACTGTGCTAAACTCTGACTGATCATGGTGTGCCTGGTACACACACACACATACACACACACACACGCCTCATTTTAAAAAATGAATGATTGAATGTTAATGAATAAATGAATGGATGGCACTTCTGCTGTAGTCAAGACATCATTCTAGAGACTCACTTTCTCTGGTCAGTGTGCACAGAGTTGGGGTGAAAGACTGATGTAAGATCAGTGTTTCAACAGAACTTTCAAAAAAATGTTCCCCATCCAGCCCCCATCAGATGCCCATACACACAAGCATAGTAAATGTTCATTTATTCAAAATCTGAATAAACATAAAGCTAAAATAGTTAAAAAATACATTCAGTTTTGAAGAAACAAGGGACCCAGTGACAGTAAACAGTTGGTATCTTTGACTTGCTTGTTTATTTATTGTATATCATCTCATTTGAAAAGGCTTTAGGTTAGCTTATGAGATCACATTTAAAACATCTGAAAAATGGAAGTCATAAATGAGCACAAACCAGAGATGTTGACTACATCATGTTAGGTGTCCAATAAATAGTTCCGGGATGAATGGGTAAAGAACAAGTGAATGAATGAAAGGCTGAGGCTAAGGAGGAAGAAGAATGTATATACTTGGTTCTTCTAATCATAACTATTACTCATTAAACATTACCTTATGCTAGACACTAAGCATATATTTTAAGTCGTTTAGTTCTCAGACTGGCCCCATGAAATAAATACTGTATTTAACTCCTCATTACAGATGGGAAAACAAAAGGAAAAAGAAGTTAACTAATTTGCCCAAGGTCACCCAGCTAGTAAATGATAGAGCAGGATTTGAACCCAGAACCTTTGCTCCTAAACACTGGGATATGCAGTGCAGTAGTTTTCTGGTGTGTGTGTGTGTGTGTGTGTGTGTGTGTGTTATAGAACTAGTGCTGACTTCACTTCAGCTAACAAAGTAATGACTAGTATCATATAGTAATTTGTAGTTGACACTGGTTTTTTTTGCATTCACTGTCTCAGTTGATCCTCATAGCAGTCCTTATTTTAGTTTTTTACTTGTTTTGGAGTATAGTTGGTTTACAGTGTTGTGTTAGTTTCTGCTTTACAGCAAAGTGAATCAGCTATAATTAGATATAGCCAGTCTTCTTTAGATTCTTTTCCCATAAAGGTCATCACAGTATTGAGGAGAATTCTCTGTACTATAGAGTAAGTCCTTATGAGTTATCTATTTTATATACAGTAGTGTGTATATGTCAGTTCCAGTCTCCCAGTTTATCCCTCCCCAACTCGTTTCCCCCTTGGTAACCATAAGTTTGTTTTCCCATCTGTGACTCTATTTCTATTTTGTAAATAAGTTCATTTGTACCATTTTTTTTTTAAGATTCCACATGTAAGTGATATCATATGATATTTGTATTTCTCTGGCTGACTTACTTTGCTCAGTATGGCTATCTCTAGGTCCATCCATATTACTGCAAATGGCATTATTTTGTTCTTTTTTATGGCTGAGTAATATTCCATTTATATGGTATTTGTACCACATCTTCTTTATCCATTCATCTGTCAGCCAGAAGAGTAGTTAGCAGTCATTCCCAGGACTCCACAGCTACATCAGAGCTAGAATTAGACCCTGGTCCTTCTGCCTCCACATCCTCCCACCAAAGCTGTGAGCTGGTTTGTGGCCACACTATTGTCCATTAGACTCATCAGGTCCTGAAATAGCTGCTGTGTAATCCAGAAATAGTCTAATTCCAATTTATGTGGATTATATGTGATAATCCACATATAGAATCACAATGGAAAATACTTCATTACCCAGAAAGAAACTTTATTTTATCTTCACAGTTTTAAAAATCATAATTTAATTTTCCTCAAATATTAGAATTGAAATACGATATTGTTTTGCTAGTGATAACCATTTGGGGAAGCAAATCTCACTAAAAGGGTGAATGAAATGCAGGTAACTTTTCCTGTTCAAAGGGAAAGGAACCTAGAAAAAGAGTCCCTCAAAAGTTTCAAATAGACTAAGGATAATATAGGGAGAAGTAAAAGATGTGTTGCAGGGGACAGGGGACCATGGATTGGTGTGGATGCAGCTAGTGCTGACGGGAGCCCCGGGCCCGGTCCTTGCAGGGCCTTCCAGGGAATGAAAGGAGCACTGACCGGATCGCAGGCAGTGGTCATCCTGGCTGTGTGACCTTGGACTGCGTCACGTAACATTCTGGGTCCTGTTTCTTTCTCTGTGAAATACTGACCTTCCAGACCCAATATCTTCTGGCTCTATAATTATAGGTGCATCAAAACATGATTCTTCTGTTCATTATGGAATGGTTATAAATGCTGTCTGTATCCAAAACACATGGGTTTAAATAGCCCCCCAAACAGTTTTGTCCGTTTTGCCACTGTTACTTCTTCTAAAATATTAAATTCAGTGACCTGAATTAATTCTTTCTTCGTACTCTTCTCCCCCTCCTCTGACTCCACATATAATAGCCCATTGTGCACAAGTTTTCTCATATGGTTTTCCACCAGTCTTAGAATTATGTGTACCTCTGAGCAATGCTAAGTGGAACCCTTGATTACAATAACGGTTGCTATTTTCCATCCCTCACATGGCCACACTAGCAGTCCTGCTGTGATGTAACTTTGATTTCATGCCTTTGAAGGGTGGCTAATGCTACAAAGATCGCTTTGTATGAGACCCCAACTGGCTGGAAGTTTTTTGGGAATCTGATGGATGCAAGCAAACTGTCCCTTTGTGGGGAGGAGAGCTTCGGGACTGGTAAGTTATGCAGCCCTGAGCTGTTTTTTCCCCTGTAAATGCTACTTGCAATGAAAGCTTAGACTGCTAAAGCCGCACTGAAATAGCAACGGTAGCTGATATGTCCTAAATCAAGATACAGCTTATTTATAACAACCCTGATGGAGTGTACACATTTGAAAAACAGCGAGCACGTTCCACCGGGGAGGGTTAATTTTACTTTCAGAGGATCACATCTACCAAGGCAGGAAGTTTGGGCAGTGTGGCCATTGAGTCTGTGGGGATTAAACAGAATGATAAACACATTTTTCTCCCCTCAGTGGTCAAGGAAACCTTTATAAATGTTTTTATTTCTAGGAAGAAATATGGTGGAGTGAGTCAGTTTTTCGTTTTTATTTTAGAGAAGTTTTCACCACAGTGTTAAATCTTCTTCTTTAATAGGCGTATGTTTTCTGTAGCAACAGGTTGTAATTTATTAAGGTTATGTGGAGGGAGACCTTTAGGGTGGAACTGAGTTGCTGGGTAATCAAGAAATTGACCATGAAGCTCTATATGTAAATTGTGGTACAATGAAAGAGTAGAACATGGTATGCTTAGGGGATGTCCCACAGTCCTTAGACCCCACTTTCCATGTTCTCCCTTCTTTTTTGTAAGTTTTTAAAAGTTTAATTTATTTTTAATTGGAGGGTAATTGCTTTTAAGGTTGTATTGCTTTCTGCCATACAACACATGCTTTCCCTCCTTTTCTATGCCTTTCCAGTACTGACTTGAAGTCCCACTTCCATGACCTTCCCAATGACCCCATCCTACATCAGTCTCTCTCTTTTCTAAACATTCATTCAGGCTTGTGGCCCTTTCCCCAGGGTTGTCTCCAGCAGCCAGGTTGCAAAGTACTTCAGTGGCCATATTTCCTCTCTTATTGCCTCTACCCAATATTTTGAAGTAAAAGAACCAATCTTCTTGATCCTCAGTTCTATTCTTCCATCCTTTGTCAAAGAAAAAATCAAAATCTATCAGCCTTGCCAATGAGTTGCAATTCATGCTGCTTAAACAGAATAAAAGGCTGATTTCTTTTCCTATAAATCCTAGGGTGGGGTGGATATTGTTGTTGTTCAGTTGCCTGGTCGTGTCCGACTCTTTGTGACCCCATGGACTGCAGGATGCCAGACTTCCCTGTCCCTCACCATCTCCCAGAGTTTGCCCAAGTTCATGTTCATTGCATCTGTGATACATCCAGCCATCTCATTCTCTGACACCCTCTTCTCCTTCTGCCCTTGATCTTTCCCAACATCAGGGACTTTTTCAATGAGTTGTCTGTTTGCATCAGATGACCAAAATACTAGAGCTTCAGCTTCAGCATCAGTCCTTCCAGTGAATATTCAGTGTTGATCTCCCTTAAGATTCACTGGTTTGATCTCCTTGCTGTCCGAGGGACTTTCAGGAGTCTTCTCCAGTACCATAGTTCAAAGGCATCAATTCTTTGGCATTCTGCCTTATTCAGCTCTCACTACCATACATGACTACTGGGAAGACCAGCCTTGACTATACAGACATTTGCTGGCAGAGTAATGTCTCTGCTTTTCAACACACTGTCTAGGTTTGTCATTGCTCTCCTGCCAAGAAACAAACAGCTTCTGATTTCATGGTTGCAGTCACTGTCAGCAGTGATTTTGGAGCCCAAGAAGAGGAAATCTGTCACTACTTCCACCTTTGCCCCTTCTATTTGCCATGCAGTAATGGATCTGGATGCCACGATTTTAGATTTTTTAACATTTAGTCTTACGCTGGCTCTTTGACTCTTCTCCTTCACCCTCATCAAGAGGCTCTTTAGTTTCCTCTTTGCTTTCTGCCTTTAGGGTGGTATCATCTGCATATCTGAGGTTGTTGATGTTTCTCCCATCTGTCCTGATTCCAACCTGTAACTCATCCAGCCCGGCATTTCTTATGATGTGCTCAGTGTATAGGTTAAACAAATAGGGTGACAGCAGACAGCTCTGTCGTACTCCTTTCTTGATCTTGAACCAATCAGCTGTTCCATACAGGGTTCTAACTGTTGCTTCTTGACCTACATACAGGTTTCTCAGGAAACAGGTAAGATGGTCTGATATTATCATCTCTAAAAGAGCTTTCCACAGTCTGTCATGATATACAGAGTCAAAAGCTTTAGTGTAGTCAATGAAACAAAGATAGATGTTTTTCTGAAATTTCCTTGCTTTTTCTATATAATCCCTCAAATGTTAGCAATTTGATCTCTAGTTCCTCTTTCTTTTCTAAACCCAGTCTGGACATCCGGAAGTTCTTGGTTCACATAATGCTGAAGCCTAGCATGCAAGATTTTAAGCATGACCTTACTGGCATGGGAGATGAGTGCAATTGTCCAATGGTTAGCACACTCTTTGGTACTAACTTTCTTAGGAACTGGGATGAGAATTGACCTTTTTCAGTCCTGTGGCCTCTGCTGGATCTTCCTGACTTGCTGACATAATGAATGCAAAATCTTGATGGCATCCTCTTTTAGGAATTTGAATAGTTCTGTTGGAATTTCATCACATCCACTAGCTTTATTAACAGTAGTGCTTCTTAAGGCCCACTTGACTTCACACTTCAGAATATCTGGCTCTGGGTGACTAACCACACCATCTTAGTAATCTGGTTCATTAAAATCTTTTTTATACAGTTCTTCCAGGTATTCTTTCCATCTCTTCTTGATCTCTTCAGCATCTGCTATAGGAGGAAATGGCAAACTACCCCAGTATACTTGCCACGGGAACCTCATGAACTGTATAAAAGGGGTGGGTAGAATGAGCTAATAAATTTGAGATGCCCAGTGACAAAATTCTAAGCAATTTAATACCTTTGAGGAAGTGACGTTACTTCTTGATAATGAATTGGCTTATGGAATTGGAGGGTATTAAGAATGAGTTTGGAGGTTGAACAATGTCTACAAAAAAGGCTACATGATTTCCCAAGGTCTAGGTCTTTGGTCAGAGATATCGAGGCTACTGCTTAGTTCTTTCCTACCTCATAAAATATGAATGATGGCATAGTACTCCCTGGGATGCTAGATGACTACCCACTGGACCTGTGAGGTGGTCTTTGCCCATGAAATCCCCCCAGTGTTATCCAGTGCAGGCTTGGGATCAGTCATTCTTCCCTAGGGGGTGAAGCTGTCATTGAAGGCAGGTACCGTGTCTAAACGTTTGGTTTCCTGACTCCATGTACCTATTTCAGTGCTGAGCCTAATGAAAAGAGAAAAGTCTAGAACAAGGTCTTCCTGGTGTTTGGATGTGTGGAAAGATACTAGTTCCATGAAGATCAGAAAACTTGGAATACACCTCTCTGTCTTGGACATTCATGATGATATTATCATTTGAAGATTCCAGAACATTGTGCCATAAGGAATCCAGTTTGCACGATTTTATGTAAACATTGTTAACTGCAATATCTCTTTTTTGTGGTATGTTTAGTAACACATTGCCCCTCAGACCCATGTGGATAGCATTGGGCAAGGCGAATCAGAGTCCTAGGGCCAAGTAACCATCTAGGTGTTGACTGGCTGGGAACAGGATTGAAGACAGGGTGCATAAGCTGCTCCTGCCTCGCGTGACAGACCTTCAGATACTGGAGGGCAGTTCTCAGGTCCTCTCTTCTCCTGACCACCCATGCCTAGTCCTCCAGTCATCCCTCACTTCATATTGTTTATATACCTAGCACTAGTGTCTAAATGTTTCCCCATTCACCAGTGCCCCTCATAGAAGATCATGTCTAGAACTGAGCCCAAATCCTCCAGGGTTGACTTGACAAGTAGAGAGTAGATGGATGACTATTTCTAGAGAACTGGACCCTGTACATTTCTTGATATGACTTTCATTTATGTTAGCTTTTTGGACATTTCATAATACTGTTTAGCTCATTTAATGTTGTAGATAATTATACCCCATTAAGCTTTTACTCAGTAGCATTTGCCAAGAAAAGTCCCCAGATTACATTTGTGGAAATGATCTCTTTGAACCCAGGCATTAGACTTTAAATTATTCCTTGTTAAGACTTGTTCTTGTTTATTTATTTATTAACCCATCATCAAATACTAAGTGCCAACCATGGTTTTATCTTCCCTTTGATATCTTTTATATCAAAAAAAGGATTCATCCTGAGAAAAATCCACAAACTTGTTCTCTCTCTCTTTGAAAAAAAGACAATTGTTCCATAATATTTATGAGAAAAACATTTACAAAGCCAGGCTCATAGCCATGGATCACCACTGCTGAGTGAGCGCAGCTGAACTTACTTAACTGAACTTCTGATCTACTTGTTTAGAGAGGAGTTAGATTCCACCTGCTATGTCCCTTGTTGGCAAATGTTTCCAACAGTTCCTTTACAGAACGTCTCAGGATGGACATTAGTGATCCTACAAGCTTTGAAGTATCTGAATTCTATAGCTTAATTGAGTGCCAGGTCATCTATTTATGTGTTTTTCTAAGTTAGAGTAGAGGCAATTTCTCAGGAAAGCCTCCCTACCTTTCCAGAGTGGGTCAAATCCCCTTATTATTAGATCTCACAGCACCACACACCTCTCCTTCTTTGAACATAGTACAGCTGTAATTTTACAAGTATTTTTAATTATTTGATTAATGTCTGTTGGTTCCACCATATTGTAAGCTCCATGAGGACAGGAGTCATATTTGTCTTGTTCTCCATCATATCCTCAGAGCCTGGTATAAATCCCAGAATATAATAGGTGTTCAGTAAACACTTGTTGAATGAATGAGAGAACACACTATTCACTTGGCACCCCCCCATTCAGACAAACCAGAGCCCTGGTGTAGGAAAGGATAGGACTTTAAACATTATCCAGTGTAGTTTCCTGTGTTTTGATGGAGTCCTGAGTGTCTAGTTGGTGCTCTTCTGCTTTAACACTCACCTCTGGCAGAATCTGGGCCTCTTGCTGGGACTCAGCACCACTCTACTCCATAGTGCAGAGCTGAGGACCCACGGCCTTTGTGAGACAAGATGACCTTTTACAAAAGAAAAGGAGAAATTCACTTGCAAAGAGGTGCAAAAGAGTCAGACTTCACAAGAACTGGCTCACCAAATAAAACGAACCCCACTCCACTACTCTTGCCTGGAAAATCCCATGGGTGGAGGAGCCTGGTGGGCTGCAGTCCATGGGGTCGCTAAGAGTCAGACATGACTGAGCGACTTCACTTTCACTTTTCACTCTCATGCATTGAAGAAGGAAATGGCAACCCACTCCAGTGTTCTTGCCTGGAGAATCCCAGGGACAGGGGAGCCTGGTGGGCTGCCGTCTGTGGGGTCACACAGAGTCGGACATGACTGAAGTGACTTAGCAGCAGTAGCAGCATTTAAATGCACAAGCTGTAAGATAACTCTTACCAAGTACACGTTAGTCTGTTCGTGGTGGAGAAACAGTGACGTGATTATTGTGGCCACCAAGGCTATGACACTCCTCAGACATCAGTGTCACAAATGCCAGGAATGAAGGTGTTTTTGTTATGGTACCAGAACGGGACAGGGTGAACTTCCTACTTTTGGTTGACCTCATGGTACAGTTATTTTCCTCCCGCATTGTGGGTGATGATGCACGTGTTTATACACAATGGTAGAGGGAGATCTTGAATTCTTGGGAAAATGGGAAGAAACGTGAAGTCACTGAATAAACTAGAATGTCACTGCTTTTGAAATTCTTCCTTGGGAAAAGGAGGGAGGGGGCATGGAATAGAGGGGTAGGAAACCAGCCTGAGGACTAACTTGGTATCATATGGAAATAGGCCAGTAAATTCTAATCTGGCCCACTAGAGGTTAGCAATATTTTTCTCCCGTCTCATCTTGAAAAAGGTTCTAAAGATGATATATATTATATGGGAGTGGTCTTTTAAAGAAGTACAGCATTCATGCTTTGCAAATTTTCTTTAATTTTAATTTCTTATGAAAAACCCTTCATATTTATACTTTATCAGCTCATTCCTCACATGTTTGTGGAGCTTTGGCTCTGTCCCAGATACTGAATTAGGTTCTGGGAACACAGTGGTAAGCACAGCTTCCCTGTGGAGGGCTCCATGGAGGCCACATTTGAGGAAGGAAGTCAGACCCTGGCCAGGTTATCTCAAGTGTGCAAAGCAATAGAATCTGAAGTACAGAATGTGCCAGGGACTATATACTCAGGGCACCTAACCTGGTTTTGTGGTGAGGGGATTAGGTTTTTCTATCTAGTTCTCTGTTCTAATTTGCATACCTTCGAGTACATTTTCCTGTAGGTAAATCTCCCCACAGGAAGGTTAAAACATCCTGTCTCTGGGAAATTTCCTAGACAGACTATTCCCAACAGCATTGGGCTGATACCCTAATTATAGCTAACTCAGTTAAACTGTTACCTGCATGTCTAGCTCTCCGTCCTCCTCATCTGTGAGGCCAAGGAACGTGTCTCACTCATGTCAGTGTTTTCTCATATCCTTAGAACACGGTAGACACTGACTCCTACTTGTTGAGTGTAAAATGGAGTTTGGGTTAAGACACATTTTCTGCCTGTCAAGTACTTACCAATTTCCTCCAGAGGAAACAGAAATTCTAGGGGCAGTTATGAGGCAGTGCAGGATAAATAGCTAAATGGAAAGTTTGAGGGTTGCCGAGGGGGAGCTTCCCCTTGAAGGCGGGAGTGGTGTGGAAAAGGCTTTCTGAGGCGCTTTCCTGCCCTTTCAGAGGGAAGTCATCTGTGCAGTAGAAGCCAAAGAGGACAGAGCAGGTCTGCTGGACCACCGGTCAGTCAGCTAGGGTCTGGTCTTTCTTTGGGCAAACCCTTCCTGAGAGCTGACTGCACACCAAGCATGAACCAGGTACAACTCATAGTGTAGGGTGGGGTAAGAACAGACAGGGTGTGATAGAATGGAGGTAAACACAGAGGATAACAAGGAAGGCATCCTGATAAGAAGGAAGTTGAAAGTAGTTACAGATGTTAGCCAGGCTAATAGTTATATATGGGGCAGAAATTTCCAGGCAGAGCAAACAGCATGTTTAGGAGATGGAAGGAGAAATAGAGATGGTCAGAGAAAGAGACAGACAGGTGCTCAGGTTTCCAGAGAACTCTGTGGAGCTCTTTTTCAGCTGTCATGGCCCATCCCCAGACCGTGGCCTGGCAGCAGCAGGAGCCTGGGCACTCCTGAGGTGTTCGTATCCGTAAATGAAACCTAAGCCCTAAACTGTTGGCGCTTGGCTCCCTCAGCAAAGGTTGACATTTTTCTTGGCTAGGACCCAGAGTGTGCTCTGACTGAGCAGAGTTTATACATATCACAAGGTGCTGATTAGGCCAAATTCGAGTGACAGGTGTTTGAAGATGCTGAAAGGGCAGAATCCCCCTGGGCTTAGCTGGTCCCTGAACTGGACCAAGTTTGAAGAGACCTGAAGCAAAGCTTGCAGTTAGGACTAGTGGTGCTTGCTGATAGTGTTTCCCCTTCCTTATACTTAAGTGGGGTTGGCATCTTCTTTTGTTTAATTAAAAAATGATACCAGTAATTCATATAATAGGAAAATTGGGGAAGAAGAGAAAAACACTGTAATCCCATTGCACAGAAAAAAAAGAGCATATTAGGTTATATTCCATTTTCTTCCCCAGTATGTATAGTTAAGGGACATTATTTTTGAAAGCTTAATGAGATAGTGGAGAGTATTAATTTTCCCTAAAAGTTTATTTTTCCCTTATTCATAATGGTACCTTATATTGGTTTCAACTCTTATATGGTACTCGGGCTTCCCTGGTGGCACAGACAGTAAAGAATTTGCCTGCTTTGCATGGTACTTAATGGTTTATAAAATATTTTCGTCCTCTGTCACAGAAGAGTCTTACAATTGTGTGAGAAAGGTGGCATTACCCCCATTTTACAGTTGAAGAAACTGTATGAGGCTCAGAAATGACACTCAGTAATGAGGCTCAGAAAAGTTACATGATTTGTCCAAATTCAAGCAGCTTATAAGTAAGTTTCAGATTCAGGTTTTCTGATTCTTAAATATAAAGCATTTTTCACTGACCCAAAACTGCCACACCTGCAAAAACAACAGTAGCTTGAGAAACACATCTACACACCATTGCCTTTTTTTCACTAGTAACTTGTCATCATTCATTAGAACGCTAAAGAAAATGAAATTTACCCAGACTTCTAAAGTATTAGTCAGAGTTACCCAGCATTTTGATAGATCCAAGGTGATTAGTGAGATTAATGAGAATTTTCCAAAGAGACTGGAGATTGTGTAAATGGAAGATAATATTTATTTATGTTATACAAGGCAGATATTTTGTTTAAAAATATTAGGTATGTGATTTAGTTATCTCCAAGTAACTTGGTTAAAGTTGGGTAAGATTTTTAGATTTTATTTTCATGTCTACATAAAGGAAAAAGCTAATTCTTAGAACAGGAAAAGCACAAAGGAACACTGCCCACTATGCTTTCAGTGTAGTCTCCCCCTCCCCCCAAAATAGAAAAAAGAAAACAAAAAGGAAGGAAAGACAGAATAAAGAAAATCGAACTTAGGGGCTCACAGACAAATAATTCCAAGCTCTACACTTCTATCATGAATTCTCATATACAGAAGTAGCTGCCAGGATCTTACTGCTGAGGGTAAACTGTTGCCAAAGCATATCATCATCTGCAGAAGCTATAGAAGCCAGAGAGCTAACTCTCTGTTGCTTGAAAGAGCAGTAAAGGCAAATAAAAGTCCATAGCTAATAAAATTAGGTAAACATTTGTAACTTTCTTGTATAACGTGCTAAAAGTATTACTGAATATCTCTAGTTTTGCCAGCATACAGGTTTTGAGAACCACTGTCTCTAAAAGTGATGTCTTAGAAAGACTATTTTGGGGAGGAAAAAATTGTGTATTTTTATAACCAAAAAAGAGAGATGTTGCAGTAGATTAATTAATTGATTAATTCATTCATGTGCTCCTTCACAATGTGTTATTTAATATATTCCATGTAAGGGTAAATAAGAGATGCCTCCAAGAAATACATGGTTGAGGTGTGAAATGCTCATAAATGAATTACTGAGGCTTAAGGGGCAAGCATGGTGCTGCACCACATGTTTAAGCAATCGCTATATAAGAAGAGCAAGTAGCTCGTAACAGCCTAGGGAAGTTGGGAGCTAGATTGGAGAAGATATTTGAGCTGGGTCTAAAAGGATGAAGAGAGGAAGGAAACAAACTTACTTCATGCCTCATTGCCAGCATTGTGCTACTCTCATAATTCTAAGGAAAATAAGATCCAGTGAGAAGTCAAGAAGGACAGAGAGGCACATGAAGAATTCAAGGCATGATCATATGCAAAACATTATTAGAGGGATTGTATTGAATCCTATTCTGAAATCAGAAAGTGGAGCTCATTATCATTTGCTTTTTTTTTTTTTTAAGAATAAGGAGGTTAAAGGCAAAAAATGAGAGTTCTGTTCCAGATCAGGTTCTTGGAAAAGGGTTCCATGCATAAGTGTGTGTGTGTGTGTGTGTGTGTATGTGCTCAGTTGCTCAGTCATGTCAGACTCTTACGACCCCCTGGCTGTACCCCACGAGGCTCCTTTGTCCATAGGATTCGCCAGTCAGGAAAACTGGAGCAGGTTGCCATTTCCTCCTCCAGGGGATCTTCTTCTTGACCCAGGAATTGAACCCACGTCTCTTGTTTTTCCTGCATTGGCAGGTGGATTCTTTACCACTGTGCCACCTGGCGAGACCCCTCCATGCATATCAGATCAGATCAGATCAGTCGCTCAGTCGTGTCTGACTCTTTGCGACCCCATGAACTGCAGCACGCCAGGCCTCCCTATCCATCGCCAGCTCTTGGAGGTCACTCAGACTCACATTCATCGAGTCAGTGATGCCATCCAGCCATCTCATCCTCTGTCGTCCCCTTCTCCTCCTGCCCTCAATCCCTCCCAGCATCAGAGTCTTCTCCAATGAGTCAACTCTTCGCATGAGGTGGCCAAAATACTGGAGTTTCAGCTTGAGCATCACTCCTTCCAAAGAAATCCCAGGGCTGATCTCCATGCATATAAGTACATCCAAATGTGCTACTTTGTTATTTTCAGTCAAGATTTTAGCAAGGACCTCAGCAAGAGACAGATGTGCCATGGTTTGTTTAACTAAATCCTTTTTGGTTAAAGAAAGATGTCCTAGAACTGGAGTTCCTGGATCCACAAGCAGGTCAATTTTTAAGGCTTTCATATTTTTTGCCAAATTGCTCTCTAGAAGGACTATAACCCTCCCGGAAACAGCATGTTGGAATCCCATTTTCCTTATACCTTCCCTAATATTAGGTGTTCTCATTTTTAAATCTGTGGCCATTTGCCAAACAAGTAGCAGTTTATTGTGGCTTTAACTCAAATTTGTCTTCTTAAAAGTAATATTATATTATTATATATATAAATATTATATTAATCAGGTACTTGTATGCATTTTTTTGATGAATTGCCTATTTATATTCTTGTGGCCTATATTTCTGTTGAGGCTTTGCTTTTTCCTTAGTAATATATAAGAGCTTTTTCTATATTGTTTTAAACATCTACTTTCTTTGCAAATGTTTAAATTTTTTTTTAGTTGATCAATGGCCTTTTAATTTTATCCGTAGTAGTTTTGCTGATAGAAATGCTAATTTTTAAGTAGACAACTAGAGAGACTTTTTCTTTTATGAATTTTGAATTTATATGTGTTTGCCATGTCTAAGATTAAAAACAATTGTATATGTGTGTGTGTATAGGATATATTTAAAGGTTTTCAGTTTTTATATTTGAATGTATAATTCATCTGGAATTCTTTTTGGCATGGTGTTTAATGTATAACTCATCTGGAATTCTTTTTGGCATGGTATTTTATAGGGAAAAAACTGATTTTTTTCCCAACTGTTTAACTAGTTATACAAAAACTACTTAAAAAGTAATCCATTCTTTCTTAAAGCATTGAAGTGACACCTTTATCATTTATTCAGGTCTCATATGTGTTTGGTCTCTTTCCGGGTGCTCTCTTTTGTTGCATGAACAATAATTATTTTAATTATTAAAAATTCACAATGGTCATGTTCTTTTGTTTTTTTCCCCCTCAAATTCATACTTCATAATTGATATATCACATTCTACCAAGTTATTCCACTGACATTTTTATTGGCATTTGCCTTAAACTTCTAAATTACTTAGGAAAGCATGAACCCTTTTTCAGTAGTTTGTGGCTTTATTCAATAAGTGGTTCCTTCTGTGTATTCAGGTTTCTCAGTAGAATTTTATGACTTTTGGTTGGATCATGTTTACCATTGAGTTTATCCTCAAGTATTTTAGAGCAGTCACACTTCTCACAGCTGCTTGCTGTCCCCCACCAGGTTCTGACCACATCCGTGAGAAAGATGGGCTCTGGGCTGTCCTCGCTTGGCTGTCCATCCTAGCCACCCGCAAACAGAGCGTGGAGGACATTCTTAAAGATCACTGGCAAAAGTACGGGCGGAATTTCTTCACCAGGTAAGCCACAGCCTGGCCGTGAACAGAGGTAGTGTGGGCAAGTGGGCAGAGACAAATCTCAGGCGTACAAATTCTTTCCTGTCTCAAGTGTTAATAAAACCTCAGTTCATTCACTTCTATCTATTGGAGATCTTTAAATCTATTGGGGATTTTTAAAATAATTCAGTTGGGGTTGAGATGAAGTCAACTTTTATGTTAGCTATAAAGAACAAGGCTTAAAATTTTTAGTTAACTTATCAAAAGAATGAATGTTTTTTCAGCCTTTTAAATGTACCTATCAGATGGGCATGATAATAGCATTGGATTTGGATTCAGAAAAATGGATTAGAATTTTATTTCTGCCCCCTAGTAGATTGGGAAGTCATTTAACCTCTTTCTGTACTCAGTTTTCTCATTTGTAGAAATGGAAATAGCAGTCTAGCTATTGAATGGATTAAATGAAATATGAGTCTGAAAGTGTTTTATAAACTCTGAGACACTGAAAATATGGAAACTTTTTCTGAAATTATGGAAACAATTATGCTTAGTAAATCAACTTTTCTGACTCATTAAAATAGGTCCCCAAAGGCTGTGTAGTTGTCAATGCTTCATTCATTGATTCAATAAATACTGACTGTGTACCTACTTTCTGCCAGGCACTGGGGCTTCTCAATGGACAAAATACTTAGAATAGTTAGTAAGTTTTCTTTACCATACATATTTCTATTTTTAAGATGCATTAACATTTTTTCCAGCGTGCTTTTCACTAATTTCAATTTGCCTTTCCCCTAGTAAGTGTAAAAATAACAGATTTTTCCCCCTGGATCTCACTATTCTAATTATGGAAAAGAAATATGAGAGCAAGGATATTAGATAAATTACTTATCTATAATAAATGTAAAGATATAATTTCTCTGAACTTCAGTTCCCGTCTCTATAAAAATAGGTGAGTTGAGACTAGAGAATTTAAAAACTATATCACAGATTCAATGGACCATGATCTTTGGATAGTCGAGAAAGAATTCACCCTTCAGCAACTTGGTCTCCTTAATCAGAAAACTTTTTTCAACTTTGGACAAGTTCGTTGCTATCTTCCTCCCTCAAGTTATTCTTTGGTGGAAGGTATAAGTAATATCTGCCACACAGTAGCCCTAGCAAATACAGCAAGAATCTCTACTTTCTAAGAACCAGAAAAATCTGGTAATTCAGAACAGCAGTCATGAACTTTCTAGAGCCCAGAGGATCATGAAGGCAGGATCATGTCTGTTTTTGTGCTCCATGGTATCACCAAACACCTAATTCATAGCGACATTGTATATGCTTTGAATAGATAAATGAGTTAACCAGTGAACAGTAGATAGAATGGGCTAAGATTAGAACAGTTTGTTCAAAGAGAGGCTCACTATTGAATCAGTTAGAAGCCTCCATCTAAAAACTATCAACATATTTTTATTAATCTTAAATAACTGCTAACCAAGTATTCCAAAGTCCTTAGAACCCAAATCTCTGCTTAGTTAAGATTCCATTCTACCCTCCATTCATTTAACAAAAGTGCTCTTTGCATGCCTTGTTTCACATCAGCTGCAAAACAGTTATTGATCAGGCAACTGAGATTCTGAGAAATGAGGCAACTTGCCCATAGTTGCACAGTTAGTAACCAATAAAGGCTGAATTCATAGCTCCTTCTGTCTGATTCCAGAGCCCAGATTCTTTCCATTATAATACCCCTCTGTGCCTAGGATTTATAGAACATTTCCCTCAAACACCCAAAGGTCACAGATGTATAGCGCAAACACCTGGTTATAATTTCGTGCTGTTTATCATTTTAACTGGGGGAAAGAGCTGACTTCAGGATTAAGGGGACTGCTGTCCTTGATTCAAAGAATCCTGGAGCCAGAATAGTTGGCCTTAATTCCCTGGTATTTCTCATGTCTCAGAGGTGTCATCTTGCACATATATATTTGTTTCACTATTGCAAATAAATATAGACTCTGCTATCTTGAGCCTCTAAAAAATAACTCTCTCAAGAGGGTGTGTGCCACCAGGACAAGGAAAGCCACCTGTAAGAATCTTTAACCTCACAAGAAAGAAGTCGAGAACAATTCTTGGAGGAAAAATAATATTCATAGCATTTCATTTGTAATAGGCTTTTATTTTTCTCTTGGCCCATTTGCATGTACACCAGGCTGCTCTGTCAGGGTGAACACTGTGGATCAGAATCCACTCTCACTGAGAGGAGGGAGGCGTTCCAGGTGTAAAGAGCTAGGGCTTAAAAAAAGAATGAGTTAGAGCTTGGCTCCTTCATTTGGTCAGTGCAAACTTGGCCTTACTCATGGAAGCTCCTGTGGAGACGGGAACTCTCTTAGCCAACATCCCAGGAGCCTCAGGCAGGTCCCAGACTGGGAGCCTTCCAGCCTGGATCCCAAAGAAGCTCCAGCTGTTTGGAAGAGCAGTGCCTGTGTGCCTTCATGCAGCCTCCTTTAGAGATAACACTGCTTTTGTTTCTACGGCCTCCTCCGGAGGTGGTGATTAAATGTTAGATTGCATCTCTCAAAAGCCTTTGAAGCTGCTAAGAGCTTTATTCTGTAGAAAAGCCCAAATGGGAGTTTTCTGCTCATTCGGAAGCCCCTAACCCTTTCCTGAAACCTTCCAAACGCTTCCTTTCATCCCTGGCCTGCTCCATCCCCAGAGAATGACACGCTCATATTTTTGCCAGCTTCTTCCGAAGTTAGATGTTTGGGGGAGGGCCAAACAAATGATGCAAAAAGTGCTGATATCCGTTGGTGTGATTTGAAGTCAGCTCAACTTTGTGATTTCTCCCAGGTATGATTATGAGGAGGTGGAAGCCGAGGGTGCAAACAAAATGATGAAGGAGTTGGAGGCCCTGATTTCTGATCGCTCCTTCGTGGGGAAACAGTTTCCAGTGGGTGACAAAGTTTACACCGTGGAGAAAATTGATAACTTTGAGTACAGCGATCCGGTGGATGGAAGCATTTCAAGAAATCAGGTAGGAACAGATGTATGTATACATGGGAAAGAGTCCTTGGAGCTTGGTCTCTGAAATCTCAAGAGAAAAAAGAAAAAGTTTTCTTGGTCATTTGTCTTTTGCTGCCCTATTTTCTCAAGTGACTTTCTGCCAAGTCGCATGTGATTTGCACAGGTACTTGTAGGTAAAATGGTTTTTGCCCTGATTCTACGCTCACCCCTATGCCCTCATTCTGGGATGCTTAGTCTAGACTCCAGAAGGACTTTTACATTCTCCTCTTACATAGAATTCTCCAGAATTCTATATAAGAGGTCACGTCGAATGTGTGCACAGAAAAGAGCCCTAGAATCTTAAAAAGATGCAGAGCTGCTGCCTTTGATCTCAGCCTCCTCCCTCTCTCTCAAGAGACTGTAGCAGAATGCCAGCATGGCATGAGTGTGATCTCTTTATAGATGTTTCTGTGATCTATTCTAATTTCTAAAAAATAAGAAAAAAACCAGACAAGCCATTTGTGAACTTAGAAGCATTCACTGTTATCACCTGTAGCACATGACTTGAAGCTGACCCTAACATAGCAGTGTGCATCACAGTGGAGACCCTGAAAATATCCAGATGGAGACAGAGTTGTTAGGGCTTCCCTCACTGGGTGCTGGGCACCCAGGGTGCGGGCCTGTCAGCCCTTCTCCAGGCTTCTCACAAACACCCGGGCCCAGGCTCCTCTCTCCTTTGGTTCTGTTGCTCTCGTCACAGAATGGACTCAGAATTTAGAAACAGAGGGACTTCCCTGGTGGTCCAGTGGTTAAGACTTCACCTTCCAATTGCAAGGGATGCGGATTCAATAAGATCCCACATGCCTCGTGGCCAAAAAACATAAAACAGGAACAATATTGTAACAAATTCAATAAAGACTTTAAAAATGGTCCACATTAAAAAAAAATTTAAAAAAAGATAGAAACAGAGATGATTAAGAGGGAGATAAGACTCTGCTAAAGCTTTCCAATTAGCTTTTTTTTTCTGATCCAGATTTTTGGCTGGTCCTTCTCAACGCTTTGAAGGAGTTGGGCTGCAGGATTTATTTGAAGTCTCTCTTTGGAGAGCAGGTAGTGGATGGGTGGATGGAGCCTGGCCACAGTGACCCTTGGTTCCTGGAGTATCCCTTTCTCAAAATGTTGCCCCCGTGACTCTTTTTCCTTATGCCTTTTCACCAACTGGGAGAACTTTGGGTCCAGTCTGGATGATTGTAAATGATGTCTGAGCCAATTAGAAAAAGAGAGGCCTGGGGTGGGGGTGTAGGAAAGGGGAGGGTGGAGCCCAGGGCACAGCAAAGAAGAGCAGAAGTTTTTGTGGTGAAGCCTTCAAAGAGAACAGACCTTTAGGAGAAGTAACCCCTAACTCTGCACTGCATCCCACGTCTACCATGAGTGAGGCGTGCGTGGGAGGGCCATCGGCGTGGGCACAGTCCCTGCTCTCTGCACTCTAAGGAAGTCAGCAGGTCCACAATCTATAAGCAGAAAAACCAGGGAGGAGGGAAAGTCTTCTGAAGTAGATACAGCATCTACAATCAAGTGGAAAGAATGTAGAAGCTTCAGGTTGAGGCTGTGGGGAAGGAGACCAACTCTGGTATATGCCTAGAAAGCAAGACATGGTTAATGGATATTAACTCCAATGTCCTCCCCACATTGACTAACTGGGAAGGTCCTCTGGGATTTTCACCTGCCATGTCCACTGCTGAGTGGCACGATGAAACACTGGATGGGATTGGGTGACAAATAGTAGATGAGAGGTAGTATCTTTCCTTTTGGTTGATCATCAGCTTCATACAAACTTCTTTCTGTGGAAGAACTGACATACTTAGCGAGACTGAAGGGGCTTCAAGTAACTGTCTCACCCAGCCTTCTTACCTCAAGAGTCCCCGTCCTATTTCCCCGAATCAAGATTATTGAGGACAAGAGATGCGGCCAGAGAGGGAAGAGAGAGGGCTGGAGAGAGAGAGACTGGGCTTGGCATTGCACCCACGTGGACCCTGCTTTGAATCACCAGGTGTTGGTGGAGACTGACCACTGGATCCTGCTCAATAGGTTGGAATAGCTGGCCTCTACTATTTGGGGAGCCTGGCTCCCTGACCTCTTTTTGAGGCTCTCTATGAGGATTTTGCAAAGAACCGATCCTCTGGTCCACTTGAAACTTCATCTGCTCTGGTGTCAGCGCATTCTGATCATGTTTCACTCCTGATCTGGACATTGACTCTCTATCTAGCAGCTTGTTTGTTTTCTTTTTTCTTTTTATAAATTTATTTATTTTTTAGTTGGAAGATAATTGCTTTACAATATTGTGTTGGTTTCTGCCATGCATTAACATAATCATCCATAGGTATACACATGTCCACTCCCTCTTAAACCTCCCTCTCATCTCCCACTCCATCCCACCCCTTTAGTTTATCACAGAGCACCAGGTTTGAGCTCCCTGCATCATACAGCAAATTCCCACTGACTATCTAATTTTACATATGGTAATTGGTGATGGACAGGGAGGCCTGGCGTGCTGAGACTCATGGGGTCGCAAAGAGTCGGACACGACTGAGCGACTGATCTGATCTGATCTGATTTGAATGTATATGTTTCCATGCTACTCTTTCAATTCGTCCCACCCTCTCCATCTACCACAGCTTATTTATTTACTTGTTTATTAAGCTTCAAACTGGAATGGCTAGCCCATAAATCACAGGGAAGTGGGATGAGAAGGCCAGTGTCCGCCAGCCTCCCCAGGATCCGGTCTCCCACCTGACCCTGGAGATGCTTCTCCTCCATAAGCCAGCCCCCATCGGCTGGATGCAGTGACAGGCTGACCAAAGGCAGGCTCATGGGGCTCAACTGAGGCTGTTTCTCAAGATCCTACGGTTGATCAAGTATGGATGACGTTAGATCTCCAAGTGGAGCCCTCAAAATCTTCCAGCCTTCACTCTCCCTTCTAATGCTGTTACCTTTCCCAGGGCTTGCGGCTCCTTTTTGCAGACGGTTCTCGCATCATCTTTCGACTGAGCGGCACTGGGAGCGCAGGCGCCACCATCCGACTGTACATCGACAGCTATGAGAAGGATCTCGCCAAGATCTACCAGGACCCCCAGGTAATGCCCGAGCCCTGAGCCCTGGCTGGTTCTTTCTGTTGGAGGGGGGAATAATGGTTCCATTTCACCTGCATCGTCACAGCTCATCTCTCAAATGATCCAATGGGGGCGGGGAGGAGGGGGCTCTCTTTCTTTCATGTCTCCTTCAATACTTCAGAAAACAAAAATAGCTAACAATTATCTGAGCATTTTATATTTGTCAAGCTTTGTTCAAAAGCCATTATCCAAATTGGTATATTCATTTCATTCTCAAATCTCTTATCTATTAATATCCCCTCTGCAGATAAGGCAACAGAGGCTCAGAAAGGTTAAGCAATAGTTAATAGGTTCACACGCCTGGTAAGTGGCAGATTCAAGTAAACTAATCTTTCAATCAGCCCCAGTCTGGTGCTCTGATCTGTCTGTGATTATTTGCCACTTTGCTAGGTCTTGTCACCTTCCCTGGAAGAACACACACTGATTCCAGAATTGGTCCAGGGTACAGGGTAGGGAGGGCTGGGGTAGCGGGTAGGGAAGGCTGGAGTAGGGATTAGAGAGGGAGAGACTGTTTTATGACCCAGAAAGAAAGGTCTTTATGGGAGAGTGGACTTGCAACTTGTGTTTTGAGTTCCCAGCCCCTCCCAGAGTGTCTCCAGGAGTATGTCAGGGTGAGGAGGGTACCTGGGAGCCAGGGATAATGACTTGGAGGACAGTCATCATCCTTGTTCCTTGTCTTAGGAGCTGCTCCCCAACCAGAGTTCCAGAGCCAAAACCAGTTTAGGAAGTATAGAGGTGGGTTATCCCCTTGGCAACTCACAGCACACACTGTGCCTTAAAGCTCTGAGTGGAGTTGCAGTACAGATGCCTGTGTAGTGTTCGCCACGCCTGTTTTCCCACAAAGTTTTTTCCTTCTGACACCTGATTAGAATCCTGTGAAACTCATTTGAAAGGCATAGTGCTTTTGAGCATCCATTTTGGAATTAGATCTTGTTTTAAATTCAGTTCCTGCCACTTAATACCTGTGTGTCCATGGGTAAGTCTTTTTAATGTTCTGAGCTTTGGTTTCTTTGTAAAATGGCAGAATGCTGCTGCTGCTGCTGCTAAGTTGCGTGAGTCGTGTCCAACTCTGTGCGACCCCGTAGACTGCAGCACAGCAGGCTCCCCCGTCCCTGGGATTCTCCAGGCAAGAACACTGGAGTGGGTTGCCATTTCCTTCTCCAGTGCAGGAGAGTGGAATGTGAAAGTGAAGTCGCTCAGCCGTGTCCGACTCTTAGCAATCCCATGGACTGCAGCCCACCAGGCTCCTCCATCCATGGGATTTTCCAGGCAAGAGGACTGGAGTGGCGTGCCATTGCCTTCTCCGGCAGAATGCTACTTACCTCAATGTTATAGGAATTTAAGGCTACAATGAATGCAAAGTTCAGACTATTGTGGCTGACATATGGGATTAGCTTTTGAGAAAAAGTGGCTCTTACAGTTGTTTTTACTACAAAAAGAGAGAAATGAAAGGATCCTTCACTTTCTCAGATTTTCCAGTGGCCAGGCACCAGTTTCAGTTATTGCCACATCCCCGTGGTGTTGAGACATCCCTAAAACTAAAATAAAAAACAATGGTATCTACCTTGTAGACCCACAGAATAATAGAGCAAGAACAAGAAAGGAAGTTGTGCTTCTCTGTCTTAATACCTGACACATGGCAGATACCAAGAATTAATGAAAATGTTTCATCTAAACTGTAGTCCTTAGGAGATGGGAGGGCATTGAAGGATGTAGGGTGCCCACATGCTCAGGGGTACCTTCTTTCCAGGTGGGGACTTGCCTTCTCCTGCTCTGGAGCTGCTGGTACTCAGCCTTAGCACTTCACTGGGGCTGTTAGAGCCCCGAGGGGAGTGGCAAGTGGTATGTGAGCCTGTGCGGTGGTTCTCCAACTTTCTTCTAGGTATAATGAGTTGGTGGAGATTTAGGTGAGGGAAAGCAAAAGTGGGCAATAGAACATGAACTACTCTTGGCTCTGCCCTTGAATCACCAGGTCAACTCACTTCACTTCTTTGGGTATCAGTTTCCTCATCTATAAAGTGGGCAGTTCAACTAGATACATAGTTTTCTTTTTTCATATTAAAAATATTTATCTAAGCAACAGTAGAATTCATTTTTTTTTTTTTACTTAAGTGAGAAGTTGGAGAAAGAAATGGCAACCCACTCCAGTACTCTTGCCTGGAGAGTTCTGTGAACAGAGAAGCCTGGCGGGCTACCGTCCTCAGAGTCGCAAAGAGTCGGACATGACCGAGAAACTAACTTTCACTTTTTTTTTTTTCAAGTGAGAAGTAGGGGGTGGTGATGTTCTTGTATTTTGAAACGATATTTTTGGGTAGAGTGTGGGAAATAAATTGGAGGATGCAGAAGCTGATGTGGAAGCACCATTGTTCCAGATAAAAGGGAGGAATTGGTTTAGCAAGAGCTCTGGCACTGGGATTGGGAGAACTGGGTGATATAGAAAGTTAGTCACTTAGGATGCTGGGGGTTCAACAATGGGAATATGAGAGAAGGAAGTGTCAAGATCAACTCTTAATTGTTTATTTGCTAAATATGATAGACTGTGGGGTCACATTGTTGAAACACAGAATGCTGGAACTAAGTTTCTTTTGTGGGGAAAGAACCATATCTTTGTTTTTAGACTTAGAGAGTTTGAGGAGCCTTGGGGATATCAGAGTACACAGATGAGGGCTTGGAGCTCAGAGGCCAAGTCAGGGCTGGAGCTCTGGATCTGTCTCTAGAGAAAGTGGTGGCAAAGATTGTTCTCTTTGTGTCTCCCTCAGGTCATGTTGGCCCCCCTTATTTCCATTGCCCTGAAGGTGTCCCAGCTCCAGGAAAAGACGGGACGCACTGCACCCACTGTTATCACCTAAGAAGAAGGCCAGATGTGGTACGTCCCTCCACCCCAGGCCCTCCGAGTCATCTGATTGAAGAGCACAGACAGAAACAAAGTGTATCCACCCAGGCTTTTTAGGATTTGGTTTTTCCACTAACCAGTTGTTGACAAATGGTACTATTCCAAGGCTCTGCCAGTTGATATGCCTGCAGGAGCCATGTGGGGAAGAGAAAAGAAAGAACCCAGAGGCTTATGCTACTGCCGGTCCCTTTTCGTGCCCCTGTGCGCTGCTGCTGTGTGGGTGTTTGTCTCCTTAGCACCAGGTCCTGTTTACACTACACTGGAAGATGGAGGTTGAGCATCTGTTTATGAGGCCAATGTCCATCCTTAGGATTTGCCCCATGATATGACAGTGAGAATTCCTTTCTCCATGGTGAGCCTTTCCCTCATTTAATGTTTACATGTCATCTAGCAAAACGCAGTTTCTGGTGCCTTCTCTCCAATCAGTTCCTTCTTCAGAGTGAGACGTACTTGTCTACAGATTTCTCTCGTTTTGCAGCATAGTCCCATTCACACAAGTATTTTGGGATATTAAAGCAAAATAAGGTACCGTGTCTTGGTGTCTTTTTTTTTTCCTACAAAATGCTCTTTTGATTTAATAAAGAAACCAGATATTTTTTTTTTAAGAGGGGGAGGGTGGAATTGTATTTTGCTTGGATGTCCTAGCTAGGAAAAAAAAATGTTCTCTGCACTAGGTTTAAAATTAGACTCAAGAACTGTAATTTCAAATCTTAGCAGGGTCAACCAAACCCTGAATCCTTCCGCGGTGGATAAATTAAGCTCGATATGGTTAACTTGGAACAAGGGGAAGGAAGAGAGTGTTCAGGAGATCTTAAATAGCAAAGACTGCCTTGTGCCTTGGGTGCAGAGATGCCACGCTGCCTGTTGAGGGGACAGGCAGAACTCTCGGAATCTCAGAGCAGGATTACCAGCATTTGGCTGGAAATCTTGAGCTCATTGGCATCTTATTCATCTTAGAACATTTACATTCAGCCCCTGAGTGTAACTCAGTAGTTAAAAGCATAGTTTTGGGAGCCAACAGACCTGAGTTTGAATCTCACTTGAAACCTTGAATGACCTTTGAATACCATACTCCTTATCTTTAAAATGGGCTTGAAACCTAGTTCTAACTTTGCAGGCCACTGAGAACATAAACAGTGGATCTATGAAAAGCTAGGGCAGGGTGTCTCATTCACAGTAGGTTGTCCAACAAGTGATAACTAGGATTGTGCCTACAATATTCTTTCTAGACTTTAAAGTATAGGAAAAACATAACCTATAACCAAAATATTTGAAATGCATTTTGTGGTCTGGAAGGCACTTCTCGCAAAGCCACCTTGCTGTATGGACTGATCCAGAGAAGCAGCCCAGCTCTCCACCCCTCCCCCACCCAGGGTGGAATCCCCATCCCAGGGGGCAGGGCCTTTACCTGGGGTGAGATTTCCAGTGTTACCATTTAACAAGGGTGTCCAGCTGAGCAAACAGAACTGAGCTTTGATAACGATGAGGTGGAGAGGAGTACTTATTGAACATTAATTAATCCTACTCCAGGCACTGTGCTGAGTGATTTCCATATACTCTGTAAGTGCTGCCAATAACCCTAGATGAATTTTCCCACTTTACAGATGAGGTTCAGCTGTTGTCCAAGCTCACACCACTGGAGAAGCATGGCATGTTCCCAGGCAGGGCAGCCTCTGGTACTGACTGGCTACTTCTTAACTACTTCTAACAGGTGGAAGAAAAGCATGCAAATGCCCCCATATTTTACTTATTAAAAGGTTTCACTGTATGCCTTGGGTGCCAGAGACTCTGTTAGTTTTGGCATTGTTGCCTAGCACCCCCGCCCCCACCCCTATCCCCCGATATTGATACGTGAGTATCAGTCAGCCAGGAAACACACACTGCCCCATTGAGTGTGAGATGCCTTGCGAAGGAAAGGATGTGTGACACATAGTTACTGCCCTCCAGCTGCCTTGGGGACAGGCTGGGGGAATGAAGTCCCACACAGAGAGAAGGCTATGTAGGATAAGTGCCTTAGGGATTGTGGAGGCAGCACAGGCTGTTAGAACCAAAGTTTCCAAGTGCCAGTTTGGAACCAAAGTTTTCAAGTGCCTAGACAGTAGGCTAGATGCTTTCTAGGAACCCTCCAAGTGAGACATGCTTGTGCCCCCTTTAGGGCGGAGGCAACTGTAGCTCAACAGAAGCTTAAGTAATCTGCCCCAGGTTTTCAGATACCATGTGGCAGAAGGGGAATATTGACCCCGAGTCTTGCTTTCCGTAAGCCTTTTTTGCCTCCCCATCTGTTGAATCAGCTGCAGACAGTTCAGGCCTGTGGCCCCTGGAACAGTTTCAAGAATTTCCTCCTCATCCTTGATCATAATTTAGCTGCTTTCCCTAATCCACTTGGCTGCAGCTTTGGGAGCTGATGGCTCAAGGGGGAAAGAGGGAGGCGGCCGGGGCCACGGGGCAGTTGGGGTGGGCAGGGATATGGGCTGCCCTTCCTCCCTCTGTGGCTTCCAGAGAGACACCCCAACACATGTGCCCCCAGGAGTGCCAAGAGACGGAGCCCTGACAGACTGGCCAGCAGCGCACAGCCAAGCTTCCCCGCCCCCAGGACTGATGTGGTCTGTGAGTCAGCCCTGTTTTCTTTGGGGCATGGTGAGGATTGCAGAGAGAAAACTGGATTTGACCTGTCTGGGGCCCAACTCTGAAATTTCACTTTTCCCTCCCTCTTGACATTTAGCTCTCATCTCAGAAAAGCACATTCCTGTTCAGAGATGTTCCTCAGGCCCAGGAAATGGCCAGGCTTTCAGCGGGTGGGGCCTGCCTCCTGGAGAATGACGGCAAAGACCGAGTTCCCGGCAGTGCCGGCGAGGCCAGCTCTCGGGCCTGGGTCCCTCTGCCTCCTCGGCCCGAGAGTTCATCCATGCTGCTTCTGCTGCATTTCCTGTTGACTTATCAGACAGAAATTGGCCTACTGTATAAGAATCTTCCAGAAAACATAATGTATGAGAGATACACCCCTCATGTTTGTATGTTCTGAACCCGCAGCAAGAGGAGATGGATATGAGAAACGGCAGCTATCATGCACAGAGTATCCTACCTGGGTTACAACAGAGGACCCCTCATGGCCTCTTGCCTTCATCTTTTCCCTTCTCATCCAGTATTTTCATCAGCATTAAGTGTTTTTCAGATGCTGAAGTCCCAGTGCCTTTGAGTGGTCTACAAGTCCATGCAAGGCTGCCTGCCACTTAACCCCACCCCACCCCCCACCCTTCTTTTGACTTCTTCCTGATGTTGGATGCTTCAGGAAAGAAACCACCTGCTGTTCTCTGGACATGCTGTACTGTCTTGCCTCCAGGCCTTCAGACCTGCTCTTTTCTGCCTGCATCATCTTCCTCCGCCACCCTCCCCTCCCCCATATTCCCCACCTCCTACTCCTTCCTCAGGCCTCAATTTAAATACCATCTTCTTCAAGAAGTTTTTTCTGGGCTTGGGAGCTTTTTCTAGTGTTCCTGCAGCAGCACCCTCTTCGTGGCACATATCACACCCTATGCTAATAGCCTGTATACCTTCCATTTCTCCTACTGCCCTGGAAACCCCGGAAGGCAGGGACTGCCTTTTTCACCAGTGTTTGGCCCAAATGATAGAGAATCTGCCTGCAATGTGGGAGACCCAGGTTCGATCCCTGGGTCGGGAAGATCCACTGGACATGGGAATGGCTACCCACAACAGTATTCTTGTCTGGAGGATCCCATGGACAGAGGAGCCTGGCAGGCTACATTCATGGGTTCACAAAGAGTCGGACATGACCGAAGTGACATCACACACACAGATTTACATGTTAAAAGTATTTTATCTCCATTGCTACAGAAGTTAGTTATGGGGACTTATAAGACGCCACGCTCCTGATTCAGGGATCTGGATTCAGTCCCTGATCAGGGAGCTAGATTCCACCCGCAGCAACAAAGAGCTGGTGTAGCCAAGTAAATTTTCTTTAAAAAAGTTAATTGCAGGTGTAACTGAAGGAGGGTTCTATTAATACCAATTTAGCCTGAAAATAGAAAGGAATCCTTTTTCTTTAAGGAGTAGACTTGACAAAGGCAGGCGCAAGACCCAACTCCCCCAACCTCCCAGCAAGTTCTTGGAAGGGAAGCCATGATGGGAACAGGCACGCGGCTAGCCCTGGGCCTCACACTGGAGGGCACACGGCGTGTACTTCTGGGAGACCGAGTGGCTCTCCTCCATTTCTATTATGAGAAGCAAGAAGCAGTCCCACAAACTTGACATGTCATTATCCAAAAGAAGGGAGGTTACTGCCAGCACGAGTATGTCTCATGTCTGTCTGTTGGTCCTGTGGGAAGGTTTGAGGGCTTTGGCTCTGTTTTTACCAAATGTGAAAACTGTACCTAAATACATTAAGTTGGATTTGTGGGTGAAGGATAATAACTATTTTTCCCAAAGCATGTCTTTCATGATTCAGAGTGCCACTCTCCAGTTGACAGAAGGGCTAGTCAAGAATACCAATCATTTGCTTTTCATGGCAGCATTGTTTCATAAACACTCTGTCTCATAAAAGCTCAGTCTCCATTGGTTTCTGACTTCATTTCTGTACTTTAATAGAGAGCTATTATTATTCCAGATAAAGAAATGGAAACTTGGAGAGTTCTCCTGTCCTGTGCAGAGTCTCACAATCACAATGAAGGAGAAAGCTGGTCCACCATCTCCACCCACCCTTGGTGTTTGGGATGCTTTCTTTGGTTTACCATTGCTGTGTAACAAAGCACCCCAAAGCTAGTGGTGTTAAACTTGCATGGACAGCAAGGAGATCAAACTAGTCAATCTGAAAGGAAACTGGCCCTGAATATTCACTGAAAGAACTGTTGCTGAAGCTGCAATACTTTGGCCACCTGATACAAAGAGCCAACTCATTGGAAAAGACCCTGATGCTGGGAAAGATTGAAGGCAAAAGGAGAAGAGGCCACAGAGGATGAGATGATCAGATAGCATCACTGACTCAATGGACATGAATTTGAGCAAACACTGGGAGATAGTGAAGAACAGGAGTGCCTGGTGTACTATAGTTCATAGCGTCACAAAGAGTTGCATATGACTTAGTGATGGAACAACAACAAAGGCTCACAGATTCTGGGGGTCAGGAAAGCAGACAGGGTACAGAGGAGATAGTTTATCTCTGCTCCACCAAGTCTGAGCCCTCACCCGGGAAGGCTGGAGCAGCTAGGAATGACTCATGGGCTAAGGGCAGGAATCATCCAGAGCCTCTCAGACTTGAAGGCTGGGTTCAGCTGGGAATGTCAGCAGCTTGGCCTACACACCATCTCTCTGTACAACTTGCTTTCCTCACAATCTGGTGCTGGCTTCCATAGGAAGCTTCTGGAGAGCAGGTGTGTCACAAGAGTCGGGCAGAAGCTGGGTCTCCTTTCATACCCAGCTTCAGGAGTCAGGCAGCATCACTTCTGCTACATCCAACTGGCGATGACCCACTCACTCAGGCCAGCCCAGATTCTAGGGATGGGGCATCACACCTACCTCTTCTTGGAGGAGGGGCAAGGTCATATTCGTGTGGCTGGAAGCTTCTATAGCCATCTTCTGGAAAACACAGTTTGTCACAATGCTGGGATTAGTATTTTCCCCCACTAAAAATACCATTCTGAGTCAGATGGGGAGGAGAATGAATTTAATCTTGAGATTATTTTTGATGAGAGCATCCATTTGTTAATTTTCCAAGTATAGACATGTGCTATTGTTTCATGTTCCCAGGCCCATGACAGACACATTGTACATCTAATCAACTGCAGCACTATTTCTACTAAGTCCAGATAGGGCCCCAGACACCTCAATACAATGCACTGGACAAGAAATATTTATCAGTGGTAGTGAGAATGTCAATGAAAACTTATTCGCTACTTCTGAGGAATATACAAATGTTTAACTAACATTTGTGGGTATGAAAGCCTTTTTGAATATAGACCAGTCAATCTGTCAATTGATGCCCAATATGGAGAAAATTAGTAGTTACTGCTGAATAAGACTACTCCAAAATCATGACTGATTTTGGAAATAGTGCAAAACATGTTAGTAAAATAATTGTGCTGATGTTTTTTAAACTCAGTAGTGAATTAAAGTTTGATTTCACTAATTTAAGATCATGGTCCCAGCTTTTTTCTACACTGGCTTTTTCCATCTGCCACTTTTTTTTTCCATTTGCCACTTTGAGGCCTCACCTGTAGGAGTCCTCTGAATCTGACTCCACAACGGTATTGTCAAATAGGTAAATTTGCAGTAAACATGACATCTAGCAATCAGATTATTTCCTCAAATTGTGTAAGTCACTACTACTTATATATTTTAACCACCTTTTCAGTACCAGATACCACTTAATCACTTTATATATGCCATGTCATTGAATCCTTATCAGAATCCTAAAGGTGAGCATTTATTAATAGCTCTAGCTTTTGTAGGGCTTCCCTGGTGGGTCAGACAGTAAAGAATCTGCCTATAATACAGGAGATCTGGGTTTGATCCCTGGATTGGGAAGATCCCCTGGAGAAGGGAACGACTACCCACTCCAGTATTCTTGCCTGGAGAATTCTGGGGACAGAATCGCCTGGCGGGCTACAGTCCATGGGATTGCAAAGAGTCAGACACAACTGAAGCAGCTCAGCACATACAGATGTAATGCATTTAATAGCTATATTGAGCCCTGCTACGTGCTAGTCCCCGCTGTATACTAGAGATCACGTGCTGGTCAAGAACAAAGTCTTTAAACCAACAATGACAATTCCCCATGACGGGCACTAGGGGAAGGTATATATGCATGGAGAGCTGTGGGAATGGTGGGTCCAAGGTGCCTGCACACGGCACACAGCCCAGGGCCAGAATCAGCTTCCACCCAGAGCTGTTAGCAAAACACATCTCCATACGTGAGCTCACGGGGCCCACTGTCTCCCTCCGTGACACCTTGAGTGTCTGGCCTGGAAGGGTGCCATGGCTGTGGTTATTCTCCTGGCCTGTCGGGGCTGTCAAGGTCCTGCCTTTGTCTCTCAGGACAGCGGATGGGTATGTAGCACAAGGCAAATTTGCCTGCTCATTCCCTTAGTGTTTCTGGACTGCTGGTGTTTATTTTTTTGTCCTTCACAAAGATGTTGTATTGGACCTGTTTCTCTAAGTCAGATTATTATTTGAAGGACTTTCTGGTGGCTTGGACAGTAAAGAATTTGTCTGTAATGCAGGAGTCCCAGGTTCGATCCCCAGGTCAGGAAAGTCCCCTGGTGAAGGGAATGGCTACCCACTCCAGTATTCTTGCCTGGAGAAGTCCATGGACAGAGGAGCCTGGTGGACTACAGTCCATGCAGTTGCAGAGAGTCGACATAACCGAGTAACAGCCACTTTCAGAACCCAGTGCTATCAGTCCACGTTGCCAGCCTCACTGCTCCGGGCCATGGTGTGGGAAGGAATTCAGGTTTCTGGAGCCCCTCGTGCACTTCTCAATTTGGGATGGAGTCAGGAGAGCCTCCCACACCTACTGTCTGACTTGCGCCTGGTCAGCAAGAGGGCACAGGGGCTCTGTTAGGAGGCACCCAGGCTCCACAGGCCATATCACCTCCCCATGTGATGTCACAGACTGGGATGAAGACCAACCCAGAGCCTGTCCTGGTTCTTGTCTCCTTTTCTCCTGTTCCCTCTGTCCTGGTCCAGGAATGCAGGGTCAGGGCAAACTAACAAGGGCATAGCAGATGTGGGGTCATGCCAGAACATAGGCTCTCAAAGCCAGGCTGGGCCTAAAAGATGGAGAAAAATTGTCTCTGGGGGGGCAGCATAACTACAGGAAACCCCAAGCTAGGTTGAGAAGGAGACTGAAGTTCCAAGTCTGAGAAATGATGCAAACATCAAGGCTATGGTGGGTTCAGTTCAGCAATAGGTAGGAAGAGGAATCATGAGGACAAAAGTTACGAAGGCCAGAGGCAGATGGGGAAGGGGTCAGGAAGGGGTCAGGAATGCCCTGGTGGCCACCGGTCAGCTAAAGGTCCATGTGGTCATCACGGGGAAAAAGATGGCTGAAAACCTCAGCAAGGGACTGTGAACACATACTCAGCAGAAATTTTCTCTAAGTGCATCCTAGATTAAGGATCTCTAGAAAAGTGTGTGTTTGTTTTCTTCAGGTACTCCCCAAGGTTTGAGTTGTTTGAATTGCTTTAAAGTTGAAGATTTCAGGACCATGTACACAGAATGAATTTCAACCCCAAACCCACGAGAAGACTCGTATCTATATACTCATGAAGGTGACGGCTTTTTTTTCTACCTGGAGGCCATTTTTTCCCCTTGCCCATTATTTCACGATTTACTGAAATTCCCAGCTTTATGTGGGGTGTGGGTAGGGGTAGGAAGGTTCTCAGTTCTAATGCCCATCTCATTTAGAGCTAAAACTCTCTCTCCTTTTAGGGCTGTTAAAATGTAAGTTTCTTGGTTACCTAAGACTGGAAGAACTTACAACGGAAAGTAGCTTCAGCTACTCAATGCTCCAGTCTTCAATTTCCTCCTTGTCTTTGACTCCTAAAGATTTTCTCATACGCAGTTCTACTCTGCATTTAAAAGGATCTTTGTGGGACTTCCCTGGTGGTCCAGTGGCTAAGACTCTGTGCTCCCAATGCAGGGGCCCTGGGTTTGCTCCCTGCCCAGGGAACTAGATCCCACATCTAATGAGTTTTCATTGAAACTAAGACCTAGTTCAGTCAAATAAATAAATAAAAAGAAAATATATATTAAAAAAAAATAAAAGGATCTTTGCTATGGTTTATTGAGCATTTCTAGATAATGTCTATGTTGTAGGGAGATGTTTTAGTTTGCCTAGAATCTGAAGTCCTTTCTGCTTCTACCCCTTTATTTCCATTTCAGTCTTATAATAGCCAGTGTGGTCTTCTAAGAAATAAATCTTATCTTGTTTTTCACTTGCATATAGCCTATCAGTGGTTTCTTACAACTTTTTGTTAATTATGATGGTATTTTGTCCATATTTTTATAAATCCCACATTTCCCCCCACTTTTCTTCTATAAGTAGTACCACTTTTCTTGGGGGAGTCTCCTCCCGTATTCCATATAGCTCCAAGGCTATCAGTCACGATGCCTCCCTTTCTCCTTTCTTCACCCTCCACCCTCATTCCAGCTACAGTGGTAGAAATATGACCCAGGTTAGGCTAATCATTGCACTGCCTCCCAGTGGACCTAGTGATAGGTCTAATGAATCCAGTGGTTCTGGTGTGTGAGCAAAGCTGAGCCAGCTGTCTTTCCCTGATTTTTCTTTTCAAAATGGAGATGGAGGGATAACTTTCTCTTCCTTTTGGACTGTAAATTATAAAGATATAGGTAGGTATGGTGAATATCAATTACTATTTTCCTACCAGATTGACAGAATATGTCACTGCAGGAGAAAATTAGGCCAACTAGCAAGAAATGCAGAAACAAGCAAAGACAATTAACTCATTGAAAAGAAAGTCTTGATAATACTGTTTGAATTCCTGGATCCAGCCATACCTGAAGCTTTAATGCCAGACTTCCCAAATATATGAACCAAAAAGTTGCCTTTTCAGCTTAAGCTAATTTGCATTAAGTCTTTGTCATATGTAACAAAAAGAGATTTGGCCAATATCCTTCACATGACATTCTAAGGCCCTGTGTGGTTTGCTGCTGCTGCTGAGTCACCTCAGTCGTGTCCGACTCTGTGTGACCCCATAGACGGCAGCCCACCAGGCTGCCCTGTCTCTGGGATTCTCCAGGCAAGAACACTGGAATGGGCTGCCATTTCCTTCTCCAATGCATGAAAGTGAAAAGTGAAAGTGAAGTCGCTCAGGCATGTCCGACTCCTAGCGACCCCATGGACTGCAGCCTTCCAGGCTCCTCCATCCATGGGATTTTCCAGGCAAGAGTGCTGGAGTGGGGTGCCACTGCCTTCTTCTGCAATCTCACTTCAAACCACTTTCTTTCTCTCTCTCTCTCCATCAGCACAGAGCTTCTAATTCTTCAAATGTACCAGGCTTCTTCCTGTGTTAGGGCCTTCACACATGTTCTCCCAAATCACTTTGCTGACTAATTCCTACAGATCTTTCAGGAGTCTGCATATAGATTATATCCTTAGGCAAGGCTTTCCTGACTAATTGACCAGGTCAGAGTCCTCCTCTCCCCTTCCACACTGTGTACTCCTACGGCATCCTGTGCTTTTCCTTCTAAACACTCATCACAGTAATAATGTATAAATTCCTCACTTACAATAGGACAATTCCTTGTTTATTGCTCAGCCTCTCCACTAAACTATAAAATTCATGAAGTTAGGGACCATTTGCCTTGATACACTGATTACATATTCAGGGCCAACCACAATGCTTGGCACAAATTAGGGACACTAAATGTTTGTTTGGCTTCCCTGGTGGCTCAGCTGGTAAAGAATCCACCTGCAATGTGGGAGACCTGGGTTCGATGCCTGGCTTAGGAAGATCCTCTGGAGAAGGGAATGGTTACCCACCCCAGTATTCTGGCCTGGAGAATTCCATGAACTGTATAGTCCATGGGGTCACAAAGAGTCAGACAAGACTGAGCAACTTTCACTCACTCAAAGATTTGTTGAATTTTTAAAAAATGAAACAAATGGGCCAGCGTTTGACTTGGAAGCCCATACTTTCCATCTCTGTGGGCTTTATGAACTAATAAATAAACATTGGCAATCCAGATTTGTAATGTGACCACAGAAGTCTCCCTGGGGAAGCAGAGAAACTAACGTATAATTTAGTCAGGTATTCTGAGCTGGATTTCTGCCTGGTCAGACCAGATGGACTCCCAGGAGATGGCAGTATTGTACAGTCTCTGACTCACCAAGCCTCCCAAACTCACTTCTCTGAGGCCCTGGGAGCCACCAAGCTTAGCCTTGACACCTTCTGCCCCAGAAGCCAAAGTTCCTGAGCCTTTGAAAGCAGCTCAGAAGCAGAGCCTTTGTTTCAGTAACTGGCAGTCTCCCGATTCAAGATAAACAATCCCTGATGGATCCACTGATCTGGTTTTTGTCCTCTGTTCAAGCATCCATCTTTCTCAGAGTGGCTCAAAGGGGGCCTTTATGTTCTACAATCTCAGGTCACAGAGTTGGTACCTCTTTTGGCTGCGGAAGATTCTCCCTTCTCCTAATTTCTCTCAATTCCAGAGGTTGCTACTGAAGGAGCGAAACAGCCCAGCTACCAACATGGACCCACAGGTGGACAGTCCTCTGTTCACTTATTGGGAGATACAGGACACATACATCGCCTTCTCTCAAGGAGACAGTAGTAATATCTCCTTCTCAGTCTTGTTCGGGTGATGGAGCCAGCAGTGTGGGGACTGCCTGGAGCATAGTCAGTGGCCAGTGAACATCAGTTCCTCTTCTCTGTCCTCCTCTGCCTCCCAGTCGCATCACCATGGGGTGACCATGTGCACCAGAAAAAAAGGCGAGAAGGCCTCTTTAGCAGGTTTTTACTGGCAAATGTCTAAAAACACCAAGCTTCTTGACTTCCCCCCAAGCACCTACCTATCCCCAATGTGACAGTAAAGTCAGATTAATAAATACCCCTGGACACTGGAACATGCTGGCGTCAGATAATCCATATCACTGGTCCTATCCAGGTGAGCCTTGCTTCTGCTGCTTGCAGCCGTAGGGAACCGGGTGCTCCTGGGAATCCTGAGATCCACCCTGGCCCAGAGGCCTTGGCTCCCTTTCAATTCATTTCTTTCTTTTGTGGTGGAGCATCTGGGCCATAGCGCTGGAAGTGTTTTGGCCCTGATGCTGGGGCCCTTATCTCCATGCTGTGCGAGCGCCATTCCTGCCATGTCAGAACCCATTAGAGGCCACTTTGCTGAGGCTTTTGAAGGAGTAATCGGTTTGTAGAGGGAAGGGGCTGTGCCAAGCCAGGCCAGATGGAGTAAGTAATGAAGGCCCCAGATTAATCTCACTTGTCTCTTTTTTCTTTTTTCTAATATGAAGGCTCAACCCAAGAGCTTGGCAGTCTCAAGACAAATTATACTTGTCAGCTTCAAAGCATAAGTTCCCTTCCAAGTCAGAATGTTTGCACTTTCCCTCTCCCTCTCCCTGTCTCCTTTTCCTCTCTTTTAAAATAAAAAACTGGAGTAAAAAAATGGGGCGCATATGAAATGTTGTGACATTTTTGTATCATTGTAATAATAAAAGCATCTATTGAGCATTTAACTATGTAGCAGGCAACATATCGCATCCTCTACATGCATTCCACTCATTTATTTCTCACCATAACCCTATAAAATAGGAATAGATTAATATCCCCATTTTACAGATTAGGAAACCAAGGTTCAGAGAGGATGACGGACTTAAAGTCTAAGTTAGGGAACTGTGGAGCAAGGACTCAAACATAGGGTTGTGTTATTCCAACCACTACACTTTACACACTCTTTAGTCTTAAGAGCTGCTAATCTCTCTTGTGTAAGTCTTTGTCTGAAGGGAGAGCCTAGCTCTGAAGCCAAGAACACAGTTTCTTGCCCGTTTCCATTGTACTGAAGGAAACTGATGAAGCTATTTGCAGGACAGGCCTGAGATGAAGACACAGAGAAAGGACTTGTGGACCCAGGGGGGCAAGAGAGGGTGTGACGAACTGAGAGAGTAGCATTGGAATATATGCATTACCATATGTAAACAGATAGCTAGTGGGAAGTTGCTGTATAGCATGGGACACAGCCCAGGGCTCTATGAGGAGTGGAGTAGAGGGGTGGGATGGGGCAGAGGCAGGAGGAAGTTTCAAGAGGGAGAGGGTATATGGATACTTATGGCTGATTCACGTTGTTGTATGGCAGAAACCAACACAACATTGTAAAGCAAATACCCTCCAATTAAAAATAAATTTAAAAAACTCTTCCTGGAGTCTTGGGCCGAAAGCAAGATATGACAACTGGTTTCCCAAAGAAGCATTTCCTGAGGTATACATTATAGAATCCTAGTCTTTGACATATATGGGAACACAGATCCTGTGAATAAATAAATTTGGGAACCACTACTTACATCAGTCTCTCCTAGAGTCACAAGGCATGTGAGCAGGCACAAAGTCCTAAAAGTAAGAAAACTTGAAGAATTTTGTTCTGCTCACTTGTTTCCCCAAATTATTTGGCCCAGTTAGTTTCTCAAGGCATACCTAGAAAGAAGACATCAGATCAGATCAGATCAGTCGCTCAGTCGTGTCCGATTCTTTGCGACCCCATGAACTGCAGCACACCAGGCCTCCCTATCCATCACCAGCTCTCGGAGGTCATTCAGACTCACATTCATCGAGTCAGTGATGCCATCCAGCCATCTCATCCTCTGTCGTCCCCTTCTCCTCCTGCCCCCAATCCCTCCCAGCATCAGAGTCTTCTCCAATGAGTCAACTCTTCGCATGAGGTGGCCAAAATACTGGAGTTTCCGCTTCAACATCATTCCTTCCAAAGAAATCCATACAGATGGCAAAAAAACACATGAAAAGATGCTCAACATCACTAATTCTTGGAGCAATGCAAATCAAAACTACACTGAGCTATCACCTCACACCAGTCAGAGTGGCCATCATCACCCCAGCATTGCCTGACTTTCACTCTGACCTTTGCAGGCTTTGGGCACAGCCAGCGGTACTGTCAGAAGCCCTGACAGATCCTCCTGGAGGAAGTCCATTCAGGCTTCCTCTCCTGCTTCATAGAGACCCACCCCCTGTCACTTGTTCTTCTTCCTGTCTTTCTGACCCCTGTGATTCCAGAGACCCCAGCTCCTGACATTGAGTTCAGACCACTTTTCTTGGGGAGCTTGAGGATGCGTGTCTGTGGGACCCAGACCCTCTGTAGGACCCAGCTGCAACATCTTCCATTACTTGTCTCCCCACAGGCTGATGCAGAGGCACTTCCGAAAGGAGGATCACAATAGCTGATTCCAAAACCATCTTTTTGGGAAATCTTAAGTCTTGTTCTTACATGGAGACCTAGGCATTCTAATGATCTTAACTGGCAGGGTGAGGTAATTATTATTATCACAGTTATTATTATTTTATTACTATTATTATTATATTATTATTATTATTAGCAATTATTGCAGAGAAGGCAATGGCACCCCACTCCAGTACTCTTGCCTGGAAAAATCCCATGGATGGAGGAGCCTGGTAGGCTCCAGTCCATGGGGTCTCTAAGAGTCGTACATGACTGAACGACTTCACTTTCACTTTTCACTTTCATGCATTGGAGAAGGAAATGGCAACCCATTCCAGTGTTCTTGCCTGGAGAATCCCAGGGACAGGGGAGCCTGATGGGCTGCTGTCTATGGGGTTGCACAGAGTTGGACACGACTGAAGTGACTTAGCATCAGTAGCAGCAGCAATTATTGAGTGGCTGCCATGTGCACCTTGCTGTATTTGGGATACGTGGAATGCACTCAGGCTGCTGAACACCAGCTGATCCCTGTTTTTCTAGATAATCCTTTCTTAAAGGTCACTGAGAAATCAATTGACTTTTTTCCCTCCTTCTTTCCTCCTTTCCTTCCTCTTTGGTCATCAAATATGTACGTGCCAATTGAGGATGTAGTGGTGAGCAAGGAAGGACGTGGTCTTCATCTTTGAGGAAGCTCAGTTTGGGGAGGGAGAAAGAAGGACAGTTACAGTTCAGTGAAGGAGGCCTGGGGCTAGGGGAGAAGGAAGGCATGGAGGGAAGGGTGACATTGCCAGGAAGCAGACACAGGTTGATCCTGACCTAGGTCCCCACCCCTTCTCCCTAGGAATAAGTTACATCTATTCAAGAGCAGGACATCCTAGAATACGAGGGTGAGGTTTAAGCACCCACCTGCACCCCAGAGACCAAGACAGAGGGCATGAGAAGGTAAGAGAAGCAAGGACACGTTGGCCGCATTGTACCTCCCCCAGCACAAGGATTGCTCCCCGCTGAGACTCCGGTCCTCCCATGGGAAATGGGAAACCAGGGCAGCAGCCCTCCCAGCCCTGTGGGTCACTGACATTGTGGGAGCCCCTGTTCTGATCTCACACCAGTGGAGACTGCAGGGGTGTCTGCGGGGCTCGGCCACTGTCCGCATCCTGTGCTCTGAGTAAATCCGCTTGTGCCCCCGCACTGTGGTCAACTCTGGTTGCAACGACCGCAGCCTACGGGGACCTTGTGGATAGATGCGATTCTTTCCCATTCCTAATCCTCTGATTTTTCATTAAGTAAACAACAGCTGTGTTCAGATTTCAAAGTGACTCTATCTCTGAAGTCTCTGGTTTTGAAGTCCTGCTCTGTTAAACTATCTTTCAAATTTAAGAAGCTTGGTGGTTCCAAATTCTGGTCTCTGGACTGTCATATGTTTGTTTAGAAGTTTTAATTAGCACGCATCAATTTAGACTACTTCGGTCTCCTTGAAAGTGATTTTGATAAATATTAAGTCTTGCTTGTTACGTAGGCTCCTGGCCACACCAAAAAGCCCCAGGTTAATCAGCCTCATTGTATGTACTTATTTTGAAAATTTCTTTACCTTTTATTGAATGCCAGGCACGATGTTAAGAGCTTTATATGGACTGGTTCATTTATCCTTTTGAAGAATGATATAAGGTATTCATTCTTATTATATAGATGAAGAAACCAAGGCCCAGAGAAGTTAAGAAACTTTACCAAAGTCATACAACTAGGAAATAGTGAAATACAAATTGAAATTAAGGTCTTTGATCTTATCTACCTTAACTACCTTTGATCTTAACTCTTAATTCTTAAGACACATGAAACCCTCCTGGTAATATGTTTACAGACTCTCTGAGCTGACCCATTTGAGAGACAACATTGGTTTTTAAATTGAAATCTTTGTGTGCATATTAAAAATCATTCCCATCTCTGTATTTATGTTTTATAAGGGACTATCATGTCTTATATGTAATGTCATCCATCCATCCATTCCTTCACCTGCCCATTAGCTCACCTTTCCATCCTTCCTTCCTTTAACCACCCAACTTCTGACCCACCTGTTCATCCACTCATCCACCTACCCACTTACTCATCTACGTACCCCTCCCTCCCTCCCTCCCTCCATCCACCTACCCATCTATCCATCCATTCATCCTACAGCTTTCCACATAGCAGACTCTATTCTAGATGCTGAACACCCCCGGACACATCACCTCCATATTGTTTCCCATGCTCAAAGTGACTTCCCTCTTCCTCTCAGCCCATCCAAACGCAGCCCAGCTCTCATAGCCAATTCAAATCCTTTATTTCCCTTAAAGGTGGCACTCACTACACTCATCCACATGAACTCAGTCGAACTTTCAGTTGCATCTAATACCGAAGAACACAAGACCTAGAATTTGACAGACATGAACTGAAATCCCAGCTCTGCCTCCTCCATAGCTATGGAACCAAATTGTTTTTTTTGAGCCTCTGGCTTTCTTGTTTGTGAAATGGAAATAATGATAATAAGAATAGTAATAATGATAATATCTACCTCATAAGTTTGTTGGATGATTAACTGAGAAACTGAATGTAAATTATATAGTATTGGTCATAGCAAACACCCTCTTCCAACAACATAAGAGAAGACTCTACACAAGGACATCACCAGATGGTCAACACCGAAATCAGATTGATTATATTCTTCGCAGCCAAAGATGGAGAAGCTCTATATGGTCAACAAAAACAAGACCGGGAGCTGACTGTGGCTCAGACCATGAACTCCTTATTGCCAAATTCAGACTGAAATTGAAGAAAGTAGGGAAAACCACTAGATCATTCAGGTATGACCTAAATCAAATCCCTTATGATTATACAGTGGAAGTGAGAAATAGATTTAAGGGCCTACATCTGATAGATAGAGTGCCTGATGAACTGTGGACTGAGGTTTGTGACATTGTACAGGAGACAGGGATCAAGACCATCCCCATGGAAAAGAAATGCAAAAAAGCAAAATGGCTGTCTGGGGAGGACTTACAAATAGCTGTGAGAAGAAGAGAAGTGAAAAGCAAAGGAGAAAAGGAAAGATATAAGCATCTGAATGCAGAGTTCCAAAGAATAGCAAGAAGAGATAAGAAAGCCTTCCTCAGTGATCAATGCAAAGAAACAGAGGAAAACAACAGAATGGGAAAGACTAGAGATCTCTTCAAGAAAATGAGAGATACCAAGGGAACATTTCATGCAAAGATGGGCTCGATAAAGGACAGAAATGGTATGGACCTAAGAGAAGCAGAAGATATTAAGAAGAGGTGGCAAGAATACACAGAAGAGCTGTTTTTAAAAAAGATCTTCATGACCCAGATAATCACTATGGTGTGATCACTCATCTAGAGACAGACATCCTGGAATGTGAACTCAACTGGACCTTAGAAAGCATCACTACGAACAAAGCTAGTGGAGGTGATGGAATTCCAGTTGAGCTATTCCAAATCCTGAAAGATGATGCTGTGAAAGTGCTGCACTCAATATGCCAGCAAATGTGGGAAACTCAGCAGTGGCCACAGGACTGGAAAAGGTCAGTTTTCATCCCAATCCCAAAGAAAGGCAATGCCAAAGAATGCTCAAACTACTGCACAATTGCACTCATCTCACACCCTAGTAAAGTAAAGCTCAAAATTCTCCAAGCCAGGCTTCAGCAATACGTGAACCATGAACTTCCTGATGTTCAAGCTGGTTTTAGAAAAAGCAGAGGAACCAGAGATCAACTTGCCAACATCCGCTGGATCATGGAAAAAGCAAGAGAGTTCCAGAAAAACATCTATTTCTGCTTTATTGACTATGCCAAAGCCTTTGACTGTGTGGATCACAATCAACTGTGGAAAATTCTGAAACAGATGGGAATACCAGACCACCTGATCTGCCTCTTGAGAAATCTGTATGCAGGTCAGGAAGCAACAGTTAGAACTGGACATGAAACAACAGACTGATTCCAAATAGGAAAAGGAGTATGTAAAGGCTGTATATTGTCACCGTGCTTATTTAACTTATATGCAGAGTACATCATGAGAAACACTGGACTGGAAGAAACACAAGCTGGAGTCAAGATTGCTGGGAGAAATATCAATAACCTCAGATATGCAGATGACACCACCCTTATGGCAGAAAGTGAAGAGGAACTAAAGAGCCTCTTGATGAAAGTGAAAGTGGAGAGTGAAAAAATTGGCTTAAAGCTCAACATTCAGAAAACGAAGATCATGGCATCTGGTCCCATCACTTCATGGGAAATAGATGGGGAAACAGTGGAACAGTGTCAGACTTTATTTCTCTGGGCTCCAAAATCACTGCAGATGGTGACTGCAGCCATGAAATTAAAAGACACTTACTCCTTGGAAGGAAGTTATGACCAACCTAGATAGCATATTCAAAAGCAGAGACATTACTTTGCCTTTAAAAAAGGTCTGTCTAGTCAAGGCTATGGTTTTTCCTGTGGTCATGTATGGATGTGAGAGTTGAACTGTGAAGAAGGCTGAGCGCCGAAGAATTGATGCTTTTGAACTGTGGTGTTGGAGAAGACTCTTGAGAGTCCCTTGGTCTGCAAGGAGATCTAACCAATCCATTCTGAAGGAGATCAGCCCTGGGATTTCTTTGGAAGGAATGATGCTGAAGTGGAAACTCCAGTACTTTGGCCACCTCATGCAAAGAGTTGACTCATTGGAGAAGACTCTGATGCTGGGAGGGATTGGGGGCAGGAGGAGAAGGGGATGACAGAGGGTGAGATGACTGGATGGCATCACTGACTCGATGGACGTGAGTCTGAGTGAACTCCAGGAGTTGGTGATGGACAGGGAGGCCTGACGTGCTGCGATTCATGGGGTCGCAAAGAGTTGGACATGACTGAGTGACTGAACTGAACTGAATATGTTTTTTCTTCTCATAGCCACGTTGCCCCTCCCACTCCAAAAATTGAACCAATGGATTGTACTGCAGCCATCAGATTCAGGCTATCATTGAGTATAATCAATTTAATTAAATTCTAATTAATTTAATTAGTTTTAAATTAGCTGTTTAATGCATTTGAATCATTTCCTTGGTAGGACACTTATAAATTTATTCCAGCACTTAGACCACATCTTGGACATCTTCAGCATCCTTCCCCTGCATGTGGTTTCATTTGGTGCTAGGGGCATTGTAGATGTGGAGAAGGAAATGGCAACCCACTCCAGTGTTCTTGCCTGGAGAATCCCAGGGACAGGGAAGCCTGGTGGGCTGCCGTCTGTGGGGTCGCACAGAGTCGGACACGACTGAAGCGACTTAGCAGCAGTAGCAGCAGCATAGTAGATGCTCCATAAAAAACTGTCAGGTCAAACTGAGTTAATGTTTCACCCACTTCTCTTCGTTGTCAATCAGGAACACTCAGGAAGTCCTCAAGAGCCTGCTGCAGGCCAGGGCTCCCATGAGCCTACTTGCACTGTAGCCCCAGCAAGACTGTTTACATGCTGGGGTTCTCTCCCTTACTGTGACTTCCAGATCACTCCCACCTAGGGTGTGAAAGGAGTATGGACAGGGTGGAGAGGAAGGCAGCTGCAGAAGCTGTGACCTAAGTCTGGGTGACATGAAGTAGGGCTCATCTTAGCTTCTGGCCCTGAAGCCACCAAACTTTTGCCAAATGGGCTCTTAATGCTGAGAGATAAGGGCGCCAAAGGAGTCTCAAAGAGTTAGACATGACTGAGCGACTAAGCACAGGCACAGCACAAGGGTGCCAGAGGGAAGACGGTGCAGACGGTGAGGGTGGATGGAGGTGAAGGAGAGGGCAGGCAGACAGCGGCCAGCCAGGAGTTCTTACACAGAGTTCTAAGATGTGACTGGACCAATTTGGCAAAATATAAATGGTCCTGACACATATACACTATTGATAATATAAAATAGAGTACAGACTTCCGGTTAAGATGGCGGAGGATTAGGACGGGGAATACGCTTTCTCCTCCACAAATTCATCAAAGCGACATCTGGGCGCCGAGTAAATTCCACAAACAGCTTTGGAGTGCTGGCGGAGGACGTCGGACACCCAGAAAAGCAACTCACTGCCTTCTAAAGGAGGTAGGAAAGAATATAGAAGCCAGAGAGAGACAAAGAGGGAGGGGCGGACCTCTGTCTGGGGAAGGGAGTCTTAAAAAGAGAAGTTTCCAAACACCAGGAAACACTCTCCCTGCGGAATCTGAGCCGAACCTGGGAAACACGGAGACTATCATAACAGGGAGGAGAACAGTTGAGCAATTAGAACCCACAGACTTCGGGCCCTGCAGTAACTTCCGCAGCGGAGAAGCATCGCTGCAAACGCCCGCATCTGCCATTGGGGAGCCAGGGCTGGGCAGGGAGACGCCTTGGCTGTTCCCACGCAGGACGCTCCCCTGCCAGCCGCTCCCCCGAGGGACGCTCCCCCGCGGGACTCTCCCCCACTGGACGCTCCCCCCGCCGGCCACTCCCGCGCAGGTGTGCCCCCGCCCGCTGTGCCCGGCGGCTCCCACGAGGGCCACCCCACCCCCCTCCCCCACCCGCCCGCCATTCCCGTCGCCGGCCCCTCCCCCTCTGCAGGCCGCGGCGCAGACTGCGTTCGCCTGATTGTCTGGAGTGCTGCCTAATTGGAGTAGTTTGGGCCGGCAGTCCAGATTGTGCAGCGCCAACCACACGAGTGGCCGGCCTTGGCCCAGAACACCGCCAAACTGTGCACAGAACAAAGGACTATACAGACCAACTACAGAGAAAGGGGCCTATAGATCTTGAGAAATTTAAGCCGGAACAAGGAACTAGCCGAAAATGAACTGAACCCACAACAATAATAGAGAAACTCTTATATATATTGTTACTATTTTTACCACCATTATTTCCTTTTTTTTTCTTTTTTTAATATTTTTTTAAAATTTTTATTATTTTTTAATTGGAAAAAGGAAAACAAAAATTTTTTTTTTCCTTTTAATTTTTTTTGTTGCTGTTTGTTTTGTTTTGTTTCTTTTATTTTTATTTTTTTTATCCTCTAGTACTTCATTAATCTCCACCTTTAGATATAACTTTTGCGACCCTGTTTTTTTTTTTTTTTTTTTTTTTTCCTTTTTGTCCTTTACTTTTTTCCTTTCCTTTTTTCTTTTCTTTACTGATTACTGACTAGATCTGGCTCTCTCCTTCACACTCCCTCCTTTTATCCTCCTGACCACCTCTGTCTCCTTCCTCCCTTTTTCCTTCTCTGTATAACTCCGTGAACATCTCTGAGCAGTCCAGTTGTGGAATGCATTATAGAAGAAGAAGTTTTTGAGACTACTGTAAAAATAAGACCGATAACTGGAACCAGGAGGCTTAAGTCCATACCCTGATCCCACGAAACATTAATTGACAGGAGCTCATCAAAAGCCTCCATACCTACACTGAAACCAAGCATCACACAAAGACCAGCAAGTTCCACGACAAGACATACCAAGCAAATTCTCCAGAAAAACAAGAACACAGCCCTGAGCTCCAATACACAGGCTACACAAAGCGACCCCAAAATCATAGACATCTCATAACTCACTACTAGACACTCCACTGCACCCCAGAGAAAAGAAATCCAGCCCCACCCACCAGAACACTGATACAAGCTTCCATAAACAAGAAACCTCGACAAGCCACCGGTACAAACCCACATACAGTGCAGAAACGCCACAATAAAGAGAACTCCACAGACTACCAGAATACAGTAAAGACACCCTAAACTCAGCAATTTAAACTAGATGAAGAGACAGAAGAATTCCCAGTAGGTAAAGGAACAGGATAAATGCCCACCAAACCAAACAAAAGAGGAAGAAATAGAGAACCTACCTGATAAAGAATTCCGAATAATGATAGTGAAATTAATCCAAAATCTGGAAAGCAAAATGGAATCATGGATAAATAGCCTGGAGAAAAGCATTGAGAAGATGCAAGAAAGATTTAACAAGGACCTAGAAGAAATAAAAAAGAATCAATATATAATGAATAATGCAATAAATGAGATCCAAAACACTCTGGAGGCAACAAATAGTAGAATAACAGAGGCAGAAGATAGAAGTAGCGAATTAGAAGATAGAATGGCAGAATTAAATGAATCAGAGGAGAAAAAAGAAAAACGAATTAAAAGAAATGAGGACAATCTCAGAGACCTCCAGGACAATTTTAAACGTTACAATATTCGAATCATAGGAGTCCCAGAAGAAGAAGACAAAAAGAAAGACCATGAGAAGATACTAGAGGAGATAATAGTTGAAAACTTCCCTAAAATGGGGAAGGAAATAATCACTCAAGTCCAAGAAACCCAGAGAGTCCCAAACAGGATAAACCCAAGGCGAAACACCCCAAGACACATATTAATCAAATTAACAAAGATCAAACACAAAGAACAAATATTAAAAGCAGCAAGGGAAAAACAACAAATAACACACAAGGGAATTCCCATAAGGACAACAGCTGATCTTTCAATAGAAACTCTCCAAGCCAGGAGGGAATGGCAAGACATACTTAAAGTGATGAAAGAAAAGAACCTACAGCCCAGATTATTGTACCCAGCAAGGATCTCATTCAAATATGAAGGAGAAATCAAAAGCTTTACAGACAAGCAAAAGCTGAGAGAATTCAGCACCACCAAACCAGCTCTCCAACAAATACTAAAGGACATTCTCTAGACAGGAAACACAAAAAGGATATATAAATTCAAACCCAAAACAACAAAGTAAATGGCAACGGGATCATATGTATCATTAATTACCTTAAATGTAAATGCGTTGAATGCCCCAACCAAAAGACAGAGACTGGCTGAATGGATACAAAAACAAGACCCCTCCATATGTTGTATACAAGAAACCCACCTCAAAACAGGGGACACATACAGACTGAAAGTCAAGGGCTGGAAAAAGATTTTCCAGGCAAATAGAGACCAAAAGAAAACAGGAGTAGCAATACTCATATCAGATAAAATAGACTTTAAAACAAAGGATGTGAAAAGAGACAAAGAAGGTCACTACCTAATGATCAAAGGATCAATCCAAGAAGAAGATATAACAATTATAAATATATATGCACCCAACTTAGGAGCACCGCAATATATAAGACAAATACTAACAAGTATGAAAGGAGAAATCAACAATAACACAATAATAGTGGGAGACTTTAATACCCCACTCACACCAATGGATAGATCAACTAAACAGAAAATTAACAAGGAAACACAAACTTTAAACGATACAATAGACCAGTTAGAACTAATTGATATCTATAGGACATTTCATCCCAAAACAATGAATTTCACCTTTTTCTCAAGTGCACACGGAACCTTCTCCAGGATAGACCACATCCTAGGCCATAAATCTAGCCTTGGTAAGTTCAGAAAAATTGAAATCATCCCAAGCATTTTTTCTGACCACAATGTAGTAAGAGTAAATCTCAATAACAGGAGAAAAACTATTAAAAAGTCCAATATATGGAGGCTGAACAACACACTCCTGAATAACCAACAAATCACAGAAGAAATCAAAAAAGAAATCTAATTCTGCATAGAAACAAATGAAAATGAAAACACAACAACCCAAAACCTGTGGGACACTGTAAAAGCAGTCAAAAAAAAAAAAAAAAAAGAATGTCTTAAAGGTGATATCCGTTGCTAAACTGCTAAACTCCATTGTAAACTGCTGCGTGTAGCAAGCTTGCTGAAAATACAAAGCTTATGTGCAATATAAAAAAAATAATAATAAAATAAAATAGAGTACAAACTGTAGGGCACAAATAATTCTACTTAATGCACTACGGTGACTTGAATGAGAAGGAAGTCCAAAAGGGAGGGTATATATGTATATGTATAACATTGTAAAGCAGCTCTACTCCAATAAAAATTAATTTAAAATAAATAAATAAATAGGTCCTGCTACCCCTGAAAGTGAAAAGCAAACGTGTTAGTCACTCAGTCGTGTCCAACTCTTTTGGACTGTGGCCCACCAGGCTCCTCTGTCCATGGGATTCCTTCCCTAGAGGATCTTCCTGACCCAGGGATCAAACCTGGGTCTCTTGCATTGTGGGCAGATTTTTTTACTGTCTGAGCCACCAGGGAAGACCTTGCTCTCCCGGAGGAGTTGGCTTCTATCACTGGGAATGAAAAGTACTCTCTGTTAGCCCCAGCCAATCTCTGGAATTTTTGTGAAACTCACAGTTGCTCACACTCTGATGAAGTTCTAAAAACCATAGAATGAATGCATGGTTCGTGCTCTTTACTGGGAGTGTATGACTCATTCTATCATCTAACTTTAAAAATCCTCTAAAGTGGCTCCTTAAGAAGTCTACTTCGGGAAGTCAGCATAGAAAACTGGAGACAGAACCCGGATTCTGAAAGGTGGGAATTTTTGTCCAAGTTTTCCTCAAGGTTGATTCTGCTTCAGCCAGTCGACAAGAACTAGCAATTAAGTTGTATCTGTAAATAGTGCTTTTTCGTAGGAAATTAGTATTTATTCATAACATGTATCCATAGGAAGTCGCCGGCTTCACTTAATAACTGTTGAATAAATAATCAGAGAAGAGAGATTGGAAGGCGCAGCAAGTGACTGCTGCCTGAATGTGTCCCCGAGGGAGGGATGTGAGCTTTGTGTACACCTGGCCCTGACTGGGGTTTCCTCAGAGGCCGACTCCAAGACCAGGAAAGTGTAGACAGTTTATTTAGGGGTGGGGTGGAGTTCGGGGGAGTGAGATAGGGAAGGAAAGAAAATGAAGGGGGAATGTGTTTTCAATCACCTTACCCTTGTGGAAAACTGAAGCCTGACCTGACTGGGGTCTCCTCAGTGTAGAATACCGGCCTTTGGGTTCCTGTCCCAACGGCCGGGGGAACTGGAGTATTTATACACCAACTGTCACAATTCACCAGTAGAGTGCTGGCCTGTTGAAGGGTGGATTCTATGACTTGTCTGTCTTGCCTTATAACATGCAGAGCAGTTTTCCTCCTAAAAAGCAAACGAACAAAGAAAAAACCCTAAGGCAAAAAGATGCAAATGTTGAGTGTCTGTGTGGCTGCTCACTCTGAGATGGGAAGGCCTGAGGGGATATAGGTGGGCAGCATCTGTCACCCTAAGGCAAGGGTTCCCAACCTCTGGGCTGCGGACTGGTACCTCCTGTCAGATTAGTGGCGGCGTTAGGTTAGAAATAAAGTGCACAATAAGAGTAATGTGCTTGAATCATCCTGAAACCAACCCTCCACCTCCAGTCCATAGAAAAATTGCCTTCCACAAGACGAGTCCTTGGTGACACAAAGGTTGGGGACCGCTGCCCTGAGGTGTTGCCAGACCTCAGGCAGTGCCTGGCCATAGCTGACACTCAGTATTTTCCCACTAAATTAATGAATCCACAGCTGCACCCATTTGAGAAAGGCCACAGCAAAGGTGAAGAGGCAACCCACAGGCGTAGCAGGCAATGGCAGGGCACCCTGGTGCGGTAACTTCTCCACACCTCAGGCATTTGGTACAACTCTAAGAAGACTTTGATTGGAGGACTTGGTCCTCCATTGTGGTGGAGATGAAGAGAAGACTTGAAAATTCTAGAACAGCTCAAGCGGGAGGGGCAAAAGGATACCTAGGGCCTCGGTGCTTCCCACAGGTCTCCAGGAAGTGCTGCCAGACCGATGCCGTGTTGTATCCTAGACCCAGAACTAGAAGGAGTCTCTGACTTAGGAACCAAACCGCTTGATGTGGGAGGCAATGTGTTTTATCAAATCAGAATTGGATGATGGAAGAGATACAGTGGGGGTGGGGCCAGGAGAAGCAAGGGGGTTGGGATGGAAGCCTCAAAGCTTGGGTGGCCCCTAGGATAGGGTCTAGTCCACCACACTGACGGATTGTGACCATTGAGCGTGCTGGTTAACTTATTTGGATTCTAAATCTAGTTTTATCACCTGTTAGCTGTTGGTTTTGGACATTTGCTAGACTCTCAGCCTAGTTCATTTATTTACATACAGAGCTAATCCCCACCTTGTGGTTCTGTGAGACTAGAATAAAAGAACACAGGTAAGTGACTTTTTGCCATGTTTGCCAGAAACTGTGCTGAATATATGACTGATGTTTCTGTCCCAGGCCCCTGTCTGTCCAGCTCTCCTCTGGATCCTCAGTAGCTTGCAGAGTGACTGGCCCAGAGCAGTTGCTTGAGAAATAGTGCTAGTTGAAATAATCACTTGCATTCTTCCTATGTCTGTTCATTACCTCTCTCCTTTCTTTCCAAGAATTGTTGAAGTTTACTTCCAATGTCCTGAGTGTGTGAAATTTGAAAAAATTCTGCTGCTAGAACTTAAGCTGGGGACAGATTTACTGATCTTACCTTGTACAAGGCATTGTGGAAAGCACTTTCTGTGAATAACTTTATTTAATCCTAAGTATTCCATTGAACCCTTTGGAACCCATTTCTGTAGGTCAAAATGGTTAAATATTGACAATTTAATGTGCTTCTATACATGGGTATTGTTATTCTTGTTGTCCAATCGCCCATTTGTGTCCGACTCTTGGGACTCTATGGATTGCAGCATGCCAGGCCTCTCTGTCCCTCACCATCTTCCTAAGTTTGCCCAAATTCCTGTTATTGGTGATGCCATCCAGCCATCTCATTCTCTGATGCCCTCTTCTCCTTCTGCCCTCAATCTTTCCCAGCATCAGGGACTTTTTCAATGAGTCAGCTGTTCGCATCAGATGATCAAAATACTGGAGTTTCAACTTCAGAATCTGTCCTTCCAACCAGTATTCAGGGTTGATTTCCCTTAAAATTGACGGGTTTGATCTCCTTGCTGTCCAAGGGACTCTCAGGAGTTTTCTCCAGCACCATAGTTGGAAGGCATCAATTCTTTGGTGTTCTGCCTTTTTTATGGTCCAGTTCTCACAACTGTACGTGGCCACTGGGAATACCATAGCCTTGACTTGGACCTTTGTTGGCAGTGTAATGTCTCTGCTTTTCAACACAGATGAAAAATCAGACTTGCCTGATCCCTAGAGGACCCCTAGAGCTGAGATGAGGATCAGGTAAGGAGACTACTTAACAAACATCTTAAACTATATTGATGTTTATAAATGGACTTTCCTTGAATGTTCACTGAGTGCCTATTATGCATTGAGCAGGCGCTAGACACCCATTTTCCAAGCAGTACTTTCCTTCTTCCTTCCTTCCTTCTCTCCCTCCTTCCCTCCTTTCTTTCCTTCCTTCCTTTTTCTCTTTCAGTTTCTGCTTCTCTCTCTTTTAACTTTGATTCCTATTGTACTAGTTAAATTTTTTTTCAGATGCAAATAACAGAAACTGACTCTGGTTTCATTGAGTCAAAACAAGAGTTGATTGGAAGACTGTGTGGGCTCATAGGAGCTTCAGAAAGTCTGGAGGACCATACTGCAAACAGGCTAGAACAGGGTCGGCTCCAGAGGGCCAGAAAGTCAGCCTGTTTCCTAGGGAGAAGTGTGGCTGAGACAAGGCTTCCTGGTGCAGACACAGCCACCCCAGGCATAGATGCCCTTCTGCCCGCCACCATAACTACTACGATAAACAAATTTTAATGACCTTCCGTTTTCTACCATCACTTCTGGAGTCCAAGCCCAGGACACGGGTGTTCAACTGTCTGATCTGGGCTTCTATGCCATGACCATAGCTGCTAGGAGATCAGGAGGCAAGGCCCCGCCCCTCCCAGGCTGCCCCTGGAGGCATTTCCTAACAGAAAGTGGGATTGATACCGGATGGCCCAACCTGCAGATGTTCACCACAGCTGTGCAGGACTAGTCTCTTTAGCCTCCCTTCCAGAAAAGGGAAAATACCTCAGCTGTCCTGTAATTACTGAGAACCTCAAGGAAAAAAGTGAAAAGTACAGCCTGTGAGTCTGAGAGTCTAATGACCACAGTTTAAGCAACACCAGGCTTTTGTCTGCTCGGCTACAGGAGAAAGGGAGAAAAGAAAAAGTTTTTATCCTGATTTTAGAATCTGCTGGTGAAAGTTCTGATTAGATCAGATCAGTGGCTCAGTCGTGTCCGACTCTGCGACCCCATGAATCGTAGCGAAAGTTCTGAAGTCCTTGTTAATTAAATGATTCTGTGAACCCAGTGTGGCTCTCTGCAGTTTGCCATGAGCTGAGGGGCTTGTAGAAAATGTCTTTCCTTCTTCCTTCCCCCTCCCCCCTCTCCCATCCTCTCAGGCTTCCGATATTGTGCATACATATTTGTTTTAGATTTATTTATTTATTCATGGCTGTGCTGAGTCTTCATTGCTGTGCTTGGACTTTCTGTAGTATGAAGCGCAGGGACTACTCTTTAGTTGTGTGCTCAGGCTTCTCCTTGCAGTGGCTTGTCTTGCTGGGGAGCATGGGCTCTGGCTGCACAAGCTTCAGGAGCTGCTGCTTGCAGGCTTAGTTGCTACCTGGCATGTGGGATCTTTCTGAACCAGGGATCGAACACGTGTCCCCTGCATTGGCGGGCAGATTCCCAACCATTGGAACATCAGGGAAACCCCCATACATTTTTTTTTTTTTTTTTTTTGTAGCAGAACATAATCTGATTTAATCTTGCTTAAAGGTAAAATATAATTAAAAACATATGGAAACCTGAAAAGATGTCATGTTTTATAAATTTACTTTTTTTTTTTTTTTCTTTATTTTTTTGCAGGGGAAAATGGACAAAGGAAAGGTTCAATGAGGGTGGGAGGGAAATGGGAAGGAAGAAGGGGAGTGATGGTGGGGAGGAGTATATGTAATTTCTTAACTAATGGCTTTCTATTTTTAATCACAAAGAACATTAAAAAAAATCATATTGAATTCATCTTATATTAGGAGGTTTGATCTGGAAATGCAAAGTTCAGGAAACTACAAGTCCAGTTTGGGTGTCCTCATCTTAGGCACATCTTGGTATTTTGTATTGATAGGTCTATCTTTACCACAATATATTATTTAGGACAGGATCACATTTGTCACTTCTTCCTCCCTAATACCCAAAGTGGTACCAGACCCATAAAGTAGTCAATAAACATTTACAGAATGAACAAATAAGTCTATTTTTTTAACTCTCCTGAGTGAACTGAATTTTTTGAGGTTCATAAGTGAATATGTTTTTCTCTTTGCTTTGTCTATTACAGCCAGATTGTATAAGTATGAATGGGGTATTAAAGTCTCCCATTATTATTGTGTTGTTGTATATTTCTTCTATCATACTAATTAGTGTTTGTCTTAGATATATCAATGCTCCAATGTTGGGTGCATATATAATTGTTATAACTTCTTTTTGGATTGTTCCTTTAAGTCATTATGTGTAACCTTCATTGTCTCCTTTTCAGGACCTTTATTTTAAAGTCAATTTTATCTGATATGAGTATTGCTACTCCTGTTTTCTTTTGGTCCATATTTGCATAGAAAATCTTTTTCCAGCCCTTCATTTTCAGTCAGTATATATCCCCTATTTTAAGGTGGTTCTCTTGTAGATAGCATATACAGGGGTCTAGTTTTTGTATCCATTCGACCCGTTTTAGTCTTTTGGTTGTCTCTTGTAGACAAGGTATGTAGGGGTCTTGTTTTTGTATCGATTCGGCCAGTCTTTGTCTGTTGATTAGGGCATTCAGCCCATTAACATTTAAAGTAATTATTGATAAGTAAGATTTACTTTATTGTTTTGGGTTCGAATTTATACACCCTTTTAGTGATTCCTGTCTAGAGAATGTCCTTTAGTTTTTGTTGGAGAAATGGTTTGCTGCTGCTGCTAAGTCACTTCAGTCGTGTCCGACTCTGCGTGACCCCATAGACGTCAGCCCACCAGGCTTTCCTGCCCCTGGGATTCTCCAGGCAAGAAAACTGGAGTGGGTTGCCATTTCCTTCTCCAATGCATGAAAGCAAAAAGTGAAAGTGAAGTCGCTCAGTCGTGTCCGACTCTTAGTGACCCCATGGACTGCAGCCCACCAGGCTCCTCCATCCATGGGATTTTCCAGGCAGGAGTACTGGAGTGGGGTGCCATTTGGTGCTAAATTCTCTCAACTTTTGCTTATCTGTGAAGCTTTTGATTTCTCCTTCATATTTGAAAGAGATCCTTGCTGGATACAATAATCTGGGCTGTAAGTTATTTTCTTTCATCACTTTAATTACGTCTTGCCATTCCCTCCTGGCTTGGAGAGTTTCTATTGAAAGATCAGCTGTTATCCTTATGGGAATCTATACATGTTTTTTAATGAACTTTTATTGAGTACTTACTATGTCTCAAGACCTGTGCTAGGTATAGAGGGGAAAAGATGAACAAAACAGAATTCTCAGGAGCAGCCCTGAAAGAATGAGTTTGTAGATACGTGTTTGAAAAGAATGAAAGTCATTGTTAATTGTACAGTCAGTCCTGGAGGGTTCTGAGAATTGGGGAACGCTTTTTATTTAGAGGAGTGTAACATGTCTACCTCTGGCTGGCAGATTCATTATTGAAAATGAAACATTCTTAGCTGCAAAGGCCTGTGGATGTTCTCAAGGCAGAAGTTTTCAGCCCTAACTGAACAGAGTAGCTGCTAAGTCACTTCAGTCATGTCTGACTCTGTGCGACCCCATAGACGGTAGCCCACCAGGCTCCGCCGTCCCTGGGATTCTCCAGACAAGAACACTGGAGTGGGTTGCCATTTCCTTCTCCAATGCATGAAAGTGAAAAGTGAAAGTGAAGTCACTCAGTCGTGTCCGACTCTTAGAGACTCCATGGACTGCAGCCTACCAGGCTCCTCCATCCATGGGATTTTCCAGGCAAGAGTCTTGGAGTGGGATGCCATTGTCTTCTCCAACTGAACAGAGTAAGTCACCCTCTATTTGTTACCAGTAGGGGGCGACAACACAGTAGATTAAAGTTGGACCTTGGGGAAGGAAATCTATAGAATACATCTAACCTCTTTATACAGAATGTGGGTATATAAAGTGTGGGAGTTTTATATATATATATATATATATATATATATATATATATATATATATATAATATACACACCCTGGTAACTCAACTGGTAAAGAATTGGCCTGCAATGGGGGAGACTCGGGTTTGATCCCTTGGTTGGGAAGATCCCCTGGAGGAGGGCATGGCAAACCACTCTAGTATTTTTGCCTGGAAAATCCCCATGGACAGAGGAGCCTGGAGGGCTGCAGTCCATGGGGTCGCACAGAGTCGGAGATGCCTGAGCGACTGAGCACAGCACAGCAAGTAAGTGTGTGTGTGTGTGTGTGTGTGTGTGTGTAGAAAGCTGTTTTAAAACTTTGCAGTCTATTCTCAGGGAGTAGGTCCTTAGGTTAGCAAGGGAGGAAATTCACATAAAGAAATCAGGTCCAGTATAAAATCAATGGGCTTTAGGTTATTTAAGTTATAATTGCAAGAGTCTAGGGGACCAAAAAACCTAAGAATATTCCTCAGTGTTAAGATACAGTGTGTCCTTATGGCCCAGTTGATTAGAAGTGTTTACAGGGCAGCTACTTGGTGGTTCTCCTCAGAAGAATGGCATTCAAAGAAGGCCATACACCTTCAAGAGAAATATAAATTTCAATATCTTTTTAATTGAGCACATGATAATAAGTGGAGAAGGCAATGGCACCCCACTCCAGTACTCTTGCCTGGAAAATCCCAGGAGCAGAGGAGCCTGCTAGGCTGCAGTCCATGGGGTCGCTAAGAGTCTGACATGACTGAGCGACTTCACTTTCTCTTTTCACTTTCATGCATTGGAGAAGGAAATGGCAACCCACTCCAGTGTTCTTGCCTGGAGAATCCCAGGGACGAGGAAGCCTGGTGGGCTGCCGTCTATGGGGTCACCCAGAGTTGGACACTACTGAAGTGACTTAGCATGATAATAAGATTAGCATTTTTTTCTGAGATCTACTTTATAAGGTTTGGAAGGTAAATGGAATCTGCAGCTGCTACTTCTGTAATAAATTTGGGCTACTGGCTTCCACAAACCTCTCTGTCTTTGAGAAAATGCAAGGTGACTTCCATCCATCAATGACTTTCATCATTAAGTTGTTTTACTAATTGATCATAAACATACATGAGCTGGTGGCACTTTGTTGGGATCCTGAGGGATATGGAGGTCACAAACACATGTTCTCTGTGCAGAGGGCACTTGTAATTCAGTTAGATAAGTAAAACATGGGAACAAATGTGCCATTTAATAACAATGCAAAGAGCCAAATGGGTGATTTGTTAGGACAATTGGAGTGACAGGACTGTCCAGCACAGGGGATGGAGTGTAGGCTTCCTGTCAGCTGGCACCTGGCTCTTTGTGTGCTGGGATGACCCTGGGTAAGTCCTCACGTCACTGGGAAGCCAGTGCGGCTCCAGGGACAGAATGCTGGGTTTGACTCTAGAACCAGCCCCTCATCTCTGTGGGAACTTGGACAAGTTCAGCTCTCTGAGCCTGTTTTCTCATCAGTCAAGTGGAGATTATAGTAACAGTGCCACTTATGGAGTTGTTTGTGGATAATCTAGGTAATCAATGAAAAGTATTTAGTTGACTCTCTGGTATAAAGCCAAGTTGTTGGCTTTTAGTATATTGATGGTACCTCAGCTTCCTTTGACTTCCCTGGTGGCTCAGACTGTAAAGAGTCTGCCTGCAGTGCAAGAGACCTAGGTTCGATCCCTGGGTCAGGAAGATCCCCTGGGGAAGGAAATAGCAACCCACTCCAATACTCTTGCCTGGAAAATCCCATGGATTGAGGAGCCTGGCAGTCTATAGTCCATGGGGTCACAAAGAGCCAGACACAACTGAGAGACTTCACTCGCTTCACAACTTCCTTTTCTGAAAATGGGTGATAACAATGACCCATAATTTCATAGGGTTGTTGTAAGGATTAAGTGTAACAAAGGATATAAATTGCCCAGCACAATTCTCAGCACAGAGAAGTATTCAAGAACTACTATAGGTGTTAGGAAAGATCACTTCATGCCAAGATAGTCAGGGGAGGATTCCTGGAGGAAAAGAGCCTTGAAGAATGGCTCGTCTTTGGAAAGGATATAGGATGGGACATTTAGGCAGGGGTCCTGACACACAAGCAAAGCATGGATGTGAGAATGTGAAGGAGGTACTCAGTAGAAGGTTCAGTTCAGTTCAGTTCAGTCGCTCAGTAGTGTCCGACTCTGCGACCCCATGAATCGCAGCACGCCAGGCCTCCCTGTCCATCACCAACTCCCATAGTTCACCCAGACTCACGTCCATCGAGTCAGTGATGCCATCCAGCCATCTCATCCTCTGTTGTCCCCTTCTCCTCCTGCCCTCAATCCCTCCCAGCATCAGAGTCTTCTCCAATGAGTCAACTCTTTGCATGAGGTGGCCAAAGTACTAGAGTTTCAGCTTTAGCATTATTCCTTCCAAAGAAATCCCAGGATTGATCTCCTTCAGAATAGACTGGCTGGATCTTCTTGCAGTCCAAGGGACTCTCAAGAGTCTTCTCCAACACCACACTTCAAAAGCATCAATTCTTCGGCGCTCAGCCTTCTTCACAGTCCAACTCTCACATCCATACATGACCACAGGAAAAAGCCATAGCCTTGACTAGACAGACCTTTATTGGCAAAGTAATGTCTCTGCTTTTGAATATGCTATCTAGATTGGTCATAACTTTCCTTCCAAGGAGTAAGCATCTTTTAACTTCATGGCTGCAGTCACCATCTGCAGTGATTTTGGAGCCCAGAAAAGTAAAGTCTGACACTGTTTCCACTGTTTCCCCATAGAGTTCCTGAATAAAGCACCTGATCAAATCAGAAACTTAGGCTGCTAGACTCAAGGAGAGCCACACTGCAGTAGCCAAAACTGTGGCTGGGCCTTGAGTCAAGCCCTTCCACAAGCAACCTCCCTCTCAAGGCCTCAGCTTTTGGGCTGGTTGACTTGAACAGGAATGATTCCTCATCACAGATTCTTCCAGTGCTAAAGTTCTTTAAGTCAAACTTTGTCCCACAGTGGATTCTAATAGATACATAAACATAAACATAAACATAAACATACAAGTTTACACAGCCCCGGAGGACTTTGACATTCACTTGTGATGTCTCAATGCTAACCCAGGAAAAAATGCTTCAAGTTCTTCACTCATTCTTTCATTCCTCCGTTCAACTATTTGTTCATCAGATGTTTGCTGAGTCCCTACTACGTGCAAAACACTTTAAGATGTCAGGGCTTTCTTTCTAAAACCAAGATCTGACCAGACACAGCCCTTCTGCTTTCAATGACTTCCCATTGCCAATTGCAAACTGCAGGCCATGCACACCATGTTCTTGCCCACCTGCATGTTTCTGTTCACCCAGTTTCTCTGTCTGGATTATCCATCCTTATGGTCCAGATGCTCTGAAATGTCCCTTCCTCTCCGAAGCTGCCCCCAGACCTATCTTGGTTCCCATCCCCGTTCTATGCTGGCATATTGCTCTTCCTTCAGTGCTCACACAGTGCTTTACACCAGCTCTGTTACTGAGCTTGTCACCTTTTAAGTTAGTTCCTTGTTTTTGTAGCTTTCTCTCCTGGTAGACTTTTAACTTCAGGAACAGTGTTTTCTTCATCTCTGTAACCTCAATATCCAGCCTACCACTTGGCACATGAGAGGTGATTAAATGTTTGATGAATTCACTTGAAACGTTGAAAGTGGATGAGAATGGTGATATGCATACTAAAGACAATAACAGTAACTATATCATATATTTCTTACATGCTGAATGCTGAGCCAAGAGCTTTATATCCAATATGTGCTCTGTTTAGTTTTAATCCTCACACTGCCCTGGGAGGTGAGGGGCATGATTCTGGAGTCAGAGAGGCCAGGGTTTGAATTCTGGCTCCCTGAGTGCCTGCAAACTCCTGCACTCTATGTTCTGTATGAGGAGCTTGCCTAGGGGAGAAGAGAGGTCAGCTGCAACCTCCACTTGCCAAGCCAAGCACTCTGGAATGGTCATGTGTCTGACTTTTCCAAATGTAAACAAAAGACATCCTTCAGGCAAGCACTGGCCTTGTCTGGCTCTACCCCTTGCTGGTTGTGGCCTGGCATAAGTTCTTTACCTCTGCTTTTTGCCTTGACTTTCTCATCTGTAGAATGGGGCTACAACACTACCAGCCTTAGAGGGCTTTTGTTTGGGTGCGGTGGGATAACACATGTGATGGGCTTGGCATTTGTCTCACACTTGTATTCAGTACATGTTATTGTTATTATTAAGTAGGAGTAGCTTTATTTACCAAATAAAAGAGAATTTTGAGAAAAAAGAGTTGGCAAAGAGCGGAACATGGGGGCCTTCCTCCATTTAGAAGAAACCAGGAGAGTGGAGAGCTGCAAACATTAACAGAGTGAGTTAGAGGAGAAACTGGATGAATGTCAAGCACTTCGCAGAAACTAAGCTGGAAGAGGCTGAAAAAAATCCCCTGGATTTGACAGTTAGAGGTCGTCCCTGGTCTTGGAATGAAAGGTATCAGACTAACAGTGGGAGAGAAAACTAGGTTTCTGTGGGTTAAGAAATCAATGAGTGATAAGCAGAAATAGCAACTCTGGCTTATTCATCAGAAATTAAGTGGTGAAGGGTCAGAGACAAATATGTTGGTTGCTCTAGGGGGATGCAGGATGGATAAACAGCTCTCTTTCTCGGACTTTGTTTCAGGAGATAGGCATCCTCTACAAAGGACCAGATCAGTGGAGCTCTCAGGGAATGTGTATGGACCCTCTGCCACACCTGCACCCTAAATCTGTTTGGAAAATCTGTCAATCTCTCCAGATGCCTAGGATGGCCAGGAAGAAGACTTGCTTTAAATATCCAACTTCTGGATGGGATTTTTTTTTCATTTAAGGAAAGAGGAGAGTTGAATGTATTTTTTTAGGCAGAGGACAGTCAATAGAACACAGGTATAAAACAGTTAGGGGGACAGGATAAAGCACCCTAGTGGAGGGATTTTCTGTGGGGGGTGGTGGGATGGAAAAAGAAAGGGTGAAGACACATAGACAATTGAGCGGTGTAGCAGAAGGAAGTTAGAGGACTCTGGATGGTTTGTCTTTCTTGGAACAGAAAGAGGCAAGGTCTGCCAAACATACAATGAGGGGAAGGTGAAGGGCTGTGCAGTAGTCAGGATAGGTTACATGCTATGACACACGAGCCCTGAATTTTAGTGGCTTCACACAATGAAAGCGTGTTTCTCTTCCCATCAAGTCCAGTGAGCATGGGGTTCAAAGAGCCCTTTGTTGTGTGCAGTGATCAGGGACTTGGCCTCTGTACATTTTATGGCTCCTCTAGGATCTCAGAATCTTTTTCTGGAACTTCTGCTCAGCTGGCAAACACAGGAAAAGAGAAAGATTGTGGAGGTCTGTGCAGGAGACTTCAGAGGCCACTCCTGGAAGTGTGTTCCACTGGCCAAACCTACTCCTAACTGCAAGGGAGGCTGGGAAATACCATCAAAGTATGTGTACCATCCTGTCCTGCCTGCATGCCCAGTGCCTGGCAGTGCCAGACTAGAGTGGGTCTCAGTGAGCATGGTTGAATAAATGAACATTACCTCATTTGCTCCTCATGACTTTTCAATATGGGCAGAGACCTAGCGTCCTAGATCTGAGCGAAAGGTTGGGCTTGGTCCTGTGATGCTTCTGTGTATCAGGGATCCATCATACGTTCTGTACCTGTACGTCAGTTACTTGATATTAGGTGAACTTGGCAGAGTGATCTGACTTGCTTTCAGGGAGATAAAGATCAAGGTCTTTTTTTCTAAAGCCTAGTGCTATAACGATTTGAGCTAATCAATCAGAAAAATATATTAAATCAAGCCCTGAGCTACAATTTCCAACCCAGCCCATGATATTTCTAGCCAGATCCTACCTGAACCAGCCAGTCCCAAGATGAATAGACAAATTGCTGAGATAACCATCCTCTGGTTAAGCTAACTCCTTTTCAAACTTATTGGTCACAAGTTATCACTGATTCAACTGCATCCTAGAGGAAATGTTTAAAACCCAGGACTGGGATTAGTCTTCCCCATGGCCTTTATAATGGCCCTTTTTATGGGTAACACAAGCTCTAGAAAGAGAAGGAAAGCCAGCGATGTGAGTCATAGCTTCCCTAAAGGACAAATGAAGTACTCCTTATCGGGCTAGTAAAGCTTGCCTGCAAGTGGAGCATGACGTGGAACCGCGTCAAGTAGGGAATGCCAGGGATATTTTTATAAACAACTCCAGAGATATCAACAATGTGGGCCTGGTGCAGAGATTCCCATATTTGCAGATGACATTTCATGAACAAGGGTGCCCGCGAATGAGAGTGAGTGCCAACGAGCCCAAGAAGGAAGAAGGAAGCAGAGGCAGACAGTTATAAAACAAGCCAGTGTTTCAGACCTAGGGATACACATAGATCAGCTCTGACATCTCTGACTTAGGCAGTCTGGCCCAGGGCCGCAAAGGTGGGTCTGTGTAGCTGAGTTCCAGATCATGTAAAGGGGGATAGGGTGCCCAGTGTCAGAGGCCCTGCCTAGGCTGAGGGGACCACAAGCATGAGGGCCCTGATGATGAGGAGATGGGCATCACATCAGTGGAGCCCTTAGGGAACATGGACTGTTCCCTTCCACTGGAACCCCAGTGACTAGAGAATCTGGCCATGTTTTCAGACTCCTGAGATGGCAGGGAGGGTGACTTATCTCAACCACCCACCTCAACAGGACTGTACTGAGATGCTCATGATAATGTAACTCATTTCAAAACAACTGTCGCGTGGTGTCATGCAAAGAGGCCGGTCTTTGGATCAGTGAATTCTAATGCTCCCAGTTACCTCTGAATAGCTGTGTGGCCTTGGGCAGTTTATTCAGCTTCTCTGGACCTCAGTTTCCTCTTCTATAGAGAGTAATTCTATTCTGCAGGTTAGCAAGGATTTCATGTTATTGTGCATGAAAAGAGCCAAACCCCCTGCCTAGAAAACACGGGGTGCTTAATAATGTCCCCTCCCTTCTCTTCAAGCCTTACGCAGTGCTCTCTGGGCTAGGCTTAAATCACAGTGCAGCCCTGGACCACCTCACCGCATCCTTCCTACAGTGCCCACCCTGCCCCTGGCCCACATGGGCCTGCTGATGGCTCCAGCCGACCTCCAGCCTGGTGGTTCCAACTGTTCCCAGGCTGAGATCAAGATCCAGACCCAACACACTTATATTTCTCTGATTCTTGGAAAATAGTAGTCAAGAGTCTAGCAAGCAAGGGCTCAAGGCTGAGAACCTCTTCCAGGCTTCACATAACAAACCACAGTCAGCCTCATGAACACAGGCAGCAGTGGTCGGGCTGCCCAGTCCCTCATGTCTACATCTAACAATGTCCACACCAATGTCCAGTCCTGCAGTGAAATCTTCTAAAACACAGTGGCTTGACCTCAAGGAGGGTTGAAAGTCAAGCACATTTACATCATGTAATTTGCATAAGTTGAGCTGGTATAAAGGGGAACATGTTCATGGGCAACCAGGGGGTATTCTGTGTTCTTGAGTGAGGTTGCAATGGTGTTTATTATGGTCTAGAGAACCCTTCGCACAGGAACATCTCTGAATCACCTTTCCTGGCACCTCTGGGAATGCTTACACACACTAAATTTGGGGAACCCTATCCTTCCTCCTTGATCTTATCTCCTGTCTCTCTCTCACTCTGCTTCAGCCACCCTGCTCATCCTACTTGAACTCCTACTCCAAGCTTTCCCACCTGGAGCCTTGTTCCCACTCTTCTTCCTGCCTGCAACCCTTCTTCTTCACTTCCTCCAGGACTCATATTATCAGAGAGCCTCTTAATGACGACCCTTCAGAAAAAGCGACCCACCTCTGTCATCAACAGAGGATGAGATGGTTGGATGGCATCACTGACTCCAGGACATGAGTTTGAGCAAGACCTGGGTGATGGTGAAGGACAGGGAAGCCTGGCATCCTGCAGTCCATGGGGTCGCAAAGAGTTGGACACGACTGAATGAACTGAAATGAACCTCTGTCATCCTTTCCTTTTCATGACAACTTTTTTCCCTTAGAACTTAGCATCAGACCTGTTATGCTTTATTTATCATCTGTCTGCTCCCCACTGGAATGCAAGCTCCACAAAGACAGGTTTTCACTTTGTTTACTGCTGTCTTCTCAATTCCTAGGACAGCCAGGCTCCTAGTAGGTCTTTACTTGGTGGAGAGATATTGGACTTGATCTTCAGTTGGTCTGTTGTCAATATAGTGAATTAGGTAGACGATATCATTAGTCACATTATACAGAAGAGAAAACTGAAGTTCAGAGAGGTTAAGTGACTTGCTTAAGGTCACCAGCTAGTTGGAGGCAAGGTCAGGACCAGAATCCAGGGATTTCAAGGCTTGATGTGAGGCACTGGCTGAGAACCACATGTGTCTCATTAATGCCCATTTACTAAAGGAGGACATTATGCCTGTCTTAAAGACTACCTTTGAATGGAGCAGTGACTCCATTTAAGCTTGACTGATTTTTGCTCTCGTGGACTTGTCAGAAATTGGAATCTAGAGGTGACAGGCAGAGACTAGGGTTTTTTAATAAAATCAATTTTTAGTTCACCAGTCCTCTCCTCTGAACTCTGTTTATTCCAGGTCTAATGCAGAAAATATACGCACTAAAAAACAAATTAAAAATAAATGATAAGTGAGATAGAAACTGCCCAGGGCTGTCAGGAACTTATGTGCCATGCTATGTGGGTTTTGAGTAAATATTTGCTTTGCAAGCCAAGAAGCAATATGTATTTACTGAGGCAGTCTCTGGCTGAAGGGCACATATGCTAGCTACTTCTCGGATTTGGCACAATTTCTCTCGAGAAGTGTGCCCACAGGCCTAAGCATCACGGTGTTCTGAAAAGAGAGGGCAACTTGGTATTGGGAGACCTGGATTCTCCTTTGAGCTCTGCCCCTCTCTTGGTCGGTGAATTTAGGCCACATATTACCCTCTCTGGACCCTTTGCCCTTAGCAGGATCCTATAACTTCAAGAGAAAATACCAAT